>JAJOZX010001293.1:147500-747500 GCA_023014485.1 Bathynomus jamesi
TGTTATCAAGAATTTATTAAAAGATGAAATTGTACAGATAATGTTCGGACACACTGGAATTTCTAAAAAACTTGTCAAAACTTGGTATCAGAAAAAACTGAGATTCTTTGTAAAATGGGACAACACTGGAATTTCTACACTTCATGGTTGACTTTTAATAACAGCCAAAAATTGTACAGATAATTCTCGGACACCCTGTATATATATATATATATATATTGTGCAAGTCTTAAACTATGAGGGTAAGGATTCCGTCAAGTAATTTCATCTATTACAAGCCATTCCCGTTGAAATAAAACAAGTTACGCATGTTACGGGAAGTGCGTGTCTACAAATAAGATGAAATTATGCTTTAAAGCAACTTCCTTCCTTTAAGTTTCAGCAAAGTGTATTCAAACTTTCTATCAGATTTCATGTTTTACGCATACTAAAGTTAAAATCAGGCGATTTTTTTATAACTGCACCAATAGGCTTCTACAGGGTGGGCCGTAAGTTTCCATACATAGGAAAAATAAACATTTTTTTATGGACAACCATTTTTATTTATATAATATGCTCTAGTTGAAAAGTTTGCATCCTCGTTCACTTTGGTTAATGCCCATTCACAGAATTCCATCCGTCTATCCGGGTCGTCTTCACTCAAATGCTGTGCCATATGCAATTTGTATGGATGCCATTTGTTTGCTTCCAAAATGCGCCTGATACTCGATCTGCTGACACCACTTTCTGCAGACAACCGTCGTGTACTTTTTCTGGGACTCCGTGTAAGCGCTGTAAGTATCGTAGCTGTTGTGTCTTCATCGGTGGCTGTACGTCTTGGACCACTTCGCGGTTGATCTGCAACATTTCCAGTTTTCTGAAACTTGTTAATAAGTTTTGCCACAGTGTCGTGTGTGATGTTCGTTCCATGTTGTCTGTTAAAGTTCATTGCAACCATGCGACTGCTTCCCGACCCAGCCATCAGTATGATTTCAATTCGTTGCTCTTTCGTCAAACGCATATTCTTAGGGTATCTGAAACATAAAAACAAACGTTTAATTTTTCCTATGTATGGAAACTTACGGCCCACCCTGTATATAAAAGATGTACGAAATGTACACTTTAGACTAAAGTGTTGGTAAAAGAAATATTTTACTGCAGGAAATACTGGGTTTGGTATTCTTAATTTCTTATAATAAACTTTAGTCTCGCTCTTTTCCTACTTTCATTTTTTTTTAAGTATGGAAACAAAACGCGCCACTTCCAATTAAATAAAGCGTATTCTAATAACGTTATACAACGGGGAAAGAAACTGGAACCACTAATGATAAGAACGTACCTGGAAGACCATCAAATTCCTGAGAATCTGCTATTACGTATCAGATGATTGCAAAATTGCAGGAAACTACTAGTGTCACAGTGTGTCAGTCTGCAGTTCGACAAATTATGTCTGATTAAGCTAAAAGGGTCCGTTGCAATGGGATTTAACAAATGTTGATCTCTTCTGTTTACGGATAAGGACTTTTTTTTATACGAACTACAACGTAACCTTTTAGCTCTTCCACAACGGTATTTATTTCATGATGAGAAAACTTCGACACCAGTAATTTCGCGCGCGCGCGCGCGCGTGTGTGTGTGTGTGTGTGTGTGTGTTATAAAAGGTTTCTTATTGCTTAATGGCATATTCTTTCAATAATGAATCATTCAATTAACCATTAACCAAAGAACTCTTCAGTGAAATTTTCTATTATATAGATTATAGAGACTACATATGAAGAAATTTACACAAAACGCGTGAAACTGATATATGTAATCCACAACGACAAAATAAATTAAAAGACTCAAAAAGTGATTTGACAATTTTTTATATTTTACTGAAGCATATAAGTATTACGAAATACTCGTGAAAGTTTCTTTTTTAGTGATTTTCCAACACGCGCATGATTTTGACAGTAGCACCAATACATACAGAGTAAACGGGTTCTCACTACAACAGGTTTGAAGGGAACGTCTTCATTCTGACTGGTCAATTGACGATCACCGCATTTGTTTGGGTTGCTCGCGACTTCCCTCAAACAATTTAATTGGCCAGCAGACTCGTGGTTAATTCACCTTTATCAATTCAAATTCAATTACAGTTCAACTATTATTAAAGATAAATTTCAATTCAATTCACTCTGCTAAAAAGTAACATCAATTCAAATACAATTTCATTTAAGTTCAATTCCAATTCAATTGACAATTCTTTTATTGACACGCAATACGAGTGATATTGAAATATACAGTACTTAAACCGATTAAAATGATACGATACATCTACTATTGTATCGTATCATTTTAATATATAATATATAAATTCTTAAAATATATATAAAACATAAATATTGAATATATAAAATCTTTTGTTAGTATATATATATATATATATATATATATATATATATATATATATATATATAGAAGTTATACATCGACTACAGTTTTCTTTTGAACTGATTTTAATTTTTCTTTACTTTTGGGCCTTACGAGTGACTGATCACCTTATCTAGGAACTCGGTAAAGTCATATACAGTTGGGTTTTAAAGTTTACTTTATTTTATTTAGAAATTCCTTTTAAAATACTTCCAAAAATTAAAAAGAATGTTATGATCATGTATAAAATTCAATACAAAAGAATAAAAATTTACTTGAATAAGTGATTTACCAAATAAAGAATACATTTTTAAAGTAGGCCTACTGAAAATTTGGAGGCATATGTATCGTGGAAAAATGAAAAATTATATATATACACAGGGTGTCCCAAAAGTCTCCATACATAGGGAAAATTAGCACTTTTTAGCAAAATGTAACTTTATTTACAAAACATTCTCTACATGATTGCCATTTCTTTGTAAACACACACGGATGCGTCTCCCACTCATGGTGAACTCGTGTTAACACATTTGGTGTTATGGACGTAATGTACCAAGAAAAGATACAGAACATGGATCGCCTAAAGGAACGCATTCGAAGTGCAATTACGTCCATAACACCAAATGTGTTAACACGAGTTCACCATGAGAGGGAGAGACGCATCCGTGTGTGTTTACAAAGAAATGGCAATCATGTAGAGAATGTTTTGTAAATAAAGTTACATTTTGCTAAAAAGTGCTAATTTTCCCTATGTATGGAGACTTTTGGGACACCCTGTATATATATATATATATATATATATATAATATATATATATATATATATATATATATATATTATATGTCACCCCATAAGTAATGCGGCATTTTTTTTTTTTTTTTTTTTTTTCCATGTTTATCATTATTTTACGGATAGAAATAATCGAAAGCAGGTTTATTTTTATACTAGCCTAGTCTACTAAACTCGAAGCCTAGGTACCTGTATGGCTTAGCCTAACCCAAGGCTTACATTTTGACATACCTTAGTCGTCATTTTCTGAGCTATTAATTTTGTATTATTATTGTTAATTTAATGTGCCCTTATCGTTAAATGATGAATATTATGGATGTCAAAAGAGCACATTCGCAACGTTATGCTTTGGGAGTTTAGAAAAGGCAACAATGCTAAGTTAACAGCAGAAAGTTTGTGTCAAGTATACAGTGAAGGAACAATTAGTGTGAGCCAGTGCCAAAGATGGTTTCAGAATTTTCGCTCGGGAAACGTTAGTCTCAAAGATGAACCCCGTTCAGGACGACCAGTGGAATTTGATCAAGATCTTTTAAAAATAACAGTGGAAGAAAATCCGATTGTAACTGTTGAAGAATTGGCTGAAAAACTGCATTCAACTCATTCCACTGTGCATCGTCATTTAAAGGAGATAGGCAAGGTTTCACGATTGGGGCAATGGGTTTCTCACGACCTGTCAGAGGTACACCTGCAACAAAGAATCAACATTTGTTCATCTCTCCTTTCTCGGCTAAAAAGTGAACCATTTTTGAGTAGGATTGTTACAGGAGACGAAAAGTGGGTTCTGTACAACAATATTAAACGTTCTAGACCAGTGGTCGGCGAACTTTTTTGGGTATTACCCCAAAATATATTTGAGGACGTAATCAGGACGTAAATTCGTAATATTCTAAAATTTAGAATAACGCCACATTTATGTAAAATAAAAAAAATATATACGAAAAAAATATCAGCACAAAGTCTCTCATACCGCACGCATTACCCCCAAAAGTTTTAAATTTACCCCATTTGGGTAATTTACCCCTGTTCCCCGACCACTGTTCTAGACCATGGGTCGGGGAACATTTTTGGGTATTACCCAAAAATCTATTTGAGTAAAATGAAATTACCCCCAGACTTCAAAGTAAACAAAAACAAGCCAATTGCTCTTAAAATTGTTGCATATGGTCTCTCTCATACCGCACGCATTACCCCCAAAATTTTTAAATGTACCCCCATTTGGGGTAATTTACCCCTGTTCGCCGACCACTGTTCTAGACAATGGATTAGTCCTGGGGAAAAACCAATACCACAGCCGAAACAGGGGCCTCATCCACGGAAGATTCTCTTGTGCGTTTGGTGGGATATGAATGGCATAATCCATTTTGAACTTCTTAACCCAAATCAGACTATCACCAAAGAGGTTTACTGTGCTCAGTTGGACCGTTTAAATGCAGCACTTGAAGAAAAAAGGCCAGCATTAATCAATAGAAGAAGAGTGCTCTTTCATCAAGACAACGCACGACCTCATATCGCGAGAGATACCATACAAAAGCTTAATAATTTCGATTGGGAACTAATGAGCCATCCTCCATACTCACCCGACTTAGCCCCATCAGACTACTATCTTTTTAGGAGTTTAGCGAATCACCTGAAGGGAATGAAGATGTCAACAACAGAAGAAGTCGAAACAACCTTAAAGAACTTTTTTAAATCAAAGTCAAACGATTTTTACAAACATGGTATTGAAAAGTTAGTAGAAAGATGGAGACTAGTGGTAGAAACTGGTGGAAATTATATTACTTATTAAATTAATAAATAAATATTTATTTAAATATAAATAACTTCAAAGAGTTGTTTGATTTCTATCCGTAAAATAATGATAAAAATGGAAAAAAAAAATTTAAAAATGCCGCATTACTTATGGGATGACCTAATATAATTTATATATATATATATATATATTTTATTTTTATTTTTTTTTTTAAGAAAAAGGAAGCTATTTATTCTAAAACTTTGTGATAAAATGAAAATAATTTCAAATCAATCTCAATCATTACATTGATATGAATCAACGAGAGAAGTAGCAATTGCCAAAACTAGCAATTACAATTTCACCAAAACAAAAAAATTGTAATAAAAAGATAAAATAAAAATTGGGAAAGTTACAAATTTTAGTAGGTTTGAAGTGTGATCAATTAAATGATATTAATTCCAATTCAATTCAGAATTGACCCAGAGTCTGTTGGCCAAGTTTTAAAATTGGTTCAGCAGTTCCGAATTTTATTATTTTAAAAAATTGGCATAATTTATTGGATTAATTACACTGGGTAACAAAATTTGAAAAATTTTCTGTTTATTGTGATTTTTCCGTCGTTTCTTAATGATTTCGGGGCGCTGATTCCAAAAATGATATTGGTTTTGCTCTATCATCAACCGTTTCAAAAATATAGGTTATCACACTTTTCATATGGCAAAGTATATAAAGAAGGCTAACATAAATATTTTCTGAAAATAAAAACACTATTGGAAATTAATGTTTATTGAGCCAAAATTGTTTGACAAACCCAAAATGGTGCAAAGAATATAATATATATCATGAGGAGAACCGATAAGAGAATAACAAGCCTCGTTATGCAGTGTGCGTTCCTTAAAAATGCACTGAAGAACGCGTCTTCCGCGTATGAACATTCTTATCCTTTCTGATCAGCGACCATACGTAGTCTCCCATCATGGAAGCATCCCAATGGCCATGGTACCTTTTCTCCATCGTTTGAAGATCTTGATGGAATCTTTCGCCATGTTCTTCACTCACATCGCCCAGGTTATCACGAAAAAAGTCTAGATGTGAATGCAGATAGTGTAATTTTAAAGACATACGGCACTCCATTTTGCCATAGCACTTAATCAAGTTTGACACTAACTCCTTATAGTTTGGTGCTTTATGGTTGCCTAAAAACCCACGAACCACATCACGGAAAGCACACCAAGCCTCTTTTTCGATCGGAGTCATCTTGGCTTCAAGGTTCTTTGAATTCAACAGCGCCTTGACTTGTGGTCCTACAAAGATGCCAGCCTTGACTTTGGCCTCAGAGAGTTTAGGGAACATGACCCGAATCTGTTGGAAAACTTCCCCTCCAAAATCTAACGCAGTTACAAACTGCTTAATTAGACCCAACTTAATATGGAGAGGTGGTAGCAGAACTATGTCAGGCTTCACAAGAGGTTCCCTGAATACATTGTACTTTCCTGGTTGCAGTCCTTCACGTGGAGGCCACTGAACTGTTTTATAGTGCTCAGTTGAAGCCCTGCTATCTCACAGGCAAGAAAACATGAATTTAGTAAACCCTCTTTGTAAACCTAACAGGAAACCAATCATTTTGAAATCACCACACACGTCCCAGTTATATTGTTCATACCTGATTTGAGTGAGCAGTTGTTTGACATTTTCATAGTCCTCTTTCATTTGAACAGAATGTGCAACTGGTATAGATGGATATTTGTTCCCATTGTGGAGTAGAACAGCTTTTAAACTCCGAGTTGAACTGTCATTAAACAGGCGCCACTCTGAGGGTATATGTGTTAACCTAATAGCTATGAATAGACCATTAACCTCGATGCAATAACAGAGAGAGCCATTGACATCGTAGAACCTTGCAAACTCTTCATGCCGCTTTCGGTATACAGTGCCCTTGCAGTCTTCTCCAAGTAAATTCCACTCTTTGAGTCTGGAGGTCAGAAGCTCAGACCCTGATTTCGTCAGACCCAAATCTCTAATTAAGTCGTCCAATTCCCTCTGATTTGGAAAGTGAGGGTTTGTACTGAAAGTTACTGTATATTCTTCATCATGACTGTCCTCACCAGCCGACATCTCAGATGAGCTAGCTGCATCCTCATTTTCAACCTGCAAAGCAAAGAAACAAAATATAGGCATAGCTATATATGTAGAAGAGCATCAGCACTAAGAAAAATCGAAACACAATGACCCACAGTCTGTAAATACAGAAGGTAAAGTAATGGATAGATACCTGTTCTGGTGGACGTGGTATTGGAAGACCTTCGCCATATGGTACAGGAGCTATGGACGACGCTATGCTTGGATACTGAAGAGTCTGCCTTCCTTTAACTTTCCTGTACTTAGAAACATCTACCATGCAGTAGTAGCAATCGTCGTGGTGGCTCTTTGGTTCTCTCCATATTCTGGGTACCGCAAAGGGCATTGCCTTGCGTACTCCCCGCAGCCACCCTTCAAGTGTGGAGCGGCAGCTTCCACAGATCATGAGGTGCCCAGGGCTTATCTTGGTCACCCATAGGCATATCAAAATAGAGCCGATACGCGATCCAGAACTTGGTGCCTTTCACAATCTTGTGCGATACTTGCTTGGGGCCTATGTAATACCCACAAACGTAGCAGAATATATCCGGCGAGTGTTTACAAGCTCTAGTTGCCATTCTCTTTACCAAACTGTACTACATTAATCATAACCTGCAGATATAGAGAGAGGTTATTAAATCTGCAAAAGATTACAGATTCCAGAAAAAAGATGTATTCACAACACTGAAGTAATGTTCGCAATAAAAAAGGATCGATAACACTCAAATCGTCAGCACAGAGAAGCACAGAAACACAGTACCTCAGTGCTGGTAACCATCAGACAAACAACCTGTTTTCTGTGTGTGCTCACACTTACTGACTTCTCAGACTGCGCTTTTCTTTATATAGCACAGTGGAAGTTTCGGGCAATTTCTAGAGCAAGAAACTGTTCTCAACAATTCCTGATTATTCTGATATTGCTGCGCCCATAACAACATTATACTGGTAAAATATGAAAAATGGATTATCTCTGAAACCATTGATGATACACACAAACCAAGGCCAGATTTGGACTCAGCGCCCACAAATGCATATAAAAACATAAAAAATTCTATATAAACAGAATCAGTGTTACACAGTGTTATAGAAAAAATAACGAACAATCGCGACAGTTTCCCCATACAACGGAAAGTTGGAAAGAACCCTAAAAACCTCCCGAGTTCCTAATCAAGTTCGAAAAATTTAAGAACAAACATTACATGGCAACTCGTAGTCCGTCGCCTTTTATTGTAAAAGTAAATATATACATTACACGAGCAATGTTCCCTCTAAGAAATTTTCGTTGTGCATACATTTAGATTCATGGTGAAAAATTGTGCAAACTTTTCTGAGCGCTATTATCTTCAAAGTGAAATATATATAAATATTAAATACTTAATAAATATTATTTCCATAATGTGATAGCTTGATCATTACGATACTATTAAATGGATATTAAAAAACTGTTTACAATATTATCTATTCTTAAAAAAGAAAACATTTTATCCATTCTAAAAATATGAATAAAATAAAAAATAGTAAAATAAAATTCAACAAAATAAAAAATAAAATAAAAATAACTAATTGAAAATGACTATCAAGATTAATACATGATTTTATCCATTCACAAAATAGGAATAAAATAAAAAATAATTTCATTTTTTATGAATTATGAGACAATTACTATTCGTTTTTATGCAAAAATAAGAAAGAGAAGGTTTATATTCAATGCGTTAATGTATAAAAGAAAAAAATGCAAATACATAGTAAAAAAAATCTGTATTGCGTAATTGGGCGGACGTCGGCGAAGTCGGGCGGAAGGGGTTAATACTTAAAAGAGCGACTATAGAGTATGTTGATGCAAATGGTCAGACCTTGTGTGACGGTATATTTTTGAAATTACTTCATTTACTGTCGTGACTCATGAAACGCTTGAGCCTGTGCGCAGGTTTCACAACGCGTGCGCGCGCGCGCACACCTTAGAGGGAACATTGTACACGAGGCCAGACGCACACTTATCAGAAATTCCTTCGTCACGCCAACGACCAGAACATTTATCCTCGTATTATTATTGCACGTGTGGTGAACATATGCGTTTTCTTTGCTTTATGTACATTTAATAGGCTACAAAAAATAGCTATAATGCGCATACTAGTCATATTCCCACAATACCACGGGGATAAAAATTCTGAGACAATAGTGATGAGCTCGACGCCACGTGCCCTTTTTTGTAAACGAAAACTGAAGTGAAATAAAATGAATAATGTTTTTAATGTGTTACGTTATATAAAGAGAACATAGGAAGGAACACGGTACTATGATGAAATAAACTTATGTTTAAAAAGCTTCCATCCGTGGTAGTGCTTACTATTAATATTTGAGGGAAATACGAGAGCCACTCAATATATGTTGCCCCCCACCTTTTTTTCTTTCCAAGTTTCCTTGTAAGTTCCAGAAATTTTGTACACGAGTCGTTACATACCTTTTTTACAAGTTTTTATTTTTCCACAGGGTCTCCATCCTTTTCTACGGCTTTCCTCTACCTCGAAACAAGGGTCTTTATTCCTTGCTGGTAAAATTCCGCTGGGTTCCACCTCTTAACCTCCTCAACAACCTCATCGTCACTGAAACTTTCTTCCACCAATATCATCCTTCATTGGCCCAACAAATGGAAGTCTGAAGGTGCCAGATCCGGGCTGTATGAAGGGTGGGGTAACACAGTCAAGCGCATTTTTGTGATGGCCCCTCTTGTTTGCAAACTGTTGTGTGGTCTTGCGTTATCGTGCAAAGGAAGGACGTCTTCCAGTTTTCTCTCCGGTCGAACTCGCTTTATACGTCTCTGGAGTCTCTGTAGGGTACCAATATATGCCCTGAGTTGATTGATTGTCCTTTCGGGGCTTTTCGGTTTTAGGTCCGGCATTGGATTTTTTCAATGTTTTTGGTATAGACTTAGATTTTTACGCTGATTCCATTTCTGCAATCCGTTTCTTTGAGAAATAAACACGAAAAACGTTATGGCCCAAAACTTGTATTCAAATATATACCTAACCTAACCTATACCTAACCTAACCTATACCTAACCTATACCTAACCTAACCTAACCTATACCTAACCTAACCTAACCTAACCTAACCTAACCTACCGGGCCTACCCAAACCTAACCTAAACTACTACTTCGACCGGGAACGACGATAATGAGCGACAAATGGAAAGCGTATGAACGCATCGAACAGCTCAAAGGGTACAGCTTGTCACAAAACAGTGAACCACAGCGAAAACTTTATAGACCCTTCAACTGGAGCACACACGCAACGGATAGAGTCGACGTGGAACCAACTCAAACATGTTAATTAAGCGCTGGTGGGGTATGCACCGTTCCATGATCGACTCGTATCTCTGCAAGTTTCTCTGGCGTCGCCAACACGCGGGCAAAGATCTGGTGCGCCAAATGCTGAACAATATTGCGCAGTTTGGCAAGTAGCAAACTTTGGTTTGTGTTCCGTTCTGTGTTCTGGAAACCTGTAAACGTAATAAACTTCCACTTAACTTTTTCGTGTTTATTTCGCCAAGAAACGGATTGCGGAAATGAAATCAGCGTAAAAATCTATGTATATACCAAAAACATGAAAAAAATCCAATGTTGGACCTAAAACCGAAAAGATCCATCCTTTCTTCATGTCCACCAGAATCACCCTTTTCACGTCCGAGAAGATGGTGGCCATAACCTATACTGCAGAGGGAGCATTTTGAACTTTTTCTTGTGTGGGGAAGTCTGCGTGATGCCACTCCATGGATTGGCGCTTTGTTTTAGGTTCAAAGTGGTGTATCCAAATCTCATCCGGTCACAATTCGTGAAAGGAAGTCATCCCCTTCTGTCTCGTATAGAACCAACGACTCAGAAGCAATTTCTTTTCTTTGGGCTTTGTGATCTTGTCAGTTCGCGAGGAACAAACCGTCAACACACTTTCGAGTATCCCAGTTGCTGAATTATCGTATTCACACTTCCTTCACTAATTCCTAGCTCCAGTGATAGTTCCTTGTATGTGACGCGCCGATTTAATAGAATGATGCTGTTAGCACGTTGCACAGTGTGAGATGTCAAAGCCGATGTCAAAGCCGATGCCAGGCGACCGCTGAGTGGCTCATCATCAAGGCTGACTCTCCCTCTCTCCGATAATCTCTCACGTTTAGACCAGCGTCCAACTGTGCTTCGATCAACAGCATCATCTCCGTAAACGTTTTATAGACATTTGTGACTATTTCCAACAGTTTCCTTCTCTGCGGTTAATAACTCGATAACAGCTCTGTTTACGACGCACATCAGTCAGACGACATTTTCGAAACTGCGTTAACCATCGGTTTTATACAAAGGTTTTTAAAAGCGGTTTTATACAGGGAAGGAAAGTTCAAACTGGAAAAATAAGGGTAAGAGATTGGAAGATTATAGCAACAATTTTATAAAGAATGGACGAATTTTTATTGTTTTTGTTGCATTTTTGCAGTGATATAATGACGAATACGCCACCGAAAGAAGACCTGGTACATGATAGAGGAAAGGTTGAAGTTTACTATGGCATATAATGAAATTTTCGCCCTTGGTTTATTCGTCATTGGGCCGCGCGACGCCTCATATTAAACATGTACTGTACACAGTCATGAACAGAAGAAATCTGTAGAAGTTATATTTGATAACACTGTCACTAAATGCAGAAATACAAAATTTGGGAGACTTTCAAGGTAGGAAAAGAAGCAAAGATGGAGGTGGTGTGGTATAGGAAGCAGCAAAATCTGCAGGAAGTAATTACTTAACAAATGACGTTTTCATTTATAAACAGTGCTACTACAAGGCATTTTATTACAGCTTCGCAGCGCCATCTGACGGCAATTTTTGTATATATTTATTTATTTACTGTTTGAGTCCACATTATGAACTTCCTCTAAAATCGAGCACCGACTTTCCTAACAATTAGCGCAGTGATATATATATATATAATAACAATTACTATTATTTGAGATTACCATACGATTTTAAAATCTCCGTTTTCTTTCATACTCTACATTTACAGCTGATAATCAGGTGACTAAGCTCCGCCCACTATCGCGAGCAAAGTTTATGTGACTTGGAATAACTTTTGTAGATTTGGGATAAATGTCATAATTATGAACTAGCGAAGAGAATACTGAATAATGATGTTTGCATATTTACAGTTTAAAGGTAACATTAAATGCAAGGACGCATCGTCATATAGATCTATTAACGAAATAGCATCCATATATAAATGTCTGAGTAGTATCAAGTTCGGTTAAATGTAGGTACAGTAGTTAAAAAGTTTTAAATTAGATCCGAGTAACCTCCCGTTTGAGGATTTTATTTCTTCATTATAACATGACATTAAGAGTTTTACCAAAACAAGTTAGAACACATTCCTGTGAAATCTCAACAAAGTATATATAGGGTGATTAAAAAAAATGTTCACACTTATATGGGGATTTATTTTTTATTTCGATTTTGTTTGTAAACATTTTTCGTGATGCAAACAGTACTTCATACAGTCTCTTACTTGCTGTCCACGGATACCTACACTATGCATGTATGAAAGCGGTCAAACGTTGCTTCAAGAGCACTGAGGCGTCATTTAGGGGGGGGGGGGGTGCCGTGAGGGGCGGTCGAACCCCCAAGCTCAGTTTCTTGAAAAAAAGGCACCTAATATTTTGTGGATTACCAATATAATGAACTGCTTAAATTAAAAACTTTTTAGAATTTGAATAAAATGACAATGAATTATAACAAAAAAAATTTAAAAACTGTGAGTAACGTCTGATGTCACAGTAAAAAACAAATGAGCGCAGGAGCATCAGAGTTGGTGATTTATTGCTTAACTTAATAATTTGATAGTTAACTAAATAACCAGTCTAGCTGATACCATTTAATCATTCTTGTTTATATTAATTTGATTATAAAGTACATTATGAGTACCACTTAATAAATTTTGACATGTGAGGGGCCTCTCATTGGGGAATGTAATTTTTGTGTTAAACATTAATGCAACCTTTAAGTAAATCAAAGAAACAAAACTTTTTTGCGACTATTTGCGACTTTGCGTGTTAGAACATGTTTTTCATGTATTAATTAACTAACATTGCAAAATTTGAATCTTATTGTCGAAAAGCTGCTACGACTATTGTAAATTTATATCCATGGTATAAAATTCCTGCTTCAGTACACAAAGTACTTCTACATGGAGGTTTGGTGAAAAATCATCTATATCCAATTGGTTCTTATTCAGAAGAATGCCAAGAATGTCTACATAAAGTAATAAGAAATGTTCGTCTCCATCATTCCAGAAAAACATCTCGACTGAATACTATGCAAGATCAAATTCATTATCTTTTAGTATCAAGCGATCCAGTCATTAGTACAGTTCGAAAAAAGAATAGAAACCCCAAATTGAGAGAGATGTCAGAAGAGGCACGTTCACTTTTAAAAGAGAGTGAAATATTAGAGAATTTAAATATTAGTTCTGATGAGGAAGATATGTTCTAAATATGAAGTTTTTGTAATTTTTTTTACACTATTTACACTTTTTTCATATCAGTTGTCACACTTATTTTGGGGGAATTAATTTCAGAAACTTTAAGAGGTATTACGATGTTTTTTATTTACCCCTTCTGATATAGTGGCAGGTTATCAAATAATGTTTTAAACAATAGATGTGTATAGTGATTAAAATGAAACCATACTTATTTTAGTATGTCATTTGACAAAATCTGCAAAACATAGGCCTAATTAACAATTATCTGTTTAGTATATTTTTAGTAATTTGAGAAACTTAAGAAACTACAGTCGGTCATAACCTATTGATTTGGAATATTATTATTATTTATAGAAAAATCACTCAATATGTCACCATTACATATATACAAAAGGTACTAAACATAATTTTTTATTAAAATAAATCATAATTAAACATTTCAACTACATAAAACTAAGTACGATTGAAAAAAAATTTTGGCCGTTTTTTAACCCATTTGTGGCACTGTGCAGCGTCTCCCAATTAGTATGGATTCTTGCCTTTAACGTAAAAAGCATATTCAAGTTCAGGGATCTCCATCGCTATGAGGAGCGTAACTTTCTCTGGGATCTCATTATACTGCTCACTTGTGAACTGGTTTTATATTTGTTTCCCTACTCCTAATCCGGACATTCATCACCACATACCAAAAGTTTATCCTCCCGCAGTTTTTCACATACCTGGATCTCTCCTCTCGAGTAGTGCACTTGGTCCTGGCCTTCGGTTGAGAGAATTCTTGTCAAAAAATGAAACACCTTTAAAAAGCATTAATTTTTGGTAAACAAACCAGCGCAAATCCAAGTTTCGTATTCCTGTGTTATGTCAATTTTAGTTTTGTTGCCACGTAATGACGAATATTTGCTTCTATACAAGTCTCCTCCGAGAATTAATGTGTAGCACTGCAAACTCAGATCTTGCACGATATCACTACCTTAAGTTCATGGATTTTCACTTCCTTGTTGACCTGTGCCCCAACCTTCTGAAGTGGTGCAACGAGAACCTCCAATTCTGTGACGAGTTCTATCTGCTTCACTGCGCAATAACTTTTGCAACTGGAGTTCTGGGCACGGTAAGGAGTTTCAAATTTCTGAATTCGAAATTCTCTCCTAGTGAAGGGTAATCACTGCTCCTGTCACTTCCAATATTGTTTCTTGCTTAACCCTTTAATGACGGATGGTACCTTAAGGTCCACCAGAAATAATAATATAAATTGTACTACAATGCCTCGTTTCTATAAATGTTTCTACATGTTTATATATAGATGTCATTTAGTTGAGAAAGGAACCCAAAATGCGTATCATTTCAGTGACTAGTTACTAAAATATTTAGTTTTGAACAACAACAAAAACCTATACGTTCTGGTAACAAGAGTGACCACATATGCTGCGGACTAGTCCTTAAAGGGTTAAAAGACAGCCTGTGCATGGTTCCCCAAACTGTTCTCTGATGAATGAAATGGCAGTTTTAAACCCTATATAAAGTACAAACAAGACTACTACCGGGGTAAATAACATACGGTCATACCGAGTTGGCGATTAACTTAAGGGTAATCTGACAAATTAATTATTTCCTATTCAATTTATGTTGAGTTTATCTGAATTACTCGCATTTATGGCTTTCAACTAACAAAAATATTAAATATTTGAAGGCACACAAAGGCAGTCATCTCTACTGAGTAAATATCCAACTTTGCCCTACTACAATACGTTTATAAATGGACTCCATTTCGTTAATGGATCTATATGATACGTTGTTATATCTAATGTTACCTTTCATTTCTAAATATGAAAACTATTACTAGTGTGTGTGTGTGGTGTGTGTGTGTGTGTGTGTGTGTGTGTGTGTGTGTGTGTGTGTGATTTCAGACATCTGCGGATGCGGATGTTCATGCATAAATTTGTCAGCTTCATAATATGAGGGCCACTCAATATATTTTGCCCCCACCTTTTTTTTTTTCTTTCCAAGTTTCCTTTAAGTTCCAGAAATTTTGTACACAAGTAGTGTACAACCTTTTTCACAAGTTTTTATTTTTCCACATAGTCTCCATCCTTTTCTACGGCTTCCCTCCACCTTGAAACAAGGGCCTTTATTCCTTGCTGGTAAAAGTCCGCTGGGTTCCGTTGGAGCCACCTCTTAACCTCCTCAACAACCTCATCGTCACTATGAAACTTTCTTCCACGAATAGCATCCTTCATTGGCCCAAACAAATGGAAGTCTGAAGGTGCCAGATCCGGGCTGTATGGAGGGTGGGGTAACACAGTCAAGCGCATTTTTGTGATGGCCTCTCTTCTTTGTAAACTGTTGTGTGGTCTCGCGTTATCGTGCAAAAGAAGGACGTCTTTCAGTTTTCTCTCCGGTCGAACTCGCTCTATACGTCTCTATGGAGAGTACCAATATATGCCTCTGAATTGATTGTTTGTCCTTTCTTCATAATGTCCACCAGAATCAACCCTGGTGGCCATAACCTTTCCTGCAGAGAGAGCCATTTTGAACTTTTTCTTGCGTTAGTGGGGAGTCTGCGTGATGCCACTCCATGGATTGGCGTTTTGTTTTGGGTACACCACTTTGAACCTAAGTCTCATCCCCAGTCACAATTCGTGAAAGGAAGTCATCCCCTTCTGTCTCGTATCGAACCAACGACTCAGAAGCAATTTCTTTTCTTTGGGCTTTGTGATCTTCAGTCAGTTCGCGAGGAACAAACCGTCAACACACTTTCGAGTATCCCAGTTGCTGAATTATCGTATTCACACTTCCTTCACTAATTCCTAGCTCCAGTGATAGCTCCTTGTATGTGACGCGCCGATTTGATCGAATGATGCTGTTAGCACGTTGCACAGTGCGAGATGTCACAGCCGATGCTGGGCTTCGATCAACAAAAGCATCTCCATAAACGTTTTGTAGAAGTTTGTGAATATTTCCAACCGTTTCCTTCTCTGCGGTTAAGAACTCGATAACAGCTCTGTTTACGACGCACATCATTGTCAGACGCCATTTTCGAAACTACGTTAACTATCGGTTTTATACAAGGGCGTTTAAAAGCGGTTTTATACAAGGGTAGGTTCAAACTGGAAAAATCCAGTTATGTGAAGCGCAGAAAGCTCAAACTTAGGGGCCAAAAGACATTTCAGCTCCATGGCCTATTATTATTTAGCTAAGAAAAAAGGGTGGGGCAAACTATAGTGCCCCTAATTTCTTAATTAGGGGCACTAATAATAATTAGTGTCCCTAATTAATTATTATGTATTAATAAATTGATATTTAATTTATTAATTCTTTAAATTTTTGGTTAGTTATAAATATTAGATATTATTATTATTTTGTAATTATAATTTTTCTACATACGCTCTTCTCTTTTTGGACGAATTTTCGCCATACAACTGGGTTTCACCAGGATGCGGGACGGGGACCCAACTCGTCTTGCATCTCACCAATCATTTTCCACAACGACCACCCTTTGGAAAGTAGTGTGGTTATGACATTGTTATGTATTGTAGCATGAACAATTAATTATGCAAATACACAACAGACATTGCCAGTTACATTAAAGATCAAATGAAGGCTGCATAAGTTTCGGTATTTGAACTGAATGAGGGGCAAATTGTGCTTCAAAAATAGCAATTTAGCAAATAGTACACATCCGCATCCCGCAGGCGCAGATGCGGATGTGACGTACATCACTAGTGTGTGTGTGTATGTGTGTGTGTGTGTGTGTGTGTGTGTGGTGTTAACACTCCAAATCTAATATTTTCAAATTTTTCCTTTCTCAATTTAATTATTTCCAGAGTTTTGGAACATCTTCTAATCATCAATCATTATTTGCCACTAAACTAAATCGAGATTTGCCGGACTGTGAATGTATATTAAATTTCCTATACATATACAGCATAGGACTGCCATTTGCGAGTAAATTATATGCTTTATTGGCAAATCTTTTTAGATACTATAAATAACCTCCGTGTTCTGCACTAAGTTAAGAGAGAAAAAGGTCTAAACTGAATACAAAATAAGCTTCGTTGTATACAACCTGATGCTGTACGAGAGCATAAAAACCGGGACAAGATTAGATTCCATATCTATATGTATAACAGACTTCAGCTAAGTTTACACATTCTTTTTCTTGGTATATAATGTATAATATTAAATAATCTTGACTTTATACAAAAATAAATATACCATACCTCAATATTAGAGACAAAGAAAAATGGCTATACACGAATACAATTATCTTAATTATAATTCGTGCGCAGAGAGGAGGGAACGGAGGAAGAAGGTTGGAATGAAGATAGGTAACAGGAGAGAGATATTGTTTGTAAGATTTGCCGAATTTATTATTATTTCAGTTTTTTCTGAAGCCTTTCAACGTGTTAAAATTATTTGGTCTCTTAATCGAGGTTGCTCCAAAGGTTGGGTCTAGTGGAGCATAAAAAGTGTAATTTGGTTTTCTAATGCACGTGTTCAATTGTTTTGTGTCGAAACGGTGTTGGGT
Source organism: Bathynomus jamesi (assembly GCA_023014485.1). Lineage (NCBI taxonomy): Eukaryota > Metazoa > Arthropoda > Malacostraca > Isopoda > Cirolanidae > Bathynomus > Bathynomus jamesi. The sequence continues at coordinate 165,568 of JAJOZX010001293.1, forward strand.
TTGGGAAACTAACATTTGTTTTGGATGATTTCAGCAGTAGTATTATTCACATTTGATACGTATGAAGCAGTGTTCAGTTTGTAAATGTCTTCGTTTTACGATCTTAAATCGTGGAACATTTGTCAGTTGTCGTTGACCGACGAATTTATAAATGTTCCAAATTATTCTTTTTAGCACGAACACCAATGATTGAATTAAATATTGCTGTACACTTCCGTATGCGCTCATGCCGAACTGTAAACGCGGATGTACCATACGAGTATGTACTAGTAGTATAATGGGGTCTGAGGACTCGTTTTGGGGAGCAGTACTTACTTTTGAAACAATATGTGCGACTTCGGCTAATTTGTTGCTCTTTGAATTATGAGTTTGCGCCGAGGGTAATTCCCCAAAGTTTGGCCTCAGTTTATGAGGATTGAATTTATATGTAGGTTTAAAGTGGGTGTGAGCATCGTTTTCGTGATATTAAGAGTTGTTTTTTTCAATAATCAGGGATAGTTTGTTGTCACTAAGCCATAAGTAAATTCTATTGAGAGTTGTTTGGAGTAGCATTAGTCTTTCTTGGAAGTAACGATTGTCGTTAATTCAAAATTCATATTGCTTTATAGTAGTTGTAATATAGCAGTTATTACCTCTTTTTTTTTTTTTTTAAGCAAAACTGTTGTTTGTATTATTGTTTTTAGTACATATTTTATTTGATTATATATTGCTTTCTCTACTGTTACTGATGGTTGGAAAGACGGATGGCTCTGAGGTTTCAGGGGGAAGATTTATCACCCTATTTAAAGATAAGCCTCAAGGCAATATGGAGGGCCAATAAATTCGCCCACTTTATAAATTATGTTTGGTATTTTGTCAAGCATACAGTTTTTATTTTTCAACTGTCTTATGGGTTCTGTTAAGTCATATGCCGATAATGCCGTAGCAGGCGACAAGAGAGCGTGTTAGGGGAGGCCTTTGGTATGTATCTAAGGATTTTGACATGGTACACTTCCTTTGGAAGTAAACCTTACTTTACCTATTTGTATACAGTATATTGTTTGTTCAATGAATGTTTTTTAAACTGGTGGGTGGGGTGCACCAGGGCTTGTTTATTCTAACCGTAGCTACAGTATATATTTTTTGTTAATAATGATGGGGCAAGACAATAAAAGCTATCCACAGTGTCTTTGAAACTTTTCAAGTTTGGTGTGGTGTGTGTGTGTGTGTGTGTGTGTGTGTGTGTGTATTGTACTCGTATATGCGGGTCACAATGAATCTGAAGCTTGCCGCGAATAATCTTTTTAATTTTATCTACCTAATAATTACGTTTTGTGCTTCGGAATTCAATATTTGTATATTTTGGGATGTTAATCTTTGTTCTGGTTGTGATACAACTTGAAAGGTGATCAGTTATGCCCCCAAAAAGTATTTCTGTATCATTTACTCAATATTTGTATATTTTGGGATGTTAATCTTTGTCCTGGTTGTGATACAACTTGAAAGGTGATCAGTTATGCCCCCAAAAAGTATTTCTGTATCATTTACATACTGAGAGTCTATATCTGTCCATACGTGGTCGGTGCGAGAGGATTGGGGTCGGATCAGTATGGGGGTGTGTCGGTCGGGTTATATAGGTCCTATAACTTTGGCTAATCAACATGTTCCATATGCCGTCATCTATTTTCATCAAATCTAAGGGGTTCCAAAAGACCTTAGCCCCCACCCCATTTCCAGCTTACATGTTTACTTATTCGAAATAGTTTTTAGTGATTATAAAAATATATATTCTTTATTTATTGCAGGTATTAAAATTACTCTAGCTGATAAAGTGATAATACAATGGCTTCTCAATTAATTGGTTATTCGGAGAGGCAACGTGTGATTGATCGCATACGAGCAATAACATTTCGGGAAGCTCGTGATGCTGGACCCACCTTTATAACACGTTCATGGGTTGCCAAAAAGTTGCGAAGAAGTGAGGACTTCGTCAAAAGAAATTGGAATAAAATTTTGGATGAATGTGAAATGGATACAACCAAATCTGGGCGCCCAAATTTGCCACTCTCTCAGGAAACAAAGGACATCATTGAAAGCGGTACGCCTAAGCGGAAAAACAGCTGTGCTAAACTTTCTAGAGAGATCGAAGTGTTGAGAGGAAAGATCGTTAGTGGTGAGATCATTCGACTGTACCGTCATAGGCAAGGTTTAAAGCCTTGGCATGAACTTCCAAAGCCAAGAAAAACAACTTAACATCGATGACAGAATGTGGTTTGCCCATTATCTTGAAGATTGGGATGTGGATGATTTCATGCATTTAGCTGTCTCCGATGAATTACTTGTTTACGTAACATCGGCCTAACTACCAGAATGATCGAGTGTGGGCCACAACACCAGATGAAATCGATGACAATGAACATTATCGCGAATTATTAAAAAGTCCAGACTGTGTTGGTGTGTTTGTTTTGTTCACTGCAAAGAAGCTCATGTGGGTGCTGAAGCCAAATGGTCAGAGTTGGGATGGACAGTATTTTCGTGATATTATTCTATCCCAGCATGTCATTCCTTTTCTAAGAAACCCAAACAATGTTATGGATGTCGATCAGGTCACACTTCTGCACGATAAGGCCCCCTGCTTTAAGGCATTAGCCACTCAACAGTTGTTGCCGAACCATGAGATCGATTTCTTTGGAAATGAAGAATGGCCAGGAAATTCTCCTGACCTGAACGTCAGTGAACACATTGGATCAGTTATAAAGGACAAGGTTGAATGTGTCTTGTTTCAAGAACCTGCAGCAAATCGATTTTCGAAGTTTCAGAGAACATTTCAAAAGTATCGTTGGACCCAGTTTTTTGTAACGACTATACAATAAAAATTCTAACCACGAAGAGGAAAAGGGGAGAACTAGTCGATAAACAAAAAGTTTTACATCAAAACAAACTGAAAAAGAAAAAAAATGTATCTGGCAACAAATGTTAAAATCGTCGAGATGAAGCCCTCGAAAAGAGCAATGCATGCTTGAACACTTTAAATCACGCAAATGAATCTTTTAGAGTAATTGGACGGACTTGATGAAAATAAAGATATTTTAATACCAGAAACGAAAGTTCGTTAAAAAGGAGGAAAAACCCGCTGAACATAACTAGGAATGTGTAACAAAATCTATGAGTACATTACATATTAAACCTCAAGGGAAAGGATGATCTCTACCCAAAAGAGGTTCTAGGATGAACTCGCATTGCACGACCCATTTAATCACCAGAGTATAATAGCAAAGCTAAGACGCTTTGCTTCATGGACAAATCTCGATCCCCTGCCAAGAAATAATCTTATTAAGTGATAAATAAAGTGAAAGGTCGACAATGAACCTCTAAAGAAGATTGCGAGATCGATTTTTTTCAATTCCCGCCGAATGAGACCAATGGACGACAGTCTGCTTACCTGTCCTCCTCCTCCTCCTCCTCCTCCTCCTCCTCCTCCTCCTCCTCCTCCTCCTCCTCCTCCTCGCTAAAGATCTCATCGACAATAACCTAATCGATAAAGAACGCACAAAACTTTAAAAATTCTCAACCCGTGGCATCATCGATTACCACTCAACGTCATTCCCAATTCATTCCGCGCCCAGGAATCGGAAAGTGAGAATCTCGAAAGAGACATTTTCAAATCGGTCTCTTCCCAAATCATGTCACTCTCATTCTCGACAGTTCCCACTTTGGCCCGGGTTAGGTTACGATTGGTTAGGCTAATGATAAGTTGGGCTATGATTGGTTAAAGTAAGTTAGGTTAGGAAATATTAAACATTCCCACGAAGCGCCGTTTCCAGTGAATGGAAATGTAGTGACATCGTTTCCCAAATCAAGAAACGCTTTTCTCAAATGTGGATTTTTCACTTTTGTTCATTCTCACTCGTGGACTACGAATGCGAATGACATTGAGTTGGCAGTAATCACTCGTGCCAATTAACGCTGAACATCAAAGAATTTTTTGGTAATCGCGAAGTTCCTTAATACTATGATACGCACAATCTTAATTAAATAAAATTTTAAAAGATAGATCTCGTTTTAACTTCCTGAACCGTTTTCATAAAAACCACTTAAATAAGAAGTCCTCTCACTTATCAAAAATCTATTATTATTATTATTATTACAATTATTACCTAGACCTATATTTATCCGTGCTCGTGGGAGCTACGCCCTATTAGACCTGCTTTTTAGTTAGGTCCTACTATGCCTCCATCCACGTAAAAACTCGTTACTCAAACCAAATTGGAGTGGGGCCGAAGCTAATGTTTCCATTACGAAACTGCTCTCGTAATAAATAAATTTATCAGCACCACCTCCAATAAAGTAGGGTTGGAAACATGCCCCCCCCCCCACTTTCTTTTTAAACCCAGCCCACCGGTTTTTTTCGGGTTAAAAAAAAGGGGGGAAAATTAGGTTTTCCCAAAATAATTGTATAAATTCACTTACTCTTTTATACAAGTTATATATGATGCTTATAGATCTAATGAAATGGAAGTTAATGCAATGTGAGGCACTATTGTGTTCATAAATATAAAGAAACTTGCTTCTTTTTATGTGATAATTGCTAAAATGGTAGCACCAAAATAAAGCACACTACATAAGCATTGTATTTACTTTAGTGCTCCTAAAAAGAATGCTCTTTTCATTAAAGAAGCCATGCGTACATTGTGATGCAATACGTCACTGGATGCATGAATATAACAATAGAAATCAGATGAGTGAAAGTAATAACAGAGTTGACTTTTAGTCGAGTATCAGCAGCAAGAAAATGCGCATATTCACACATCTGACAATGATGATCTTGTTGAAACTTATTTCACGCTGTATAACGTATAATCTTGTTATTTTCAATATACTTGTCGACTTCATTTGTACAAAAAGCTTTTACATTATCCGTTGCTACACAACACTGAAAGTACGTTTAATTTGAAGCTATCATTGTTTACTAGGTAGATGTTCAGTATACAGAGATACTTGATTTTGGCAGGATTATTATAATTAACAATAATCTTTGAAGATAAAAAAAAACGAGTGGGCAAAATACTGGGGGGTTTTAAAGTCGTTTCTTTTTAATTCACGTGGAGAAAAGTGGGTTACCTACCTCTGTGCCAACCCTGCAATAAAGAGAACCACACAGTCTCCGCAGGAAGAGAACGCCTTTTGAAAATGAATAAAAGTAATGCGTCGAAAGAGCTCATTACATCCTTTTCCCCGAATACCGTCACCTTCGATACCCACCCACAACCCCATTTAATGAATCCCACTGAACAGCTCAAATTGTGAATTTTCCACACTGCGAAAGAATCAAATTTTTGCACCCAAATAAGTTAATAGGTCTCGTTAATATGAAGACTCACGTTTGGACACTCGTAATACTATGTAATTCGAATCTCCTATAGAAGATTGGATCAGCGTCCGCTGCGAGTTTACTCGACTTAATTTATCCTATTCAGACGCTCCGCAGAAGTGCCAATGCATACGCTTCCTCCTGAGATAATGTCGAAGTCTAGTTCGTTTGCGTCGTACAGCGATGACAGTGATTCACACCGTTCGTGGGAAAGTGTGCCTTATCAAAACGGAACCCATTTCACTCCATCTTCGACCAGAGGGAATGTTAGTTAAGTTAAAAAAATACGAGAGGCAACCCTGGTGAAGTAGCGACGTCAACTCACGCCGCGCCTTCGATGGAATGCGCACCCCAAGCGAGTCTTCAGTTAAATTCCATTAAAAATCAGTTATATGAAAATACTTAATTCTCTGATCTAAATGAATAAGGTATTCAAGAGTCATACTGATAATACCAGGCTTTGTAATTGACGAACCACAATATTTAATAGGTTCACCGCAATATCTGATCTTAAAAAGGTTAAAAACTGGAGTAAAATGCGCACTAAACTACGACTTCACCGGCTTTACGAATAAGAACAATCATCGGGATTACGTCTTCAGTAGCACAAACTAAATAAAAAAAAAATATCCAGATCAACACTTAAATTCTGCGGCAGTCCCCTAAATAAATTCATATACTTCATACAATTTCGATAAATTAATTCATTACTACAATATAACCCTTAAATGTATGTTTGGAGATGTATCAGAATTTATCAATATTATTATTATTATTATTATTATTATTATTATTATTATAATAATAATAATAATAATAATAATAATGAAATGGTTGACCACCAATAAACTTTTCCTAAATACCAGTGAAACAAATTTCATTATTTTTACTAATAAACGAAATGTGTATCTTGAACTAAATTTTGATGAAGTCGCTGTAAAGGAGTGTAATGTAACAAAATTTCTTGCTGTAATGATATCAGATAAAAATTAAAATAAATAAAATAATGTAGACGAGCCAACGTGCTCAATTTTTAAAAAAACAGGTTTCCTAGTTCACTTTACCCCAAATGTTGGGTAAAGTGAACCGTCTATAATTTCAAGCCAATATTCACTTTACCTCCGAATGTCTTTTGTTAGGGGTTGTTATTTGAGGTTGATATATAAAAAAATGAAATTACTTTAGATTAAAAAAAAAAAAAATCATATTTTTTGATTAGAAATCGAAATTCAACTGGAGTTTAGCAGTGTTCCAAGATATTTTTCTTGTTCATTTGACAGATAACTATGTCGTCCTGCACCTATTTTTGTACACTATTCCAGCACAATGCTTTGCCAAGGTTTCGCTTGGGACCCCAAATTCTTCCGCAGCATTATAGCTTGACATGCCATCATTTTTGACGACATCAATGGCCCTTTCTAAGTTTTCTTTTGGATAGAAATTTTTTTATCCGTGAGTTAGCTATTCTCGTGTAATTACGAGACATTATTGAACTGTCTGAAATAACTGAAGTAAAACTCTATTAAATTAGACACACACACATTATATATACTGTATATATTTTTTGGTGTGTGTGTGTGTGTGTGTGTGATAAATGCCCAACTCGGTCGAATGCCTAAGTTTTCGTCCGTGACCATTTTTTACCCAGTAGGTCGAACATATTTTATATTTTCAAATTTTTAATCACTTTCGCTTGTGTTGAAATATTAGTAAGGGGGGGGGGTGAGATTATATAAGAAAGTTCAGTTTTTTTTTTACCTTATACAACAATTATTTTTTGAATTTCATTCGCGTTAAGATTTCAATTCAAAAACTGTAAATCAAATAAATCGTCTCTTATTCTTCCTCAGACTTTACACACCCTCTAATTTGTTTCAGGTTAGGTTAACCTGGGTTAACCTAATTTAACCCATCGTAACCTAACCTCAAAAAAGTCGAACAAGAAAATCAAACGTTCACGAAGTCTGACGTAATTGGTAAAAAGGGTGGTTTACCATTAGCTCTACTTGGGGGTTTAGGTATATTATATACAGGGTGTCCCATGAGTTCGGTCTCACAGGAAACTTTTAAATTAAACTTACAAAAGTAATACATTAAACAAATTATATTCGACCGAACGCTGACCAGGTCGTGGTTTATTGGGATGACAGTGAAATTAAGGCCAGAAGCAAGCAAAAAGAACAATTCTCTCTTTCCTGAGGAATGTAACTCTCTTCCAAATTGGCCACTGCGTGTTATTTTACCTGCAACAAAAAAAATAGGTCCCTAAACAAAATATCAATTTGAACATTTGTTTTAGTTTTCATCTTTTACTTTTGTAAATTTAATTTAAAATAAATTTTCCAACGATACCGGACTTATGGGACACACACACACACACACATATATATATATATATATATATATATATAATATATATATATATATATATATATACAGGGTGCCCCATAAGTCTGGAACCATAGGGTAAAATAAGTAATTCATGTTTTTCCGTTTATGCAAGTGCCCATGATGTCTTTGAGTAAGGAAGAACGCATCCAGGTAATTCTGCTCGTAGGAAATCGGAGTCAGAGGGAGTCGCTGAGGAATTTAACAGATTGCATCCGGACCGTGCGCCGCTAACACACAGCTGAGTCGGCAAACTTGTAGCAAAGTTCAGGGAAACGGGATCCATAGGAGATAGACCACGCAGTGGAGCTCCGAGGGCATCCACCGACGATGACACAGCCGCTACCATCCTCGCTCATTTCACAAACAGTCCCCAAAAGTCTCTTCGGCGTTTTTATTGCCGTTTTTATCATTTTTCCCTATGATTCTAGACTTACGGGACACCCTGTGTGTGTGTATATATATATATATATATATATATATATATATATATATAATATATAATATATATATATATATATATAATATATATAATAATAATAATAATATATAATTAAATGAAAAGGTTTATTGGCAGACTATAGTCCATATGACAATTATTATTAATACAATGACAGTTCACATACTAAGTATAGAAATATATAGAGTTGATTAGAAATAATACAGTAATATGTACAAAGTTAAGTGGAGCTACACAGACAGACGTTTTCGTACCAAGAATTCCATAGCTTAGAGCAGTGCTCTTCAACCTGGGTATACCAATTCTATTTGGGGGTATACGGCAGAGATGGGGTGTACAGCGGGGCATACGAAATTTTTGGGGGGTATACATATACATGACGACTGGGCTGATAAAATTCTTGCCACGTGTAGACAACTTTTCAAATTTCCAAGCAAAATAAAGTAATAAACAAACAATAAAATAGTCTTTCCTTGGTTCCCCCCTCCTAAAAAAAATATTAAAAAATTAGAAAACGAGCAGAAAATGGGGATTCTCGTCTCTCCTTGCTTTGCCATTCTTATAATAACACACTTTCAAATTTCGCTCTTCAAACTTATTCTTTTAGCGAATGACTAGTAATTTTAGCTTGTGAACATCTTTGAAGATTTGAAGGATCAGCTTCTGGAGAAACTAAGGAAAGCCGGTGTCTTTGGGATCCAGTTGGATGAAATAAATGATGTTGCAGGTGAAGCACAGCTGATCGTGTACTGCCGATTTCCAGACAAGGAAGCGAAAATGATCGTCGAACACTACGTGTGCTGTCTTCAAATGGGAGTGAAAACAACGGCAGACGCCATCTTCCAGAAACTCGACGAATTCATGAGGGATACGAAGGTTGACTGGGAGAAGTGCAAGTCTGTCACAACAGACGGTGCAGCTGCGATGCGAGGATCGATAAATGGAGTTGTTAGGAAAATCAAAGGAGTACCAGTATCTCCGGATTGTGTTCCCACTCACTACGTGATACATCGCGAAGCACTTGTTGCCAAGCGGTTGAAACAAAGTGGTGGACATTGCAGCCAAAAAAAGCGAGCTCGAGGATCTTCTTGACGAAGTTGTGAAAATGGTGAATTACATTCGTTCTTACGCGAAAAGGCACAGATTGTTCAGCGACTTGTGCTAAAATATGGAGGCTGAGTTCAACAAATTATTGTACCATGCTGAGGTGCAATGGTTGTCGCGTCGTCAGGTTCTCCGTCCTGTGTTTGAACTGAGGAACGAACTGTGTGTTTTTTTTACTGATGAAGGAGATGAGAAAGCATTCAAACTTCAAAACAATTTGTGGTTGGCGAAGTTGTCGTACAAGGCTTCAATTTTTGAGCACTTGAATAAATTGAACCAGTCTCTTCAAGGAAAGAATCAAGATATTTTTGCGGCTATGAGCAAAGTGGACAGTCTCAAGCGAAAACTGAAACTTTGGGAGTCGAAGGTAAAACAGCTCGACTTCAGTAATTTTTCCAATTTTTGATGGCTTTCTGAAAACCTGTGGATGGGAGTCAGAGATGTCAGGAGGAGAGCCGTTGGACTCAAAGATGGTACATCTCATCAACGAGCATCTCAAGCTTCTCAGCGAAAATCTTGTAGTATATTTTCCCGATACCGCGAGTTCAAATCTCAACTCCCTGCTGTGGATCGTTCAGCCGTTCACCGACGAGGATTTTGACATCGGATCACTGAGCGGAGAGGTCACTGACCTGAAGACTGATTTCGGCCAGAAAATGGCCTTTAGGTCCTTCGAGAGCTATGGCGACTTCTGGGTTATCCCTTCTCTGCATTCCAGAGTACCAGAGGCAGAGCCAGAAGGCACTTTCTGCTCATTTCGTATGCCTACAACGTACCTGTGTGAACAGGGGTTTTCCTGTTCAACAGAGATCAAAACGAAGAAGAGAAACTCAATACAGATCTCGATACGCTTATGAGGGGAGCCCTGGAAAGCCGCTGTACTCCAAGGTTTTCAAAAATATCGCAAACAATCCAACAGCCAGCACATTAATTATAATTATTCATATATATATATATATATATATATATATATATATATATAATATATAATATATATATATATATATATATATATATATATATATATATTATATATATATATATATATATATATATATATATTATATATATATATATATATATCATCTTATTTATAAAATAAGTTCACAATTTTTGTAGGGAATCGTGATTTTTGTTGAATTTGTGAGGAAGTGATCCTAATAAACGCTTTTTTCTTTTCTTTCCTGATCCAGGTATCGAGGGTATATGACTATTTGGTGATGTTTGCAAAGGGTATAAGACTGCGAAAAAGGTTGAAGAGCACTGGCTTAGAGGATAAACGGCAGGACTCATGGATAGCTTGAATAATCGGGTTGGTTGATTTTTTTAATTCTTTGCATCAGACTGTATTGAGTAAGTCTTGTTACCTCCGGGAAGCTCGAGATATTGCAGGTAGCAAACATTTGCGAAGCTGAGCATCTGGGGGGGGGGGGGGATAATTTATGTAAGATATTAAAAGATCTGTTGTACAGCAAATTTAGGGTTCTGCCAGAACCCTTTCTATAATTCACCCAGAGTTGCTGTCCGTAAATATTACATATATATGATGAATTTCACACTTAAACACGTGAAATGAATGAATGATGCAAACATAAGAATTTTTTTTTCCCCCCTTGCGAGTTTGCATCATATATATATATGTGTGTGTGTGTGTGTGTGTGTGTGTGTGTGTGTGTGTGTGTGTGTGTGTGTGTGTGTACAGGGTGGCGCAAAAGTCGCGCATCATAGGAATTTTCAATGTTGACTAATATATTTTTTTTCTTTTAGGTTGGGGATGGCTGCGAAATTAACAATAGACGAGAGGGTGAGCTTGGTCACCCTCTCGTCTATCGTTAATTTCGTAGTCATCGCCTACCTAAAAGAAAAAAAAATAATAATATAGTCAACACTGAAAATTCATATATATATATATATATATATATATATATATATATATATATATATATTATATATATATATATATATATTATATAATATATATATATATATATATATATTATATATATATATATATTATATATATATATATATATATATATATATATATATATATATATACCGTAAATCCTGGCGTATAATTCGACCGAAAGATTTTAGGTAAATATTTCTGATTTAAAGGTATACCTTGCGTATAAGTCGACCCCCAAATAATTAATCAACCAACCATCCAAATGCCAAAGGAATGAACCAAGTAGATGTATTAATCCTTTTGTTTATTTCAGGCAGTAACCTCGAACTTTTGATAGTTTAAACTTATAGTGTCCGGAGTATACCCTAATATGGAGCCTCCAAAGAAAAGAATGAAATATGAAGCAAAATTCAAATTAAAAGTTGTCTCGTATGCAAAAGAATCCAATAATGTTGCTGCAGCAAAACATTTTGGAATTTGTGAAAAACTTGTGCGTGATTGGATTAAATGTGAGGAATCCCTGAAGAGAATGCCTAAATCAAAATGTGCATTAAGGACTGGAATCTGTCACTGGCCAGAAATGGAAATTTATTTAGAACAGTGGGTCAACGAAAACAGGCAAAGTGGTTTTGCAGTTACGAGGAATTGTATACGTATACAAGCCCTTAAGTGGGCAAGAAATCACCAAGATCAAAGCAGAAAATTCAAAGCTACAGCAAACTGGTGTTCTCGTTTTATGAAGCGGAATAACTTGGTGTTGAGGCAGAAAACGAAAATTGCACAAAAATTACCTGAGGAGTTGGAAGACAAAATTATGAATTTCCAAAGATACATTATTGGATTAAGAAAGGAACGCAGCTTTCCACAATGTCAGATTGGTAACATGGATGAAACTCCCTGTTTTTTCGATATGCTTTCCCCAAGAACCGTCGACGGCAAAGGTAGTAAGACAGTTTTGATAAAAAGTACTGGCCACGAAAAGACAAAGTTTACTGTAGTACTAAGCTGCCTTGCAGATGGGACGAAGCTATTAAACCCATGGTTATTTTCAAACGGAAAACAATGCCACATATACAGTTCCCTGAAGGGGTTTTTGTTCATGTCCACGAGACAGGATGGATGGACGAAGCTGGAATTCAGTTATGGATTGACAATGTGTGAAGGAGGCCAGGTGGATTACGTGAAGAAAAGGCGATGTTAGTGTGGACTCATTTGGAGCACATTTAACAGATAATGTTAAGAAAATCTACAGAGAATTAAAACTGTACCTGCAGTACCAGGAGGACTAACATCTGTGTTCAGCCCCTTGATGTGGGTTTAAATAAGCCATTAAAGATAATATTCGTTCTGAGTGGAATACATGGATGCTTGAAGGTGAGAAAACATACACAAAGGCCGGTAATATGCGTGCTCCATCAATGGATATGTTGTGCACTTTTGTGATCAAGTCTTGGAACTTCATCCGTACAGAAACTGTTGTAAAATCATTCAAAAAATGTGGGATTTCTAATGCAATGGATGGACAAGACGACGACTTACTGTGGGAAGATGAAGAAGAGGAAGAAGCTGAGATCAACAGTAATTCTAGTGATACTGATCCTTATGATGACCTTGAATAAATACCTAAGTTTTTAATTTATCTTTTAATACAGTTAATAAATGTTTGTACTCATTAAACTAACCTTATATTTCGATATTTTTTATTATGAAACCTCTTTGTTAGCAACCTGTGTTAATGGTTCTCTTTTTATACCTGGCGTATAAGTCGACCCCTACTTTTAGAGCTTCATTTCACTGCCTCGAAAATCGACTTATACGCCAGGATTTACGATATATATATATATATATATATATATAATATATATAATATATTATAATATATATGAACAAATGAAAAATGAGGTGAACCGCCCGGGAATCGAACCCAGGATCTTCCGATTGCCGGTCAGATGCGCTATCCATTACACCACGGGCCTCGATGTGATGTAGGAGAATTTCGATATATATATATATATATATATATTATAATAATATATATATATATATATATATATACATACATGGTGTACACAACTTACCTTTACAACTTCTCTTTCAAATACGAATATTAGGAAACGAGGCACACACCGTTTTTGCGCTATCTGAGAAAGAAATAATAAAGTTTCACATAACCTCAAACACATTCAACATGGGCACCATTTGTCACATACAAGACATCCAAACGGTATTCTATCTCCATCCATGTACGCTGCAACATTTCAACGTCAACTCTTGCAACAGCAGCAGCAATTCTGGTCTTTAAATCGTCGATGTTGGCCACTGGAGTTGTGTACACGCAGTCTTTTACATAACCCCATGGAAAAAAAGTCAAGGTGTTATGTCTGGTGATGTGGACGGCCAAGAGATGGGACCCCAACGGCCAATCCACCAATTTGGGAAATGTATGTTAAGGGAATTTCGTACAAATTTCTTAATTTGTGTACACCCTGTACAATAACCTGACATCTGACAACTACCAGGTGAAATTATTACTTTCTCTCACACATGGCGCAAAAACGGTGTGTGTACCTCGTTTCCCAATATTTTTATTTCAGAGAGAAGTTGTAAAGGTAATTTGTGGACACCCTGTATATCTTATGTATGGTAATTTAAAATGATTATCTGTGATAGTACACTTTACCCCAAAATATAGTAACTTGAAGGGGTACAGTTAACCAATAAAGACAATCCTTCGGCGGCGTTTCGTATGTATTTCTTTCATTCAGTGTAAAAATTTATTAAAAATTTTATCTTTCTTAGTTTTGTACAACAAATATGGATGGTAGAGTTATTAATTATCAGGTCATCCCATAAGTAATGTCGTTTTTTACGATAGATTAAGTTTAAACTAGTCCTACTCGGTTTTAGCATAAATTTTCCGAAGGTTATATCTAAGAGGAGATCTATCGTGTTTCGCTACATACTTTACAGACATTGACCAGTGAAGACGTGCGTTTTGCTTTATGTGAACCCCTCATAAACATGACGGTATCAGAAGAGCATATCAGGCATATAATGCTTTACGAGTTCAAAAAAGGGAATAGTGCTACTGAAGCAACGCGAAACATTCGGGACGTTTATAGCAACGATATTCTGCATGTGAGGAAATGTCAAGATGGTTTCAAAAGTTTAGGAATGGTGACTGCTGTTTGACAGATGGAGCACGCTCTGGACGCCCTGCTGAGTTTGATGATGACCCGCTGTTAGCCGCACTTGAAGAAGACTGTTCAACAACTGTCGAAGAATTGGCCAAGAAACTCAATTCATCCCCGTCCACCATCCATCGACATTTGCAACAACTCGGGAAAGTGCCTAAGTTAGAAAAATGGGTGCCACATGAATTGTCGGTCGACAATCTGAGGGTGCGGGTAAACATTAGCACAGCTCTTCATTCCCGTGAACTCCAAGATCCGTTTTTGCACCGTTTAGAGACTGGTGATGAAAAGTGGATACTGTACCAGAATGTTAAGCGCCGTCGACAATGGGTTTCTGCCGGAGAAACAGCGACACCACAGCCAAAACCAAATCTTCACCCTCGGAAGGTGTTGCTTAGTGTTTGGTGGGATAAAGGTGGTGTAATACACTTTGAAACCTTACCACACAACCAAACAATCACCGCTCAAATCTACTGTCAACAAGTGGATCGATTGAACACTGCACTAAAAGAACAGAGACCTTCTTTGGTTAATCGGAAAGGAATCGTGTTCCACCACGACAACGCACGTCCTCATACCGCTCGGATCACTTCTGCAAAAATTGAGGAGCTTGGGTGGGAAAAATTTCCACATCCTCCAGACCTTGCGCCTTCAGATTATCATCTCTTCAGGACTGCAAAACTATCTTGACGAGAAACAGTATACTTCTTTAGATGACCTGCACACCAGTCTTTGTACGTTTTTTGCCTCAAAACCGCCTGAATTTTATAAACATGGCATTGAAAAGCTTGTAAGACGTTGGCAGAGTGTCATTGATTCCGATGGAAAATATATACTAGATTAAAAAGTTTGAGTTGTTTTTTTTTGTCCTTCAAATTCCGATCTAAAAAACGACATTACTTATGGGATGACCTGATATAATCATGAAAGTGATCTCCTATTCTCTTTACTATCAAACCTTATGGTATCAGGAATTTTGAACTTTTTTGGGAGCTATTGAAGAATAGGGACCCCAGCCTTCTTTAGTTAGGCTTATAAGGCTAACTAACGAAAATATCACGACCTAACCTAACCAATCGTTAGGTTAACTGTACGCCCTTGACGATTGGTTGTTAGGTCATGATATTTTCGTTAGTTAGCCTTATAAAGCTAACTAAAGAAGGCTGGGGTCCCTATTCTTCAATAGCTCCCTTTTTTGCAGCGTTTTATCTTTTGATGAGTAAATTTAATAAGCAAAATACTACGACCGTTGCGGTATGATATAGTATAGCCTAGATATATAGTAATATTTTTAAGCTCCTTTGATACTTTAATGTTTTTAATGTTTTTCAAAATACTCAAATGAAAAAGGTAGTTCACTTTCCCCGAGTTTACCCAAAGCGTAAGAACGGCAAATATATATATATTTTAAGGTCAGCAACCTTTCACCATTACTGATTAAAAACCTGATGTTTAAAATAAAACAGATATATTCTGAACTGACAAGTTTAGACTGGATGTTGAATTTCCTTTGTTTAATCTCTCGTTTTTTAATACTCTACAATTTACCGATTACGCGTTATACGGTTATACCAGATGGTCAAGTCGGTATTCGTTGCGAGAAAAGTTGAAAAGAAAGCTCCCCACGTGCGTTAATTCCATTAAAATACTGTCGTAAATACTTTTACCATTACGATTTTCAGTGATTTTCGGGTTAATAAAATTAGCTCCCCTTCCCCCACCATGAAATCGCAAGTCATTCATTCAAGTTACCTAACAACTGGGGCTCCATGATTTTAAGTATCATCTTTCTCCTTTATTAATGATTTTCAAATTTTTTTTAAATAAAACTCCGAAATTTAGCGTACATTCAGATTATGAGATGTCCATTTTCCATTATAGACTCAACGATATTCGCGCAACAATAATGAAATAGAAATTTGATTTTCACCTCTTAAAAACTTATGAGACGACTTGTGTCCAACTGATGCATTGCAGTGACAATTTTATCGATTTTTCAAATGAACAAAAGTATTAGAAACGGCCATATTAAAATCGGAGGGACTCGTCATTCAATGACGGTTAACGTGCGTTACGAATCATTATACTCGAGTTTATGTTGCGACCAGTTACCACGAGTTAAACCAACAACAGTAATAAAGAGCAGTCATGCGGGCTTTAGCGAAACAGATTCGAATTAACAGAATTGCATTTTACACAATTTAAAAAAGACGCCATCTTTTACGAACGGTCATAATATGTTTGCTTCTCATTGCGCGTGTGATGAATTTTTCGCACAATCTCAGACGTGAAAAGTGTCTGGTCGACTTACTGAAGGATTTATATTTTGAAAGGAATCAGAGAAGTCCCTTTGTTAGTTCATCCATCTAATAATTACTGGGTCTATGTCGTGCCCACATATCAGGGTAACATCTGAAACCTAAATTATTCCACGAGGAAGGGGCGTGAACTCAGTCAGCTGAGCCGGAGCAGTCACACAGTCGGTGGGAATCGGACCCAGGGCTTCGAAGCCCGAGTTCAGTCTAACCAATCGAGTATTATTGGCTTAAATTGTTGAGCCGAAATGAATGTTCTAATCAATTAATCGATTAAAAAGCGACAATTAACGTCTCAAAATACATTCCTAAAAAATGCTCAGAATTTGATCACAAAACCTTTGTATCACCAGCTTGAAAATAAGACAAGAAATGAACTACTGCATACCAAAATTACCTTCCTTTCACTCACACACACACACACACACACATATATATATATATATATATTTTTTTTTTTTTTTCAAGAATGCAACACGTGAATAATATTTATGACGAAAATAATCACAAAGGAAAATTAAAACGAAATTTTTTTTCATTATTATATATCATTACATAATTATATACTGTACATATAGGAACAGCATAGTCACCCACCAAACGCTAAGCCTTCACTGTTTTCTCTGAAGTTGAAATCAAGTAAAGAAAACAGATTAGACAGAAACTGCAGCAAAACTTCTTTAGCGATGCAATGCTGTTGCATGGTGTTAATGTATTAAAGAGTTACATTTTTTAAGTACATTATAAAAAGTAAGTAAACTTTATATATGATTAGCAATTAATTAATTTCATATTTTTTTGAGAACAGAAGATCTGTGTAGTGACGGACACTTTATTTACTGTGTGTACATCAGATGTTAAATTTCTACACTTTAATATAATTATTATTTTGCAGATAAAAAATCAGCAAAATATATATATATATATGTATATATATATATTAAAATTTTTTAACACTTATATGGGAAATAATTACAGATGTCATCCAATCAATACCACCAGAGATGTGCCTTAGGGCAGCGGTTCTCAACAGGGGGCCCGCGAGTTGTGTTTAAGGGGTCCGTGAGTTGACTAGATTATATTCAGTAAAACAATTTCCCCCCCTTTTTGTGGTGGCTAATTTTGACCTCTAACCGATAACATTTTCGGTTACTTGAAATTTTTAAAGTTTCTATAAATGTCTTTTTACGACCATCTTATGTTTCCAATTCATGAACTGAGTTTTTGGCACAAATGAGCCTCTTCCCTGTTTTTATGTTGTTTTTATGTAAACAGAAGTCAGAACAGCGGTAAGTTTTACACATTTTTGTTGCATTTTTACTCCGACTTTGAAGTATAAATCAAGACTAAAAAACTATACTAATCTGGATACCTCAATTTCTCTATATGCTACTTAATCATAATGCAAAAGATAATTTTTGGGGAGGGGGCCCCAAAAATATCAAGATTTTGATAAGGGGTCCGCAGTACAAAAAAGGTTGAGGAACGCTGTCTTAGGGCTCTAGAAGCAACGTTTGACCTCTTTCATACACGCATAGATGTCCGTGGACAGGAAGTAGAGACTGTATGAAGCACCATTTGCATCACAAAAAATGTTTACAAATAAATTGGAAATAAAAAATAAAACCATTTAAGTTATCATTTTTTACCACCACCATATATTATATATATATATATATATATATATATATATATATATATATATATATATATATTATATCTCGCCTCATAATCAAGGATTTTTTCAGGAGAAACATCTTCAAAAGTTCAAAGTTACGCGTAATTAAGATTCTTTTCAAATTTTCATCTATATTTTTGTAAGATTTTAGGTGAACTGAGCTGTATGATACAAAATGTAGTGAAGTAGTCTTTAATTCATATTTTCCTCAACTTGCAAACTCTTTCAGTAACTAGAATAAATGCCTTCAAAATATTTCATAAAGGGGTAGTAAACTCCATGCAAGTATAAAATAAGGCAGATCACGCACCAAAGTGACATGACGTCATGACACGTTACGAGTGATGCGACTTTTTTATTTTTTATATATTTTTTGACAAAAACAAATCTACCCCCTCCAAAAATACTTTTTTTTTTGATGTTGCTCAAAAGTAGTTTTATTTAAAACGGAAACTTAAAAGTGATCAAACAACGTAAAAACCTCGTTTTGCCTTACCTTAAAATCATCAATTCTTACTGTCGAATATTAAGAGTAATTTTCAACATATATTACGGAGACTAAGACTATATTCAAATAATAATAAAATACCGTTGATGATTATAATTAAGGCAAACTAACGAGTTTAATTTGTAACGCACTTTCACGTAGCGCATCGTGGTATGGTTGAGATTTTGAATTTGGTGCACTTTCCTGTCCCTCACTGACCCTAACTACTAAAAATGTTGAACTGAAAATACCAGAACTTTGGTGCAGGTACAGAATTTAACTGATAAGCCAAAATCTACTCGTTTTCTATCGTTTCATTTGACCCAAACGGTACCTTTGAAATGCGTTAAGTCGGTAGTTCTTAACCTTTTTGGGCTGCGACCCAAATTCTGATCGCGGGGCTAGCTCGGCGACACACGTCTTCAAACAGTTCACTCGTAGTAGATCATAAAATAAATAATTAATAGTAAAATGATTAGGGATAACATAAATAATAAATGACAATTTAATGACTGACCCAATCAAAATGGCTTGGCGACCCAAGGGTTAAGAATCACTGCGCTAAGTTTTTTAGGCTCTAAGTCTACCCGAGAGCGCGACTAATATAATATAAAAGCAAAAGGACGTCTCCTTTCTTTCTTTAGCCCAGACGAAACGATATAAAACGAACACATTTTAGCCAAGTTAAAATTTGGCACAAACGCTATACCCCAACAGAAACACCTTTGCCTGACGGCAGAGAAAATTGGTAACCCCCTTCTCTACGGCCTAGCCTAACATTAACATAAAATCTTTTATAATTTTTATATACATGCTGGATATTCTTCTCTGTTTCAAAAACATTCAGCAAGTATTTTATTAGTTGTTATTCTTATCTATACATTTGATCTGAACTACAAAAGAAACTAAAAATAGTTAAGTCTATGCTGTAGCCTGTTAGTCTAAGTTGAACTAAGAGAAAAATTACTTTATGCACTTGAACTATACATACAGAATGTACTTTTATTGTTACAACATATAAATAATTTATTGAAACATTATATTTATTGCTCATGTAAACGGATTTTCTATTGTACAAAATAAAAAGCGAACAAAATCGTTCTATTGCAACACTACACGTGACTAACGTGTCACCAGCATGCACAGCTAAAAACCACATCTTTTCAGTCTTCACACGGTTTTCCACAAGTCTATTGAGCTGAGTGAATGGAGTGAAGTAATGTGGCAAAAAACGGAAAAAGCCATGTCTGTTTGAAACCTGTCACAGACGCGTTTATGACAAGTTTGGATAAGGCACTTCGGTATATATCGTTACCATTGAAATCAATGTAGAACCCCCCCCCCCCCCCCCCCCCCCCCACCCATTTCTTCCTTTTATGTTAGCTGAATGGTCTGTCTAAATTTCAGTTTTTGGGACACACATTTTTCTTTAACTGTTTAAGTTGTTCCGAGGAAAAAAAGTGAAAGATTTCTCTTCGAAAAACAAAACAATGTAATTTATCTTTTAATTATTTTCGAAACAAAAAAAAAAATGTACACCGTCTGACCAAATATCCTAATTCAATCAATATTCCCATTTACCTTACTGCAACATGGGAAAAGCAACGAGAAGGCCTTTTACTCGGCTCTCGAGACCAAACTGCTTTAACCTGCTGATAAGATACCCTCCTCCGTCAACCAAATAAATGAAACCTAATTAAATCTATTTCAAGTAAACATGGAGCAAAACTCGCGTCCGAAGATATATTTGGCATCTTCAATATACAGCGTGTTCCAAATTATTAAACAGATTACATTTTCTCGAATGTTTTCAAAAGTTTTTAACCAATTTCAATAAAATCTATACCAAATAATTTCACGATATGTATATATAGCAGCATTGATCGTATTCATTTCGATAAAATAGTTTGATAATTAAAATAATTACCTCGTTTTATTGAAAAATACATAAATATGGTGTTTCAAATTATTTAGTAGTACAGTGGACCCTGCTTAATAGAATCACATCGGGCCAACAACTTTTTATTCTAATAACCAAGTGCCACAATCATCTTGGTTTATTAATCATAACTTTACATTTCGAGATTAACTCATCTCATCATCAGACTCTGTAATTTTAAAAACATACATTAGTTGATCAGAAGGATTAAAACAATTTACGTGCAACATTTTACATCACATAAAGCACTCTACATACAAAATTACACGGCACAAACACATCAAAGCCACATTAGTTATAAAACAAAAGTGGAGTAGCTTTGATGTATTTGTGCCGTGTAATTTTGTATGTGGAGTGCTTTATGTGATGTAAAATGTTGTACGTAAATTGTTTTAATCCTTCTGATCAACTAATGTATGTTTTTAAATTTACAGATTCTGATGATGAGATGAGTTAATCTCGAAATGTAAAGTTATGATTAATAAACCAAGATGATTGTGGCACTTGTTTATCTATTCCTACTATATACCTTACAAAGGTTCCGCGCGATGATTTCTCATTTCGCGAAGGTCAAGCTTGTCGCCCATATATATATATATATATATATATAATTAAAATAACCACGAAGGAAAGGAAACAATGGTGCTCAAGCGCTTTCGTCTAATGACATCTTCAGGAACACAGACGAAAGCGCTTGAGAACCATTGTTTCCTTTTTCCTTCGTGGTTATTTTCATCATAAATATTATTCATGCGTTACTTTCGTGAAATAATTTTCATATATATATATATATATATATATATATATATATATATATATATATATATATATAGTGTGTGTGTGTGTGTGTGTGTGTGTGTGTGTGTGTGTGTATTACACAGTCACACACTACTGATCCACTGCAGTAGGCAATGTTATATGACAGGAGGGGTGGCACCATGAAGAAAGACTATTAAAAGGATTGAAAGGAGGTATTGAAAAACTCATGATCTTCACTTGCCCCACAAACACCTTTAAATGGGAGACCCAAAATGGGTGCACACACATTTCTACATTACTGTACAGTCTTTACAGCCACACCTACACTTTTCCTCTTAAGTATATATATTGTAATGTATATGGTTGTAAATTTTGACTTGGTCCGCAATCGATATGGACCGTGACTTATTTTTCGTTGGCAAGGTACTAGTATTGATCGATACCGTAATGAAATTGACTGGATTCTTTGGATCTGATATATTTGCATGTCGGTTATAAATAGATATAGTGTAACATATTTGTGGATAGTAGTCTATTATGACTTGATCCTCTGGATCCAGAGATTCTATCTTTAGTTTTAAATCGATAATTAATTAGTTTTTAATTGATAATTATTTAGTTTTGCAAAAATTGGTTGTTGCGAATGTACAGGCAGTTGTTACATAAATTTCTTATGTTCTTGTGGTTCAGAACCCACGTAAAATTGTAGGTCCCCTCCGCCACCAGGGAAGACATACACAATACACAATTACGAACACAGTTAGGTAGACCAGCCATGAGTGCTAGGGTCTTTGTTGGTCTGAAACATTATAACATTATAAAATGTATTTCAGGGTAAAATATGGCTTGGATTTTTAATGTGGGCACTAATGTTGTCCGGTCAGCAAAGAACGTTGCTGCGCTAGTTTTTCGTGGCTGCTTCATTATTTAAACCGGTTAACATTATAAAGAAGAGTGGAACGAGTAGCTTTAGTATTTCTTCGAGTTTGTTTATATATAAAATGGTTTTAATACCATAATATTTACACGAAGTACACGTCGCGAGTTTAATGGTACAACATTACAATTTTCCATTGCGATAAAAGTTTTATTTCAACATTATTCTGAAATTTTCCCGAAAATATTTGTATGAAACATAAAAAGAAGCGTAAATAATTTATGTTAAAAACAAATGTCAAGCAAGCGGACCATTTGTTTAGCAGGAAACAATGCAATTAATACATTGAAGCCAAGTCCAGTTTCGCCAAATCATTTCTGTTCTACAGTTCGTACAATTTCATAACGCTTGGATGGTAAATGCACACAAGAAAGACGACAATGTGTAGTCTCGAGAAAACCTATTGTCTCGGGAAATGTATTTAAAAATTTTCAAGTATTGGGGTTGCAAAATTGCCTTTTCCCTTCACAAAATTTGTAATCCTCTTGAAGCAAAATTACCTCAAAGGTTTAAAAAGTTCAATACCTTCCTTAAGCGCGCGCGCGCGCACACACACACACTGTGCCCATCTCCGCATAAGCGAGCTACCATCTTTTATAAATTCGCACATCTAAAAAACTAATTAACCAAACCTAACCAAATTTAACCTAACCTTAATGCCATCGAAACGATAATGGCGTGATAGGTGTTTTGGACGTAATTGAAGATTGTTTTATGGTAACTCATTAAACAGTGAGGTCTCGTTAATCTAGCCTAACCCAATTTCAACTAATCTAATCAGGGCCACTATATCTATTTTCCTACAATAACAATGTTTCTAGATTTTTTATATAAATTTTTTGATACTCCAAGGTACCAAAAATATTACCTCACACATTCATACATACACAAAAAAGATCCCCCACTTTATCTCTGAATTATCACACACTCAACCTTACTTAAGCCCAGTTGTCTACACACACACACACACACACTTTTTTCTAGATAGTTTTCTTGGAAAGATTTGAATTAAAATTTTAAGTCTGCAACATAATTAATTCAAAGGCATGACCAGAGATGTACGTGGGATAGATCTGCTATTCAGCCTTGAACCCATGTTTTTTGATTCATTCAAAACTATATTGATAATGTATTTATAGTTTCTAAATTTAAAACATTTATTGTTATTATGTTGCTATTATTATTATTATTATTATTATTATTTCACTCTTAAATTCTAGTTTAATAAATTTTCGAGACGAAAAATAATGAAAGGGTATTTTTAGTTATTGACCAAAGTGGTGTGGTGCGTGGCAATTCCTTGTCCTAGAGACCCTGTGTGGAGATCCTCTAATTCGCATTATTTGGCAACTTTTGACAAAGTTAAATAGATTTCCACTATCTTTTACATATTTTGAGATTTAATCAAACTATTTTTCCGAAGTTGATGTATCAATATACGGGCAATATATACAAAATGATCAAATTTAAACTAAAAACAATTACAATTTTATTTTGCATGAAAATATCTAAAAATTATATGGTTTCATGAATTTTTCCCGACAGAACCATTAATTTCTGAACTGTCGATTTTCATAAGTATGCGCAAACTCTGGCCATCGAACAATTGTTTAATGAACGCAGCGTCCAGGCTCTCTCATATTGGTCTGTGAACGCAGTTATGTAAACACCAGAAATTTCCAGACCTATATTTACTCAAATTTACAGCATGGAAAAAATCGAGTATTGGCTATTACGACGTCAAGAACACGAAGTGACACCTAACAAACCGAGAAGGGCATAATTATACAAACTCGTATAGTCGATTGAAAAAAATTTGAAAACACTTTCTTACTGATAAAAATAGCCGAGAAAAATTGGAGTTTCATGACGAGACTATCAACCGACTGTACGTCTATACAGTCAAGTACTTAAGCAATATCCTAATAAACTATCTACAGAAAAAGGGAGGCGGCGAATTTCTAATAAACGAATACATGAAATTTGAAAAAACAAAGAATAAAAAAGCAATTATCCCTACGCCAGAAGGCATGACAGAGAAGATGAAAGAGAAATCACATCAAAACGTAAATGATTCAATTTTTATATGTATTTCTTTTATCTTCTATATTTTTCTATCATAGAAACGTCAAAACGCCGTCTAGCGAAGGAACAATTGCTTCTGTACCCTTTGTTTATATAAATTCCATTTATTTGTTTATTAAAACTTCCAGCCCCTTAGAGGGGAATGGGTATATGATTATTATATAAATATATATAAATAATGATGATCTGTTCGTTTATACACGTCAAAACGGCTAATGTAACCTGTACCAAATTTAGTCTATATATTAACTCTTAACTGCGCGAGTGCCCAGTTACGAGTCGAGCCAAATTTACGGGCTACGCAAACAGATATCTCGGTTTAAAGTTTAACCCTTTGAGGACCACGGGACATATTTGTCCCAACGGAAATAATAATAATATAAATTGTACAATGATGCAACGTTTCTACAAATACATCTACATGTTTATACAGGTATCGTTTAGTTGTCGGAAAATTAACCCAACAATGGGTCATTTAAGTGACTATAGTTACTAATATCTAATTGTAAATAACAATAAAACTTAAACTTTTAAGTTCAAAGAAACGTATACTGGTCGTCAAAGGGTTAAACCTGTGTATGTACGGGGCTGCGCAGAAATGGTCAGAAGCGAGAGCCCGTGATATTACGGGCTGCGCAGCAAACGAGTTAAGGGAGAACCAGGGAAGGTTTTAGTAATACACTCACCCGTCCCAGCCCACCCCCCCTGTGGGGAGACCGGGAGTGGCCCCCCTAAGCGGCTACGGTAAGCAGAACCAAATTTAGTAGGCATAAATATATCCTAAAACCACCGCTATAAGGGCTAATCGAAATTCCTATACACGAAGTACAAAATTACAATGAAAAATATTATATAAAACTACTCTATCAAAATTCTATGTTAAATTAACAGTAAATGACTCGTTCATAACTATTTTACAGTTAAAAACAGTAAATTAAATTTCGAAATATGAATTACAGAGGACATTTATCTGAACTGAATATCGGTGTTGTTCTACTGTTAATAATTACATCGGAATATCTGAAAACTCATTTAGGAGAGTAAAATTTTTATTTCATCTTCGTCAGGAATCGATACTCGGCACTCGTGCATCCCATTTTAGATGAATCCGTCCGCTAATTTATTTAATTGCATTACTATTATAGATACAGTTTTGGAACCTATCAATCAATTGTTTTCGGGGGTGGGGGTGGGTTCATCACTACAGAGGGATAAAAGGCTCCCGTGATAATTTCATACCCATTTTCTATACAGATATCTCAATCGAAATTATTTTTTGCTTTTACCTCGACTGGATGACTTAAAATAAGAATGAACAGGCTCACTCGAAAGTACCAACGATACTGTTAAATCTACGATGCCTACTATAACGGAAAGACATGGACTGCTATTACTCGACTGTTGTTTCAAGAGTAACAGTAAAAATTAATTTTTGCTAGTACAGTTAAAATCACACTAATAAATCTGTATACCAGCGAGGCCCGTTTTATCGAATGAAACTTTTAGTAATAAAAATACAGGCCATTTGACACTACCTGTCCATATGACACTACAGGAACAAATTTTAAAAATACAGTAACTGTTAAAACCAGTCAAATATCTCAATAATGGACGAGTGTTAAAAATTGCCCACTACAGATTTAACAAATCTGCCAAAAAAATTAAAACGGCAGGTTATACACGAGTATATAGGGTGGAGAAAAAGTCGCGCACCATAGAATAAATTACATTCAGCATTCGAACTGGTGAGCATTAATTTCAAAACGCTTTCCGACTTCTTGTACATATGATATTTGTTAATTGATAATTACCGTTTCTGTGTCAGCTACGTTGAATGACTCAGAGACATGGATCAATTGAAAGAAAAAATTAGGTTTTACTGTTCCATGATCAGTGTTAACGTGCTTTTAAGTGTTCAGACATGACAGAGAATCAAAAATTGTTTTCAACTTAATGGTCATTATTTCGAATACTGACTGGTATTACTGGTGTACGACTTCAGTGTTTTACTGCAATTTACCCTACGGTGCCCAACTTCTGCTCCACCTTGTAACATATATACAGGGTGTCCCATAAGTCTGGAACCCTAGGGTAAAATAAGTAATTCATGTTTTTCTGTTTATGCAAGTGCCCATGACGTCTTTGAGTAAGGAAGAACGCATCCAGGTAATTCTGCTCGTAGGAAATCGGAGTCAGAGGGAGGTCGCTGAGGAATTTAACAGATTGCATCCGGACCGCGCGCCGATAACACACAGCTGTGTCGGCAAACTTGTAGCAAAGGTCAGGGAAACGGGATCCATAGGATAAACCACGCAGTGGACCTCCAAGGACATCCACCGACGATGACACAGCCGCTACCATCCTCGCTCATTTCACAAACAGTCCCCAAAAGTCTCTTCGGCGGTTGTCCGCTGAGACAGGAGTGTCACTTGAAGGCGTTGGTCTACGCGAGAAAATTCAGTGTTGCACATTTGCGGGAGCGCATCATCGACGCATGTAACATTACTCCTGATACCATTCGCCGTGTGTTTGCTGACTGGATATCTCGTCTGCATTCGTGTATCAATAATAATGGTGGACACATTGAACACGTTCTGTGAATAAAAGCCGTTTTTATTGCAGTTATCAGCATTTTGCCCTATGGTTCCAGACTTATGGGACACCATGTATATCATACATATGATAAATATATATCAAATATTATTCACGTGTTACTTCCGTGAAATAATTTTCATATATATATATATATATATATATATATATATATATATATATATATATATATATACACACACAGGGTTTGAGAAGTCTCTGATGATTTTATACATACAGTGTATGCGATACTTTTCAAAGCAACTATACAAGGCCAGGAATGATTCTAGGCTAGAACAGGAAGGCACTAGGCCCTAGCCCTAGTCACCACCATGTCATTAAGGATGGAATACATCAATAAAAAAAAAGTGTATCTTGTATCGTGGGCTATTTCTTATAATTATTGTGAAGAAAGTTTGCGTTTATTTCAAGAAAAATATAATAAACCACAACCAAATGCAACCACTCTTCAATAATGGAAGCTCAAACTTTTGGAAACGGAGCCTGGTAAAAGATTGTCCAAGAAGCGGAAGGCCAATAACGTCGGCAGGAGACAACAAAGAAAATGTCCTCGCAACTTTTCAAGTCGATCCAACAACTTCAACGAGAAAAGTCGCACAGGAATTGGGTATTTCCAAATTTTCAGTAACAAAAATATTGAAATCACAAGGGTACCACGACTACAAACCCATTTACTCTTAGCTCATATACGATGATGATTCTGACAGACGGCTGCAGTTTGCTGAAACAATGAGACAAAAATTCAACACTGATCCAAATTTCTTTCGAAAGTTTAAATTTTCAGATGAATGTCTTCAGTTTAACGAGTAAAGGAAACAAACACAACGTTCACTAGTGGGCGAAAAAAAAAATCTCAAAATAGGATTGGATAAACTCGTTAAAATGGCTACACTAAAACAGTTTGGGTGTGCATTGATTGTTCAAGACTCGTTTCCTTTGACATATCGAGATGCGATAGATGGATATTGCAGGTATTGAGAGAGAAAGTTTTGCCAGTTTACTAATGGCGTTGGCAGGAATTGGCTTTATCAATACGATGGAGCGCCGTCACATTACTCTGCAGCTGCCCAAGAAATTCTGGATACCAACTTTGAAGGCGAGGTCCCATCGAGTGGCCAGCCAGATCACCCGATTTAACCCTACGTGATTTGTTTTGGGCTTATTTGCGTCACAAACTCTACACTCCTGGTTTCATCTATCCAAATGTAAATGCCCTTGGCCGCAGAATAGAAGAACTGAAAAGGATCCCACTCGATATGTTCAGAAGAACAATGAAGAGTTCCATAGAGAGAATCCACAAATGTATCATAGCGGATGAAGAACTCTCTCAAGATTAAACAACAATTTAACAAAATATTCGTACGAATAAAATTCTTACAGGCTTTTTGTTTGATTTGTTTAATCATTTCAACACTTATAAAAAATTAAAAAATTAAATAAAAAATCGAACTAAAAAGTGATTGAATTTTCATTACATACGAGTATAACCACAGAGGCATATACTGTAATTAAAGTATACTCTTTAACGCTTTTGGTCCACATACACAATTGGATAATTATACGCCTGCCACACTCTCATATATTAATGTCTGACACCTGATTGGTTAACTATTATATCGACAAGGACCGACTACTTGTCCACAGATAAGGACCAGTTGTGCACCACAGACAATACAGAGCGATATTTTTATTTTCTCACAGGAACTATAATACAGTTCCCAGAATGCCCGTTGTCCACATACAGTACTGTATATTAATAACTTTCCAATGCAAAACCAGGAAGATATCTCAGGCACTAAAAGGTTAAATTGTTGAAAGAACGTGTTATACGCATCAAAATCATCGAAAGGTGAAGTTTTCGAAAGGATATCGCAATTGTATTTGGGATACGCACCCGACTGAAGGTGGGAAAGAAAAAGGAAATCCAAATATTTAGGCGAGTTTAAATAAAACGACTCATTCAAACAGTATTTTTTACTGTCAATTTCACTGTTGAGTCTACGTTGCACAAGCTTTCGTTTATTTAACATTCCTCTCCATAAAAGAATTTAATGGTGTTTTTAAGGGACTACTTTTTATAAGTTATTTCTATATAGTGTCGTATCTACTTGGAATCATCTGTACTTGTACTATACTAACTGTTTCATTCAATACAAGTCCTTAGTAATATACACGTTTTATTACTGTAATTATAACTGTAGAAGCAAAATTAATTTTAACCATTACTCTCTAAATAACCGTCAAATAGCCTTTTTAGCCAATCAATTTTCTAAAGTAAATTTAATTAATTTAAATTTAATTTTCTACGAGACTGCGCAATCATATTTTAAGTTAAGCACTCCTGTAAAGGGAAAGTTAACCTCTTCAGCGTTATCAAAGAGTTATATCTTCCAGCGGTGCGTATAAAAGCGAAAAAAGGGACGCTCAACGGGTTAACTACGCCTGATATTTATGGTGTGGATACAAAATCATATCAGGGACCTACTTTTCCCGAGTAACATCGGATGTCTATAAATTAATCTTCGCAAATTCAATTAAATTTCAATTGAATTTGTAAATATAACGTATGGACACCGTGTTTGCCACCTAAATCGAGTGGCGGAGTCCAAAAAACAGTTTTAAAAGTAGGTGAATTAGCGGATGGACTGATGGAAAAGGGGAGACATGAATTGTAAGTGCGTCCGGTAAGCTACCGCCAATAAAAATTCTACTCCCAACCAATTTTCAGATATTGAGATGTACTTATTATCTAACAGATTTTCAATTTATTATACTTAAATATTTCATTGAAAGAGTTAATAATTCAAAATACAGTATGGAAAGTACTCGCGCAAAATTCATAAATAGTAGTAGAGATATAGCCTACATACTACTAATAGTATTTCCTACAAATTATGTACACCATGTCATTTAGAGTTTTTTGATTACATAGTTCAGCAGGGTCATACTCTTCACCCATTACAGCCCAGAGCAATTTTTTTAATTTCCTGATATTTCTTGATATATTCAATTTCGGAGACTTTAAATAAACCTGAACTAGTTATCCGCTACCGAAAAATTTAAATTAAAAAATAAATATTAATATTTAAAAGTTTCATTTTTAATTTCTAACCTACATTGTAGACAATTTTGTCGGTAGGAAATTCTACCAATGGGCACTAATGGGTTAATGTACAAAGTTACCAATTCATCTTGTAACGAGGAAATTTAGAATGCACTCTTTAACTCGTCGAGTGAACTATTAAAGTGTGGAAGAGATACGCCTAAGTATTGTATCAAGAAGTCATTTGCTCTTAAAATAAGCGAGTTTGTAAACGTGAAAATCTACGGTTTGCGGGGGTGGATTAAGGTTGCGCGGAGCTTGTGGCACATTCATAACCGGGGTCCCTTGCCTCGGTTACGAACATGGGCGTCGTGGTTAGGAAAATTGAAAATGTAGGTCGGCCATTAGTGAAGGAGTGAAAATTCCAATAAATTTTTTTTTAAAAAAAATGACAAAAATGATGAATTGCAATATAAAGATCAGTAATTACGGGTTACTATAGCTCGGGCGAAAGCGTCAATAATTCTGCAGCGCAATCGCAACAACGGCTACAGCGACGGACACTGTGATCGTGACGTGTACAGTGTGCTTGTGCGCGTGGTGTGTGCTGCGATATGCATTCGCAACGCGGGGCCTCCGAAAGCGAGGGGCCGGTGGCATATGCAGCTTTTGCCATATGGTTAATCCGGCTTTTAAGTTTAACAATAATTCCTCGAATTTAAGTCCCTTTAAATATAAAGTATCCTTTAAATATAAAGTATCCTTTAAATATAAAGTATACTAATTAATCAGTCAGTCACTCTTTTATGGCACCTTTTTTTTGGCTGTTAAAATAACAATGAAATAATGATTAAATTACGAAGCTTCTCATCCTTCTTAGGTCGACGTAACACCATGTTTTTCTAAGTACCACAGTCAGAAAGGGTCATTCACCTGCAGCTAATATTACTTTTTAAATACATCAGCATGAAAGTAATTATCAACGAGCAAGGTGCGCATTAAAACATTTTTGCGCATCACTTAAAAGAGCTTCGTGTAGTGTACCACCGGCCAAGAATCGCTTGATAAGAATATTTAAATTTTAAAAATAAAATTAAGCTTAAAATTAGTACATTATTTTAACTGGATAATTTTAGTTTACTGTCAGTGTTTGGACAAATATAATTAAAATTTACAGTAATTTTTAAGGATAGCGTTATGTTAACAAACCGGTTTGTTAAAATTAATCCTTTCGCTCATGAATTATGACGTATGTATGGTAAAAAGGAAATTTGCCTTCATACGTGGCTACATAAGAATCAATATGGTTTATATTTCAGCTATACAATTGTGTACCCAATGAGTAAAAAGGTTAACCAAAAATATGTTAACCCGAAAACAACAGTAAAAACCAATTTGGATATTTGTTAATTCATACTTCAGACTAATTTATTTATTTTTTTAAAATAGTAAAATACCATTACAAATTACAGTCATTTACCGTTACCATTAGTTTTTAAGTGTATCTTATTTTGCATAAGGACTCCGTCATGGTCACGTCGCAATACCACTTCCCGATATATCAGCGAACTTAAGTGACGTTAGATTTGTTCAGTAGCTAGATGGATGATCGTTCTCCGTATACAAATGTTGTACCGACCCGTAGTTCGGATTCCACGTAAAACTGTGGAACCCCTGCATCATGAAGGTTATATAACCCCAAACATAAATCATTATTACTTTGCAAAACTATAAATAATTTTACAAAATAGATTAATAAAGTAGTATGGGCGCAAAAGGTGTGTGTGTAATGCAATTACAAATGTCGATCAATGTTGCAAAGGAAATGCTGCATAAGTTATGAAACAAATAGGGAGGGGGAATGTTGCAAGATGTTATGCAACAAAGGGGGAGGGGGATGCTGCAAGAGCAACAAGGGTTATGCAAAATGGAGGCGGAGTTATCCCCCAAGAGAAAGAGAGAGAGACGAAGAGAGGTGTTCGCCTGGCAGGACCCAAGCGCATATTAAGACCAGTTGAGCGGCTGTTGTCTTAATATGTTCCTAATCAGCCAGCTGGCTTATCTGGCTGAGCTGCCAGATAGCGCTATTTATTTAATTAAAGCATATATTTTGGCTTAACCAGCCAGTCCACTTACAAGGCGTAATTGGTTTGTTCAGGTGTACATTATTAGGGTTGCCAGATTGTGCTATCCAGATATATCAGGTCATCCCATAAGTAATGTCGTTTTTTACGAGAGATTAAGTTTAAACTAGTCCTACTCGGTTTAAGCATAAATTTTCCGACGGCTATATCTAAGAGATCTATCGTGTTTCGCTACATACTTTACAGACCTTGACCAGTGAAGACGTGCGTTTTGCTTTATGTGAACCCCTCATAAACATGGAGGTATCAGAAGAGCATATTAGGCATATAATGCTTTACGAGTTCAAAAAAGGGAATAGTGCAACTGAAGCAACGCGAAACATTCAGGAAGTTTATGGCAACGATATTCTGCATGTGAGGAAATGTCAAAGATGGTTTCAAAAGTTTAGGAATGGTGACTGCTGTTTGACAGATGCAGCACGCTCTGGACGACCTGCTGAGTTTGATGATGACCTGCTGTTAGCCGCACTTGAAGACTGTTCAACAGCTGTCGAAGAACTGGCCCAGAAACTCAATTCATCCCCGTCCACCATCCATCGACATTTGCGACAACTCGGGAAAGTGCCTAAGTTAGGAAAATGGGTGCCACATGAATTGTCGGTCGACAATCTGAGGGTGCGGGTAAACATTAGCACAGCTCTTCATTCCCGTGAACTCCAAGATCCGTTTTTGCACCGTTTAGTGACTGGTGATGAAAAGTGGATACTGTACCAGAATGTTAAGAACCATCAACAGTGGGTTTGTGCCGGAGAACCAGCGACACCACAGCCAAAACCAAATCTTCACCCTCGGAAGGTGTTGCTTAGTGTTTGGTGGGATAAAGGTGGTGTAATACACTTTGAAACCTTACCACACAACCAAACAATCACCGCTCAAGTCTACTGTCAACAACTGGATCGATTGAACACTGCACTAAAAGAAGAGAGACCACCTTTGGTTAATCGGAAAGGAATCGTGTTCCACCACGACAACGCACGTCCTCATACCGCTCGGATCACTTCTGCAAAAATTGATGAGCTTGGGTGGAAAAACTTCCACATCCTCCATATTCTCCAGACCTTACGCCTTCAGATTATCATCTCTTCAGGAGTCTGCAAAACTATCTTGACGAGAAACAGTATACTTCTTTAGATGACCTGCACACCAGTCTTTGTACGTTTTTTGCCTCAAAACCACCTGAATTTTATAAACATGGCATTGAAAAGCTTGTACGACGTTGGAAGAGTGTCAGTGATTCCGATGGAAAATATATACTAGATCAGGGGTGGGGAACCTGCGGCCTTTTGGGGTACTAGTTGCGGCCTTCTGCCTATTTGACATTCAGAATTCATACCGTACGATAATGGACAGCAACTGATACCCCTTTAGGGCTTTAGGCTATTTCATTAGATCATGGTTTCAGCTTCACGGCTTCTTACACGTACAAGCCTTCTTTATGGCTTGAACAATAGGAAATATGGCAACGTTGCCAGTTGAAATTGGCAGAGTTGCCTTACGGCTTACGCCCTTACCTATCAACGATCAACTCGACTGGCTGACTGGATGACAGTTACTGACGATTCTCCGATAGTGACACGCACGCTTGCTTCCTTTAAAACTGTAAATCTTTGATCAATTCGTGTACTATTTTTATTTAAAAATCTTCTGGTACCCCAATCATGTCAAAAACTGTGAAAAGAAAATTAAAGGAAGAGAACAGAGTATTCCATGAAGAATGGGAACTGCAGTATTTCATAGTTACTGAGAAAGATAAAATGATGTGTTTGCTCTGCAACTCCATAATTGCAACAGTGAAGAAACACAATGCATATCAGCATTATGCAACTCATAAGAACCACAAGTATGCTATATTGGAAGAACCCCGAAAGTTTGCACTTACGAAGATGAAACTTCAAAAGCAGCAACAACAGCAAGTATTTAAAACGATGTCACGCCTAGGGACTGAAATCACTGAAGCAACTTATAAAGTAGCATATATACTTGGAAAAAGAGGTAAACCATATAGTGATGTGGAAATCATAAAAGAATGCATTGTTGAAGTTGTAGCCCCTTTAGATTCAGACAAGGTTAACAAATACAAACAACTACCTCTTTCAAAAAGGAGGACCATAACTGATCGGCAACATGAATTAGCCCTCAATGTAACTGAACAACTTCATACAATATGCCAAAGCGAAAATACTTATTATTCGATTACCTTGGATGAGTCCACTGATATTACTGACTCAGCGCGTGTCATTTTTTATTCGTGTTATAACCGCAGATTTTCAATGCTACGAGGAGTTACTGGCTTTGGGTACCCTTACGGGAAAGACATGTGGAATTGACGTCTTGTCTCTCTTCAAAGAAAAATGCCGTGAAGCGAAACTGAATTTATGTAATTTAGTAAATGTATGCACAGATGGTGCACCTTCCATGAGGAAAATGTGCCGGATTTGTTGCGCTACTACAAAAAGAACTGCCAAATCCAGATAGCTTGATTTCCTTTCACTGTATTTGGCATCAACAGAATCTCTCTGCCAAATCTACTGTTTTAAGTGACATATTAAGTAAAGTTATACGTATTGTGAACTACATTAGAGCAAATGCATCACGACATCGCGTTTCGCAATATGCTTATGCTTGATGATGAAACATTCAGTGTGGATCTTCCGTATCATTTTAAAGTGCGCTGATTGTCACAAGGGCAAGTCTTTGAAAAACTTGTCTTTGCAAAAACAAATCAAGATTTTCTGAGGAACTCAATGAACCATGTGAATTGTCAAAAAAGGATTTCTGCAGAAATGCTGCATTTTTGTGTGACGTAATGTCAAGCAAAATTACCTGAATATTTCTTTGCAAGGTAAAACTAAATCCATATATGAAATGTGGCAAAAAATCCAGGCTTTTCGGAGGAAGCTGCGTTTTTTCAAAACTATCCTTACCCGATCGGAACTTTCAGCTGAACACTTCCCTGAACTGGCAAAGGTAATTGATGAAGAAGATACAAGCAAATCATTAACGGAATGCGATGTGAAAGAATACACAGCTGTCCTAGACTCCCTGATTGAAGAATACGATGAAAGATTTGAAGATTTTGAGAAACATGACTTCACACTGAAACTAGCTTTCCAACCACACCTGGTTGGTGTCTCCAAAGCACCTGAAGATTTACAGATGGAGTTGATTGAGCTATTAGAAGATAATATCCTTAAGTCTCTATTTGATACTAAGAAGGATCCTGTTGAAATATGGAAAAGTGGCGTTGAATACCCACGTCTGCGCCAACATGCTCGTCGAATGTTGCCTTCTTTCGGCACAACCTACTGTTGTGAATCAACGTTTTCAAATGTGACTCAAATCAAAACGCGCTTGAGATCTCAGATGACGAATATTCACCTGGAGGACCAACTAAAACTACGGTCAACGATATTGGAATCAAATGTACGACTGTCCCGCAATAAGTAGTCACAAAAAGTCATTAAATGGTTTATCACTTTTTCACTTAATATTAACATCATTTCACTTAATATCATTTTTCACTTAATATTAGTTCTATTGTTAATTATTCCCCCCCAATAATAAATGTGCACTTGCTGAATTTTTATTTATTATAAAAGCCCTCACGTATTATCAAGTTTGATTTAAAATTAATAAATATGCAGATTGTAGACTAAAATATGATATTTTGTTGTATGTATATGTTAAATTCTCAGCATGCGGCCTAATAGGGTCTTGGTTAAATGAAATGCGGCCTTCCAATGAAAAAAGGTTCCCCACCCCTGTACTAGATTAAAAAGTTACAGTTCAATTTTTTTTTTGTCCTTCAAATTCCGATCTAAAAAACGACATTACTTATGGGATGACCTGATATTTGGCAGTTGGTTTAGAAATCCGTTTTAGAAGGGAGCCATTTTCTGTAAATGCCGTGGGCTACAGTTCCGTATTGCCCCAACATTTTTTTATTAAAAAATAGTTTCGTATATATATCTTATTAAAAAAATGGTGCTTTATGTTAGTAAAAAACAACCATGGTTGCACTTACTTTTTTATCCTTTACATTAGTCCTTATGGCTCCGGCTACCCAGGCAAGGTAGGCACGTTATTACATTATCATTTGTATAATTTAGGTCTCGGGAGTACGGGGGCGGAGCCCCCGTAAAGATCACGCATCACAAATTGATCGGTATAGGGTTTTATGTTTTTTTTGCGGCCAAAGTACTTTATCCCCCACCAGTACGATCGTTGCACGGCTTAATATTACCCGTGCAACGAATCGCATCGCCTTAACATCCGGTCGACTTGCTCGTTAAAATTAATGAAAGTAATTGCCAATCAGTCATTTCCGGTATTTCCCGCCACATTTTTTTATTAAAAAATAGTTTCGTATATATATTTTATTAAAAAATTGGTGCTTTTTGTTTAATTGGGTGCTTTATTAAATTTTTTCATTTTTTAGGATGGATTTCAGAAGACTTTTTTGGCATAATTGAAGACAGAGAAAGAATGGTGAATTATTTGATCGAGAAAGGATTATTAAGAAATACACCATGTAGGGCAGGGGTCTCCAACCTGGGCGGTAGCGCCCACTAGTGGGCTCACATTAAAGGTAATTAAACATTTCATTATTTATTTTATCGATTATGTTCTTTTATTCTTTTTGATCTAAGGTAGGCGATAAGCTTTTCTAATTTTCAAAAAATCGTAAAAGTGGGCGGTGAACAAAAAAAAGGTTGGTGACCCCTGATGTAGAGTATGTGGAGAGGTGACAATTAGATATAGAGAATATCGTGGTTCGTTGGAATATAGATGCCGAAAACGTGGTTCAAATCCTCATGTGAGCGCTACTCTTTCAAAGAACTCTTGTTTTTATAATTGTAATATCTCCATGGATCGTATTCTGATAATTATGTACATGTTCGCCGTTGGTGATACAAATTATGATCGTATTATTCGTGAAACATCTACTGATGTTACATCTAGAGAAACAGTTGCGGATTGGCTGAGTTATTGCCGTGAAGTAACAATGGAGTGGCGCATTAATCATCAATCAATTCGAAAAACTGGTGGACCTGGTGAGTTGTCGAAATCGATGAAGCCAAAATTGGAAAAAGAAATAATAATAATGGGCGCCGTGTTGATGGACCATGGATTTTCGGAAAGGTAGAAATCGCAGTCGGCGAAATAGAAAGGCGTGGTGGCGAATTTAGAGTCGAAATATGTCCAGATAATAGACGAGATGCTGATACTTTATCACCAATTATCCAAAAACACATTGAAGTTGGTACGGTACAATATGTTCTGATCAAAGGCGTGCTTATTACCGTCTCACTGACTTTGGTTTCGAACATTTTACAGTGAACCATACCCAAGAATTCATTAATAGTGAGACTGGTGCCAACACAGATATAGAATCACTTTGGCGATTGCTTAAACGCAAGTTATCACCTGGTATTCGAAAAACCAACATCGATATGCATATTTGCAAATTTTTGTGGCGCCGTCATGCTACAATCAATAATTTGGACCCTTTTCAATTTTTAATATTTTGTATCAAAATAATTTATAATCCTAATGTTCAATAAAGTCATATTTTGAGTTTTATTTTAAATTTTTAATAGACTGCATAAAAATAATTTATGATCCTAATGTTCAATAAAATCATATTTTGCGTGGGGAGCAATACGGAACGGGCCCCAAGCTGTGTACAACCAAAAGAATTAAATAAAACACCATTACATCATTCTGTTTAGACGAATTGATTCAATTTCACAAAATATATAGAAAATAAATTTACACTGGAATATATATGATCAAAAATAACAATAGCATAAGAAATACGAACGATGAATATATAATCAAAATAAATATACAATGGAATATATGATCAAAAAATAATGAGAGTAAGAAATATAATGTATATATATATATATATATATATATATATATATATATATATATATATATATATATATATTAAATAATTAAATTATTGAAAATAATAATATACGAAACGTATATATATAGCAATAGCATATTAGTACAGGAAATATATTATATATACACATCAAAATACTTTGTTCTACGGCGCAAAACGCTGAACTAACACGTATTCGAGTCTACATTCACATCGTTATTACTTTGCACTACACGGTAAAACCGCCAAAACAATACTTCACCGCTCAAGTTATACGGATGCCTATACTCGACATAAATGGCTTTCATATCGTTCAATACTATTTTTGTGCCCACTTTACATTCGGTTGGCAAGTTACCTTTAAACACGGCGAGAAAACAATCAAAAGCACGCACAAAGAGGTCATCATCAACAACATTATTAAATACAGTACAAGTTTATAAACACTCCTTTCCAATCGAGGGTTTTTTCTTAACATCCCGAGCTCCTCAATCGTGAACTCTTCTCCACTCTGTATAGCGGCAATTGAAATAATCTTCCAAGTCGTAACGACAGCTATTCATTATATAGAGATACAGCTCTTCAGGGTGAGCAGTGTAGGCAAGCTCTGCCCTGTACCGCTCAAGTGCTTTGTACCAAAGTTCAGGATATTTCGAAGAATCTAAACCTTTTAAATATGCATCCAGCTCTAGACCATTCTCGCCTTGTTCATTCCTACATTCGATAAATCCGTCGAGCAGACCGTGTCAAAATAAATCATATCCGTAACAAGAGCGTCTAATATAGGCTTCAGCTTGCGGAATCCGACGATTTCAAACATTCTGTCGAGGATGAAACGGTTTCGCGGAGGGACAAGAACGTTATTATCAGATGCATTCTTCCACATGTCGTATATGAATGCATGGCTGATCGTTATTTATACACAACGTGCAAACAACGGCATATGAGGGGGGCGTCACTAATCTGCTCTCTTCTTGTACCTATACCTACAGGTATTTTATAACGGTCCTCTCCCCACTTCTCAACTATCATGAAGACTCTATTCATCTCCTCAACACTTAAATAAATAACATTACATTTACCAGAGTTTGCTTGCCTGTAAATCGTTTCAAGTACATAGATAATGGTGCTAGTTTCACGTCTGAACACGCGCAATGACTTCGTCACGGACACATCGTACGAGGCGTTGAGAATGCTTCTCAAAGGAAGTTCCATCGTATTCGCACGTCTACTCGGTTCAAGCTCTGAGATGACTATGAGCCACAGGTGGACGGATCGGCTCGACGGGCGGAATGAGTCACGCTGATAAAACGTGTACGGGTTTGTTCGAACTCGTGTGTTTCGAAGGGATGAAGTACACGTGTGGGCGGCTCGTTTGGGGAAACGAGTCACACCATAAACTGCTGAAGCGTGGACAGGCTTGTTCGAACACTTGTTCCCCTGGACAAACAGAATTTTCCGCTACATGAAGCAATACCGGCTTTAATGTTTTATCACTCACCAGACGTTCATTTCCACAAACTAAACATCTTCACAATCCGGTGCACTATTTGAGAGAAACATATGCCCATATTTATCCTTTTTGTTTAACAAACGATACTCGTCTCGAAAGTCTGTTAAAAACTCATACAGCCCATTAGCCACAACTTCACTACAAACCTCATGATATATATTAATATAGAAATAAAAATACTTAAGATTCTCCATGATGACAAGATTTACGTTCTCAACCGTAGGGTACGAGTAGTCGGTATGATGTAACATGACATAATATCGCTTGTCACCACTCATCAACAAGACTCACTATCCATAACCGTTGCTTATCTTCTGAACGTGTTGCTTCTTCTACTTCGCGGTATATGAGCTTTTATAAAGATTAGGTCTACAACATACTTCAATACATCGTTTGTACTACGAAATCCTACAATGCCCTGGCCAGAATACCCGTAGAGTATTTGAACATCTTGGTCCTTCGCACGGCTCAATGTAGCTTAAAAGTATTAAAGGAGAAGGGAATAGGGTTTTTTCAGTATCCACCACATCTTGGCACTTTGCCGAATACCACTTCATAAACGTTGAACACGCAATATTAAAGGTAGCCATTACTATTCTTCGTCTACGCGGGAGAATACACGTCAGAGCTCAAGGGTATGCAGAGGTCAACTGAGCAAGCAGGGCTAGAGATATGCTCAGGTAGTGGCAGGAGTCACGAGACCTATCTTAGTGGCGGAGCTTAGCTTTTTACTGTACAACACACACACACACACACACAAAGGAGAAAATGAAACCTTAATTGAAGCAAATATACGTGATAAATAAACATATCGTTGATACACACACACACACACACTATATATATATATATATATATATATATAATAAGGATTAAGGTAACCAAAGGGCAAGGTATCATAGGTACGAGGCACCTGGTAACGCTTCCTATAGATGTTACGGCATACCTTCGTGCCCTTAAGTTCCTTCACACCCCAGTTTCTGCGCCCGAAAATTGTGCGTCCCCACAGTCAGTTGGGGTGGCTGGTCTCCCTCAGCTACCAAGCACACTAGATCTTTCAACGAGTCAAAGTTAACGACTCGACGGTTCGCATGATTAAGCGTGATACCCTTAGCCTTCACGATATACTTATCATCCCCTACCCCATAGGTTTTTGGCCCAGTTGATACAAACGAGTCTGCGTATGCACCATCACCATACTCGTCCTTGATCTCATCAGTTAGCTCACCGAGGAATTTCCCAATAGCAGGCATGTATTCACCCTTCCTCGCTGTGAATATCACGCTATGTGTCAGCGTACAACACCCTCCGTCCAAGAGAGTGCAGTAGACCCCAAAGTTTGATGCGGGCGTAGGCCGTTGTGAAGCAGGCTGCAGGTATGTTTGTAACCCGTGAGCTATCTCTGGCCAGTTCGGTGATGATGTACTTTATTATATAGTATTACCTACATTCACGATCTCCATAACCTCTTTATCGGGAGCGTTCGCATAATCCCAGACTTCACTA
Organism: Bathynomus jamesi; assembly: GCA_023014485.1. NCBI lineage: Eukaryota > Metazoa > Arthropoda > Malacostraca > Isopoda > Cirolanidae > Bathynomus > Bathynomus jamesi. The sequence goes on from JAJOZX010001293.1 coordinate 206,888, forward strand.
TAGCTTTGTGCCAAATGGACGTTCCCTTTGCCGATATTCTGTGCAAATTTCCCCGAAAGACTGTTTAGGCACAACTTTGCACTAAAGCGCTTGCCAGGACTTTTAACAATTTGGGATCGGTAAAGCTGTATACTTTCATGGGCACGGTAACGCTGAATATAAGCCGTTTTTTTTCATCTTCGGTATCAACCCCTCGCGGATATCCTGATGCTTTTACTTTATCCTTCAAAAAGGTGTTTATATATGGTTTGAAAAGGTTGGGTAGCTTCTGAAACCTCTACACCTCATGTATCTTCAGTATTTTATATCCATGGCGAACGGCTAGGGCCAGCTCAGGGCTTGTATATACACCTCTGCTCTTACGCTGGTGGGTTGTATGGTTACAATCACCGTTGTTCTCCTCTGCACACTTCACGCACAGGGAAAACATGAGCTTGTGATCTATAACGACGGATAAGATCGGCATCCATAAATCGCGAGGAGCACGTCTACGAAAGAGAGTCCAAAGTAGCGTTCATTCAAGTTGGCTGAAAACTCGTCGATGGTTGGTATGGTAGGCCCCACCATGTTTTCAGGCGCACCTTCGGGGTACGGATTGTTCTTCATCACGTAGGGGTATAAAGAGCAGAAGTCGAGTTTCACGCCCTCCGTAGGCGGAAAGTATAGCTTGAATGGGTTTGTGCGCCCTCCAAACAAGCTGTCACCGCATTTGAAGAGTTCCAATACCATTGAACGTTTGATGGCCCTTATTTCTTCACGGTACTAGGCATGTTTCCATCCGTGCATCATACTCATGCTCCCACACGATTTTGTGAGTGAACTGGGAGCGTATAAATTGATCACCGTTCCGGGTCCATGCGAGGCTGTCGGCGGGAGATCTTCCATAAAGGTCCCCTGTGACGGCACATTCAGCGCGCGGGCATCCATGCCACCAGCAGCCGTTAAAGGAAGTCTTCTCACCAGTGGCTGGATCCTCACTTAGGCCGTCAACCCGAAAAACACGACCATTGACCTTAACGGGTCCTTCACCCGTGTTGCGGACATGTTTTATGTATACCCCAATCTGTTGCTGTATGTGTATTAGGGCGGAGTGAAAAACTCATTTTTCGAATTTTCAAATTGGCTAGTGTGGAAAATGTGTGGAGTAGTGAGGAAATAAGCTGGTATACATTTAAAATCATAACATTAATATCTTCAGGTGCCACAATGACCTTCAATATTGAAAAAAAATTGAAAAAAGCAGATTTTAACCAATAATTACAGAAGAGTCCACGATGCACAATAGACAAGAATTTATTCACACTTGTATAAAAATAGCTCAGTCAACCTTTAAAAAAAGTTTCTATTCTCTAAAAACAGTTTTCTATAGTCAGCTCACTCAGCTGTCACGTGAGTACCTCGGTTCAGTGTAGCTGTCGCTCTCGTAGCAGGTGGGTGTTCTGTTGTTGGCGTTACTCAGATAGTCTAAACTATATTTCTTATATATTTTGCATTTCTGTATTGTGTTGCCCTAAGTTTGCCATGTACTATTAACTGAAATTAACGTATAATTGATATTAGCTCTTTCTTTTTCAGATTTGTATACTTTCAAAATGTCTCGAGTTTGTTCAAAATCAACCAGGGCCTCAACTGAGTGCCCCATGTTTGGTATGGGGGAAGATTTGTGGCACAGGAATCTTCCTACATACGGAGTTTTTAAATATTACTTGTTTGTAAGAAACGATTTGAAACAGAATACTAATAAAGATCCTTCAATATCTCAAATATTAGAACAAGTTGTTGATAAATTGAAAACAATTTGGGAAAGTGCTTCCGTCCCAATTCTGTCAGACAGGCGAATTGAAACAATGTTCAGAAGCTACCACGAAAAGTATCGTGTCATTATGAAGCCATACCAAAGCAGAAAAAATTCTGAAGCTTACAAAGCAAAGATTGATGTGTTCAAAAAAGAAGCACACACGAAACTTTTTGACATTGCAGCGTGCAAGTGCAAAGTACTAACACAATGTTCTTGTCCCAAAGAAAAAACGGTTCCAAAGGAAGAAGTGACGTTCCTCTTAGATCAAAGGAGTGAAAGAAAACTGTTTATTGATAGAGTAGATATTACACTCTCAAAGAAAAAAGCATCTACGTTGCTAAGAAAGCAAAAAGAAGCTGTGAGGATCACCAAAGAATCTTCACAGGAGAAATTGCAGGATACAAATGTTGAATTATCATCATCGACATCAAATAGTGAAAGTGAATCTGGCGAAATATCAGACGATACATTTCCAGAGCCAGTTAGCTCGAAGAGAAAGCTCGAACAACCTGAAGAACAATTATTCAAGAAAAGGAAAACTACAAATCTACCTTCAGTGGCTACTGCTTGTGACAGGACTGCAGTTTCAGATCGAGCTGCAGCATTCATTTTTAGTGCAGTATTGCAAGATATTGGAGAAGTTTCTATTGACAATACATCTGAAGTAGTGGATAGGAGTAAAATCAGAAGAGAAAGACAAAAGAAGAGATCAGAAATTATGAAAGATCAAAATCAGGTCCCAATCAGAGGAATCTATTTTGATGGTCGAAAAGATTCTACACTCTTCCAAGAAAAAAAAGAGTCCAAAGTATATCAGAAGAAGGTAACAGAAGAACATATCACTTTAGTGAGAGAACCTGGTTCAGATTATTTGGGCCATTATTCTGTGAATTCTGGATCAGCTGAAGAAATATGTAAAGGAATGTTTGAGTATATTGGAAATAATGACATGAACCTGGAAAACCTTGTTGCCATTGGATGCGATGGTGCAGCAGTCAACACGGGAGAAAAGGGAGGCGTTATAAGGCTTATAGAATTGAAGCTGAAGAAGCCAGTTCAACATTTAGTGTGCCAGCTCCATGCCAATGAATTGCCATTATGCCATTTAGTTGCAAAGCTGGATGGAAAAACATCTGGCCCCCGCGGATTCACCGGTCCTATTGGCAGGGAATTAGAGAACTGTGAGAGTCTTCCTATTGTCGAGTTTGAAAGGATTGATGCTGAGGAACCAACTGTAGACTGTGAAGATCTTAGCACCGACCAAAAATATCTAATTGATATTCATCAGGCCATAACAAAGGGATATTGCTCTCCATATCTTGCTCATCGTAGTCCAGGCAAAATGGCACATTCACGATGGATGACTACAGCAAATCGTTTGCTTCGTCTATACGTTTCAACTGTAAGTCCATCTGAGAACCTCATGAACATTGCTTCTTTTATAATGAAGGTCTACATCCCAATGTGGTTTTCTATTAAGCAAAGTACGTCTTTTGTCAATGGCTCAAAACATGTTTTCAAAACTATTGAACTAACAAGAACACTGAATGACGAAGTAAAGGATATTGTAAACCCTGTCATACAAAGAAATGCATTTTTTGCAAATCCAGAAAATATTCTAGCATCAATGATTCATGATGACCGCAGCGCCATAAGAGAATTAGCGTGGAGGCGAATAAAGAAAGCAAGGCAAACAAACAAGGAAAAAGTTGTGAGGCGTTTCACAGTACCTGTTATTCAATTTGAAGCTACTGATTATACTGATTTAATTAATTGGCAAAAATGCATTGTCACTGAACCACCTGTGACAAGACACCTGACAGAAAATGAGATTGAAGAATTCATAGAAAACAAGAGTACCCCTCCATTCGAGAAATTCCCTTGTCATACACAAGTAGTAGAAAGAATGGTAAAATTAGTGACTGAAGCATCATCAAAAGTATTTGGATTGAACGCGCGAGATGGCTTCATAAGATCAACACTTCAGTCACGTAAAAAAATGCCATCATTCGAAAGTAAAGCTGAATATAAAGTTTAAATAAAACGTTAATAGAAAAAAACATGCGCAAGGATGGGTGGTTGGGAGGGCATGGGTGGAGCTCGACACGCAGCCACCTCCTCGTGGTGAGTTCTGGATTATTTAATCATTAATCAAAAGAACATTGATCTAAATAAACTAAGAGCTGCGTAATTCAGTAACTATTTTGGTAATTGGAACACTTAATATATAATAATAACAAGTAAGTTTCAGTTATTGTACTAATGCAGAATATAAGAAAATCATTATATTTCACTTTTTTCGACGGCTTTGTGGCACCTGAAGATATAATTTCGCAGGACTAATATTTATGCACAGTCAGTATCTATAGCATCCACATATTTTCCGCACTAGCCATATTTGAATTTCGAAAAAACGTTTAAAAACCTCATTTTCGATCCGCCCTAATGTCTATCAGCCAGTAAATAGCCTTGTGCCTATAACTGCGGGGTTGTTTCTGTGAATGATTGCTAAGGTGTCTTTAGGCATGAAGTTATTATTGATCACTAAAAAATGAGGCGATCGTGGTCGCGACTTGCAGTCGATCGCATTTGAAACGGGTTATGTACAGGGTGGGGCACGGGAATCAAGTGTTTTTTGAATAGCTAGTAATCGGCCATTAGGAATGGGAGGGGCGTGCGGTAGGTAGCATTCCATTCCTGGGTTCATAGCATTTAACTTTAACTAACACTCACCTTTATCTTTCAGGTGCCATCATGGAGCAGTGGACGTTAGAACACCGCATGTTCGCGTATGATCATTTTGTTAGGAGTGGCGAGTCAGTGACAGCAGTTCAGCGTGCGTTTCGCCGCAGATTCAACATTCATCGAAATGACTCTGTTCCCGCTCGTGACACAATCTTACGTTGGGTTAACAATCTTCGAACAGGAGGCTCAATAATGAAAACAAAACCGAAGGGGCCGCAACGCACTGTGCGTACTCCAGAGAACGTTGAAAGGGTCAGACAAGCGATGTTGCAAAGCCCAGGCCGCTCTGCTCGGAGACATTCAGCTGCACTCGGAATCAGCAATCGTACTGTTAGACGGATTTTGCATGAAGAATTACATTTTCACCCATACAAGTTAGCGATGGTGCAGGAATTGAATGTAAACGATTGCCCCCAACGACTGAATTTTGCACAGGAAATGCTTGCACTTTATGAGCAGAATGAAAACATGATGGTGGTAATGAGTGATGAAGCCCATTTCCACCTTAATGGGGCCGTCAACAATCAAAACTGTCGGTATTGGGCTGCTGAAAATCCGCGACAACTCCATGAAAAACCGCTGCATAGCCCTAAGGTTACAGTTTGGTGCGCGGTGGGAAAGTTTGGCGTCATCGGTCCCTATTTCTTCGAACAAAATGGGGTTACCGTTACCATAACATCTGGGCGTTACATTGAGATGGTGAACACCTTTTTCATCCCTGAGTTACGAAGAAGGCGTATTGCTCGTCGACATTTGTGGTTTCAGCAAGATGGGGCCACGCCACACACCGCCAGAGCGTCAATGGCTGTTCTTCGCCCCCCGTTTCCCAACCATCTCATTTCGAGATTTGGTGACATTGCATGGCCCCCTCGGTCCCCTGACTTGTCCACATGTGACTTCTTTCTATGGGGGTACCTCAAGTCACGTGTCTACGAGGACAAGCCCCGTACATTAGATGCATTGAAGGAAGCGATCCGTCAACAAATCATCCAAATCAACAGAGACCTGCTGGGAAGAGTGGAGGCCAATTTTCGTAAACGCCTTCAACAATGCGTCGACGGCCAAGGACATCATATGCCAGATATAATTTTCGGTACATGATTATTATGACATGAAATGCTATGTTCTTACGAATGTTGTTCTACCAATATATTTTCTTTACAAAAATAAATATCATTTTCCTGATTATTCCAAAAACACTTGGTTCCCGTGCCCCACCCTGTACATCCTTGTAAAGGTTTGAAAGCATACTCTAAGCACACGTACGTCATTCACGCAATAACGTTCACATTCATCGGTTATATTGTATGGACTAACTTCATTAAAACTTGCAGTAGCGGTCAAAATCTTCACGCTCACTCACTCATGTTGGTGTAGTTAAAGTAATGTTTGGGTGGAGGTAGTCCTACGTAATTCAAAGTTTCGATAGTGAGGAATGTGTAAGGGAAATACCCTTTTGAAACTTCAGTAGCTACGCCCATGACCTTGGGCAGCTTTGCTAATTTACAAGGTGTGAACAGCAGGGTGTCTTTAAACTGTACATTACATCTTATCTGCATCTGTATTAGTTTGTTGCCTCTTTTCAAGGGATCACCTGTAAATATCGCAGACGACTCGTGTTCAAGCAGCTCGTTATAAAGGAACTGCGTGTCAAATTTCGTCCCGTTATGGGCAAGAATATGGTCATTTTTTTTAACTTGTCCGCTAATTTGACAATATAGGATACAGTGTTTCACAGGGCTGCCGTGTGCAGTCGTTTTAAAAACGTTTGTCCGTTTTCCACAGTTGTGGCACTCATCACAGTCTGATTTACGAGTAAATGTGGAATGACCTCTTTGGTTTCAGCGTTCGTCTAAGTTTCTACATCGTAGTACACGGTTATACAAGGGTTATTTTTAGGCTTAGCATCTTTCATATAACATACATGCTTCACTCCATCCGCCTTATATTTTTCATGACATGTAGAACAGTGAATTTCATCGCATTTATGTTTGAAATTCCCCCAATTATCCATCATGTGAAACATGCCGCACTTACAAATCCTCATTTTTCTCCAAGTGCCATTTGATTTATGGAGTTCAAAGCAATTATTTTTTAAAAATGTACGTCTACACACATTACATTCCCTCTTCTCGGCTTCAACTACACGACTTTCACATTTGGGGCCTTTACACTGCTCACATACCATGTAGCAATCCTTACAATGTTTCACCATATCAGCAAACTCGAGACATCCCTTACACAAATCATGATGCCTTCCATATTTTCGACTTTTATCATAACTGGCGTAGGGAGCCCTTATGTTACGGATGGGGAGATACGATGTTCCTGACAATCCTAAAATAAGTAGAGGTCTTGTACGATCTCTCACGCTGCTTTTAAAAACATACACAGTCCTACGACGATCATCCATTCCAAATACGACTATACGTGCATTCATTTCCTGCTCGGCCCTTCTCAGTTCTTCAGGACCCATATTACACTCAAACTCAAGCTTACAATCTGAAGCCAGTTTACGGGCACGCTGCACAACCGTGGGCAGCCAAATTTTTTGCGTCCAAGTATTTAGCACAGTGAACATATGAGCTAAGATTATTGCTATAAAACCACAACCACGATCGACGTTTAAATGCTTTCTGTAAATAACCGGAGAATTGAAATTAAGAGTATAAGATGTGGCACTATGACCCGCAACCCGGAATACTCTGTCAATATCTATCATGAAGTTGTCCATATTGAAGTATGTACCACTTTGAGAGGCTTGCATTATACGCTCCAAGATATATTCTATGTCTACAGCCGCCAAACGTCTGAACGGTATTACCACCCAAAAATCGTCCCCCTCATCTGACCCGAACCTGAAGGATAACCTCGTCCGGACTTCACGTTCGTCGCGGTTCTGAAGGGCAAACTCCACAATACGTTCAACTACGCGCCGCAGTCCGTTGGTATACAGGGATCCAGGGTCAACCCTGACCACGTACCGATTTCTAGTCAGGGCAGGGGTGGGGTAGCGGTGCGCACCAACTCGAATGTTATACCATCCTCCACAGTATGAGAAGCTGTGTGGAGGAAGTACCCGGAACTGAACAATGGGCATATTTGAGGAAGGTACTATTGTGGGGTTGTGTCGTAAGACGTAGAGGGTTGGGGCTATTACTGGGGGTCTAACAACCGGAGCAATCCTGGCACGCTTTATACCTGACGTGGAGGGCTCTTCATCATGCTTCCGCTTTGAACTGTCGCATGCTACAGGTGTCGCTGGTGAGGGTTCGTCAGCGGGGAAGGGTTCTGTAGCTGCACGGTCATCGGGTTCGTCTGTGATATCGATGATGGGGTGCTGTACATCGTCGTCATTCACGGTTCTGTGGAAGAAGAAAACAAAATATAAGGAGCAGCACTCAAAATTTGTAATATTTTGTAAATGACCCACTTAGGGGTGTGACGTGTTAGAGATGGAATCTGTAGAAAAATTCAGGTTCACAAGCCCCTCCACATGTATTATATCTGGCCCTACAGGATGTGGAAAAACTGTATTTATGCTTAAAATCATTAAAGATAAGGGGAGATGTTCTCAAAATTTGTGCATAAAGTAATATGGTGCTATTCGACGTATCAGTCAGTGTTCAACGAGTACCAAGATGAAATTTTGTTCCACAAGGGTGTGTATGACGTTAATTCGTTAAAAGGTAATGAGCATACAGTTATTGTAATTGACGATCTCATGTTGGAAATGGATAAAACGTTTGCCGAGACATTTACAGTGTTCTCCCACCATCTTAACATAAGCGTATTCTTCATCAACCAGAATCTATTTTTCAAAAATAGATACATGCGCGATGTGTCGCTAAATACACAATATCTAGTCTTATTCGCACAACGTAGAGATGTGTCACAAATTGGGGTATTAGCCAATCAAATGTTCCCGAATCAACGTAAGGAGTTTTTGGAGGTTTATAAAGAAGCCACAAGCCAGCGTTATGGATATTTGCTTTGTGACCTTCACCCGCGAAACACGTTTAGGGTGCTTCTAAGAACGAATATATTCCCAAGCGAACCTGAAACGGTGTATATTCCAGAATGACAAATAGGCTGAAGAAATATCGTGAATTAATAAAAATCTATCAACGATTGCCCCGGGCACTGCAACAGATGTTTGTTAAAAATATCGACTCCGACTTTTTAAAATGCATCTGTGAAATCTGTCTTAATGTTATAAAATGTAATGTGCCAATGAAACCCCCTCAGAAGGCTCGCTTACGTCGTTACAAGAACATAATACGAGCGCTCGCTCATAAAAGTCAAACTGTGGGTAAGAAAAAGCGAATTATTGTACAAAGAGGAGGATCATTCCTACCCATCTTATTTTCAGTTTTGGGTCCTTTACTGACTAGATTAATATAATGAAGGTGGTGGTTGTGATTCCGCACGAGGTGTATGCTTCATTGCAAAGTTCAAAGATTCCAGACACAGCTCTAGAACCCCGTAAAAGTAGGCTTAAAGGACTGGAAAGCGAGTTGCTAGCCCTATTAAACAGTGAAAAGTCGCCTGATGAGGCTCTTGTACCAAGAGGCGATGCAGAAATTTCTTCATGAGTACGAAGATTATAAGAATCCTACAGAGCTCCCCGTGATTAGGCACAGCGCGAGTAGCGCTGAGCATGGCGACACAGGACCTGGGCCTGACGTTAGAGATGACCAACCAAAGAACAACGGAACACAACACATCGAATATGTGTTAAAAAACAGTCTCCCACATACATTGAGGAATAAATGCTTAAGTCTTTATAATCTATTGAGTGAGGACCCCATCATACATTGGGCCGATACAGGCGAGGTCATTGTTGAAGGAACAAGGGTACAAGGATCCAATATCGTTGATATTGTTCATGATCTGGTGAGAAAGTGGGACAGACCCTCACCAACAGGATGGAAGCATATTAAAGCAAGACTACAACAAATAAATGTCCCCAAAACATTGATAGGTAATCTGAATAGGTTAAAAGACCTGGATCAAGTCTCGCATGTGTCACAACTGAGTACGCCATCGCCCCAGCAGCAGCGTCTCTGAAGAGAGAGAAAGAGAGAACAAACGGCCAACCTTATCCACGTGTCTCTAAAATACGCAAATGGCTAACATATTAAGTAAACGCTATTATGACATTTCTAACCCCGCCTCCTATGGTGGCGTTAATAGACTGTACAGAGGTGTTTACGGAGTAGGAAAAAAGATGTTGAGCGGTTTTTGCGGGAACAGGATGCTTATACACTTCATAAACCGGTGAGAAAAAGGTTTAAAACGGCCAAGACAACCGCGGATTCGATTGACTCTATTTGGCAAGCGGATTTAACAGACATGCAAAGATATTCAGTGTATAATGACGGATACCGCTACATCCTATTCATGATGTATTCTCTAGATATCTGTGGCTAATTCCCCTGAAAAATAAATCGCCTGAAACAGTTGCTAAAGCGACCAAAACGTTGATGTTAAAAGAAGAAAGGGTTCCTGGCTATTTTTGTACGGATATGGGGAAAGAATTTATAGGTCGCGCTTTTCAGAACATGCTGACAGAGTTTAATATCAGTTACTACACTAGCAGTTCTATACATAAGGCCTCTTTAGCTGAAAGAGTTCAACGTACCATAAAGGAACGCATGCATCGCTATTTTACACATAAAAAACATACAGATATATAAACGTTCATTGGCATCATCATACAACCGTTCACACCACCGTACGATTGGCACAACACCTAACGAAGTTTTAGAAAGAGGTACGCTGCCAGAGGTGAGAAGAGATGGAGCACCGCCACCACACTACACATTTCAAAATCAATGATTATGTAAGGCTATCACGTTCGGGAAATAAATTCGCGAAGGGATTTGAGCAAGGATGGACACGTGAGATTTTTAAAGTTCGTGCTATGAGACCTAAAGGCGAGATAATGATGTATTACGTTGAAGATTTGAATGGGGAAGAGATCGCTGGAGGCTTTTACCGCGAGGAGTTGCAGAAAGTGACATTTAATTTAGGAAAAAGTGTTTAAAATTGAAAAAAATTTAGGCAGCAAAGGTTCAGGAAAGAGAAAAATGTACCTGGTGAAATGGCTGGGTTACCCAGAAAGCTTCAACACCTATATAAAAGCTGCTGCAATAATGAAGCTTAATTAGTATGCAACATGGCGCCTAGCCACTTCTATGTCACACTCCCGTCCTCCTCTTCTCTGTCTGTACATCCTAACAACACCCTCGCCAACTTTCTGACAGAACTCCACGGACCCATTGAATTGGAGCGTGATTCGTATGAGGTGGGGTACTTGTAGGTTATCTCCTCCCGACTAATTTTGACAGAATATTTTCGTTAAAACTAACGAAAATAACACGACTTAACCTAACCAAATATCAAGGGCGTATAGTTGATATATTAGTAAATAGTAAATACTATTCCAAAAACACACAGTTATAATTAATAATAGATCAACTGTACGCCCTTGATAATTGGTTAGGTTGTCGTGATATTTTCGTTAGTTTTAACGAAAATATTCTGTCAAAATTAGTGGGGAGGAGATAACCTAGAAGTACCAAGGTGGGTTATGTGAACTCCAATTAGTCTCCAAATTTTTAACTCTTGAAAATGAGCAAATCATATTTCTGATCCTTAGAAGAATCGATGTGTGAAAAATTAGGCATAACCTTAGACAATACTAAGCGATCAGTCCTGTTCGGTGAGGAACAGTACTATAGCACAAATGAGGGGTCGCGCGTCTTAAGATATCTAAGCGCCACCACAGGCGAAAACGTGTTTTTCATGGATATCACTATTTTCACCCTTCCTCTATCGCGTCGTTTGGGTTATAATGACCTTACGACACTAGAAATATGGTTGAAAACCTTATGAAGCAAACTACTTTTTTCACCTCTATCGCCAGCCAAAAGTTCACCCAAAGTTCGGCATAAGAAAATCAAAAAATAAAAAAAAATATATAAAATATGAAAATCTATTCCAAAAACTCATCTTCATTAGCATACTTAGAATTCCAATTTAGCCAAAAATGAACGTTCTAGCTCAATTAATAACAGAGATACTATTGCCAGAATATTGCTGAACTTTGGAGGCGATTTCTGGCAAATTTTAATTTTGGCGCTTAGGTACCTTAAGATGCGGGACCCCTCAAATGTTTCGCTAGGAATCACGCATTATGACAGCCATGGACATTGTGACGTGGTTAAACAAGTCTTTAAAAGTCGTACCTGACAAACGATTTACTTTTTGAAGTCGTAAACATACACACCTGCATGCACAGTGGTTAAAATCAACGCTTAGTAGAAATATTAAAGATAAAGAGCTGTTCACAATTGTGGCCGAGGGCCGATATAGCTCAACTCTCCAAAGAGATACCTTTCACGAGGCACAGCATGACGTCCAGCTTAATGTATCAATTGAAGATGGAGAAATTGGGTGAAAGCTCTCCACCTCCAGACATGTGCTATATTTACAGCAATATCGTAGAGCACCAATCTGTTGGGGACACCCAGGCGCGCCTACTGCGCATTGCACACATCCCGAACCAAAGGAGGAAAAGTTTGAGCATTCATTACATATGACAAGCCCCATTATGTGAATGTTGCGACTAATCTATTAACCAACATCTCGATATATATAAAAACGATTGAGGAAAAAAATTTCCCATTCGGTGATGGGAGCTTAACAGTGAAACTACACTTTCGCCGTTTATAATGACCGAAGGCCATTCACAGTCTATCGAGGAGTTAAATACTAGCGTGGGAGTGGGCTTGGATCCATTTTTTCATCCATACTACGCACTACTGTCCGACTGTTGAAGAGGGGTGCTAGACACTTAGGGAGGAAGGCATTACAAACAGGTTTTAACGCAGCAGAAGACAAAGGGTGGAACTAAGCCTAAAGAAGCTCTAAGAAAACATTTAAAACGTACACGGGACAAAATCATCAAAGATGCAGAGAAAAATGCGTGGTGGCGGAAATAAGAGCTGCTAGGAAGAAGGGGTTACCATCACGCGGCGCTAAACGTAAAAGGAAATAAAAAAGTGCTCTAAGCGTATGAAACCTATGGCTGATCATTTTTTTAACTAATATAAGCTGAGAACACTACTCTCACGAATCATAGGCTGATTACTAGTTGTCGAGAGAGGTGGCACTATTTTGACTCGTCATGGTGGCGCGTTTCATCCATCCGTGGTTCACGATGCTGTAAATCGGAAATGTCCCTCTTTGATATGCCGCCACCCCCCCTCCACTCAGGTATCTATTGAACATAGCGACTTTATTACAATTAAGCCATTAAACACAATTAGTTCGCCGTGCCCCTATAGAATTCGTGATACCCAGCTCAGGCCCATTCTTTTTTGATCCAAGCTGCATGCACATGTACGCTAAACTGCGTATAGCCCATTCTGATGGAACGGACTGCGATGATAGTTACTCTGCATACCCTGAAACAAACTTTTTACACTCCATATTCAGCCAGTGTGAGGTGTATTTAAATCAGGTTAACATCTCGGCAGGAACGGGATATTATCACCTACGAGCATATCTGGAAAATGTCCAACTTTTCAAAAGCGAAGGATACCTTTTTAACCGCCGAGGGATATTACCATAATAAAGATGAAAATGGTATAGAGGATAAATTTTAAAATTCTAAAAAAAATAGATATACGAATGTTTTGGACGTCTTCATCCAGATTTCACATTCCAGGAGAAACTGCTTATGAACGGAGTGGATATGACGTTGAAGCTTACCCGCACGATTCCTGAGATCTGCATAAATCTGGGGTCTGATCAAGAAGAGGGCGCGAAACCCGATGATTCACATAATGGAGACGTATTTGCCTATACGCCGAATGAAATTAAGTTCTCCAAAACAAATAGAAATTGAGACGTAATACACGCCACAGTAAAATACCCAATTAACAGGGTACAGCTCAAACTATACAAGGTGCCCGCCGGGTTGGCCTCGAAGCAACTAGAAAACGTGGCCCTTGAAGGTCTACCTAAATGGATATTAATTTGAATGCAGGACCACGCCTCGACGAATGGAAAATATAAGAGTGCCTTTAAATTCGAGAATTTCGGCCTTAAAATATTACTCTATACGTAAATGGCATCGCTTTGGGAGGGACGATGACTGTTGATTACTCATCAGACTGTGTTCCCGCTCTGCGCGAGAGCTTAAAGTAGTCTGGTTCATAATACAGGTGCATGTGACGAGCTTGGGTTCGGTGTAACGCAGAAAGAATTTGTCGAAGAATTTAACATTTATTCATTTGATATTACGCCTGACTTGTCTGCTAGTGTAAATACACACAAGTCCACAACAGAGTGGAAACATCTCAGTCAGGTTGGAATTTGCCAAGCCTATAGACGCGCCTATAAGTGTGCTAGTTTACCTCGAATCACAGGCACTAATAGAAGTTGATCGTTTCAGGAACATGGTGACAGACTTTTAAAATTGACGCGAATATATTCCAGATATTAATGTAGTATTTTCATATAATAATATTGTGAAAAATATCACAGTGAAAAATATCACAGTAAAAAATAGCCCTACCAATAATTCAGGCATTATCTATAAAATTGGTTGTAAACAATGCGATTCCTTTTACATAGGTCAGACGGGAAAGGATTTGCACACACGTATAAAACAGCATCAATATTCCGTTAGAACAGGACAGTCGTCCAGTGCCCTTTTTGTCCATTTGTCAGAGTTATCCCACTGTATTGATTGGAATAATGCTTCAGTTTTATTTCTCTAGCAACATTGTTAATAGAAATATTCTTGAGTCTGCCATTATCCAACTTACAAATAACTTCAACATAAGCAAAGGTCTTTTTCAACTCGATCCTGTTGTTTTGAATTCCTTTAGAACAGATTCAGATAAGGGTAGAACGCTAAATCTTTGGTAAACTTGTATGCGGGCAAAGTGCTAAAACCCGGGCAGATTTCCAGTATTTTTTTATTTTATTTTATTTATTTATTTATTTTTTAACATTGGTTGGAAATAATTCATTTGATCTTGTGCTAAAAACCGATAGTTTTTCCTCACAAATTTGTATGCCCCTCCCACAATCCTCTAATTTTTATTTTTATTTCTCCGTTTGTGTGTATATATATATATGTTTTTTTTTCTGTAACCTATATATAGGCTGTAACTCTATGTATTTCAGTGTTCCTGAGGATGTCATTAGACGAAAGCGCTTGAGCACCATTCTGTTTCCTTTCCTTCGTGGTTTTATTCATCATAAATATTTTTCACGTGTTACTTTCGTGAAATAATTTTCATATATATATATATATATATCTGCCGAAATAATCACGAAGGAAACATTAAAAATATTTTTAAAAACGTTTATTGTGGCCTTTTATAAGTTAGTTAACACTGAATGAAACTATAGTAAGATATATTATGTCCCGGTTAGGTTATATTATTATAAACGATTGTAGGATAACATATATAATGTCCAGGTTAGGTTATATTAATATAAACGAGTCCTGGGATTAATTCTTTTGTTGTAGAAACACGCAGAATAAAGCTAGGTTAGGACTTATAAGTTAACACTGAATGAACCGCAGAATATAATCACAAATTACTTACATTTTAATATCTTCACTGAACGGTTCTTGCATTTCGTCACAAATTTATGAAACAACTTGCGTAGATAGTTCATTCCGATCTGCAGCGTTGAAAAGGTGGAGCGCAGCTGATGGGTAGAAATCTTTATCTTCAAACAAATCGGGAGAATTGTAGAGCGATAACTGACTCATAGTGTATGTTTGAAAAGCACTAAGCGAAAAAAACATCCTAACAGGCTCCGAGATGAACTGTCCCTTTTTATAAAGAAGTCCTGGGCTCAGCCCACAGGGCTGTGATTGGCTACCCCGAGAAATCTGTGGCGTGTCAGATATTCCAATTCGTAGAGAAACGCTTTGTTTTTTGATCTTGCATTCGACCGGGAGGGAGAGAGGCAGCTGAGGATGGTATGTGAATCGGTTTATGGCTCTAAAATATAAAACTGGAAGGTAATTACCCATGAAGAAAAAACCATCAGTGCGCAAAGCTCGCTCTCGCCACAGTAAAAGTTTATTGTATCGCGGAATTCTTGTACGATACAATAAATAAACTTAAAAATAACAGATGCGTGCTGGTTGCGGATCATTAGCCCAAAGTTTACGATCTCGAGCAGATCGCTGATTAATATAATTGTATATATATATAGCGAGAGAGAGAGAGGCCCGACGCATATAATCGTGGCGCGTAATATTTTATGGGCGTATAGACGGGTGTGTACGTGCCAAAACGAAGTATACACTGTGCTAACTGGCTGATAGTACCTGGAGGCACTGGCTGATTAGGGACCTATAAGACAACGTCCGCTCGGCTGGTCTTAATATGCGCTTGGCTCCTGTCAAGCGAACACCTCTCTTCCCCTTTCTCTTGGGGGATAACTCCGCTTCCAAGTTGCATAACCCTTGTTGCTCCTGCAACAACTCCCTCCTCCTTGGGGGGGGTGGCACTGGTGCCAAGGGGGGTTGGCACACTTGCAACAATGATCAACATTTTCAATTGCATTGCACTCTCCTTTTGCGCCCATACTACTAACAAAATACTCGTAATTCCCCTAAATGGCCATTCTTCTAAAGGAACTCATTGCATTATCTCTCAGTAAATTTGAACTGGATACAATTACATATTCTGAATAACTAAATTAATACACGTGTATATAATTTGATACCAGAAACGGCAAGGGCGGAAAGGTCACGAAGAACACTATCTCAATGACCCAAATTAATGCTGGAAATCAAAGACAGACTACAATTCGTGTGAAATGTAAAAAAACAAAGGTGGGGTGGGGTGGGGGAATTCACTATGAAACTAATTCAAAGACTTTCCCGAAAATTTCTTAATCACAAAAGCAACTTAATTTCTATTTATGTATTACTTATTCAACTACTGACACACACTAATTTCCACGCATAATCATAAAAAAAAAATGCAAACTGTCCCAATTTGGTGTAAGAGGAAATGACTGCATTTCCCAAGTACTTATTCATGCATGCGTAGTTTCATGCCATAAAATGAAATATTTCCTAGTATGTTAGCTAAGGTTTACATATCACCTGATTAAAAAAAAATATTGTACTTGGTATTCTGGTCAGATATTTAACTTCATTTGCTTCACATAACTTTTTTAAATGCTGGATAATCAACAAAGATTTACATCATAAAACAAACCTTCAGGCTTCGAATCGTTTTCGAGTGTAAGATGGAATGTTAAACGAAGAGGAACACTAAAACAATAATGAAATAATGAAGCGCAAAAAAATTATTAAAATTCACCAAGCGATGTAAATTTACCATGAAAATTGCCCATTGCCCGAACTTATCCCATTCCTGATGAAAATTAAGTTTTACATAATTAACAACAACTCGTTCGCACATGTGAATTCTCATAAATATGCTAAATCCACCTGTGGAGAACATATTCTCACTAATTTTGAGGCATTCCTCACGAACTCTTTTCACACACTGATCAATCGCGTGTGGTTGCGATGAGCAAATTATTGATATCAGATGCTCCCAAAGGAGTAACCCAATGAAGTCAGATCAATAAAGTATACATAATTCAATGAAGTAAATAAATACCTTATGGATACAGACTTTACGTGCAAACAAATTTCTGATATGCAATTCTAACACTTTAATTCAATAAAATAAATATACTACGAGTGAGAACTTTGTTTCACCCTGTATAAATATCTCTACTGCAAATTTGGGAGGGAGTATGGTCGATGTGACCAAGAAAGAAGATATGAACTCGTCGTAAGGAGTTAACTTTGTACTCCATTTTTGAAGGAAATGTGGTAATCAGGGACTTGCATGTATTCCATTCCAAAATTATGACATTTGGTTGAATTACTGAACTCTAGTTGAGCGTACATGTTTATCGTATAGTAAATTCCCCTACAGAAAAAAAAAAGAAAAAGATAATTAAATATTAAGTTAAACAGTTTACTATTAGTGAATTTCTATTATTTCAAAATTCAGGCATTTGGTTTTATTATAGTTGTCGCATGTCGCCAGATTATCCAACAATGCATAAAAGAAATACAAATAAAGAAATAATGAATAAAGGAATAAATAAATAAATAGAATACCGCTTCACATTACTCTAAATGATATATAATAATATTTGCTTTTACATTGCGGATTAATTAAAGTTTGGTTTTAAGCATGAAAACAGCATAATATAATAGGTAATTTAAATTACCTATTTTAATTTATGTATGCCTACTGAAAGTGACGTTAAATTATAAATTAATAGTGGTGAATATGATCGTAATATTTTTTTTGCAAGATTACAGTGTGTGTGTGTGTGTGTGTGTGTGTGTGTCCCCGAAAAGTTGCTAAAAGGAAACGCATTAAATTAATTAAATTACTGTACATTACTATGCTTTGACCTAATTGGGGAAAATTTCCATCATTTATGATATGGTTTCAGAAATTAATTACTTTTCATTGTTACACACACACACACACACACACACACACTTTGGGGAAGTTTCATATTTGATAAAAATATATTAATTACACTGTACAACAGTGAAAAAAAATCGGAAATGAGATCGTCATTTTTATGGCTAATTATATGTGTAGAGTGCGAAAATAACTCATTTATTTGTATCACCCACCGATTTTATGAAAATGACCCTATTTCATTGTATCATTTTGAGAACCACTGGTTCTCTGAACGCATCTTTTACATTTTGTTCAGTCATGCATATGCTGTGATGGTGGTGTTCAGCTCTGTGTTTCCACTTTGATTTTAGGAAAAATTTCTTTCATTAATCATTTAAAACAAAATTGTCAGCCATATTTTATCATAAATCGGTGCTATAAGTGAGTATTATTGAATAACAGCTATCAAATTATGTATATTTCACCGACAACGTCTATATTGTGTGAAATTGCAAATTGATCTATCATTTTCTTATTTTACAGGTGTTTATTGATGTTATGCTACAATGCCTAGAGCAGGGGTGGGGAACCCTTGGCACGCGTGCCAAACGTGGCACGCCAACGACTTTTTTTCCGGCACGCGATTCCCCGGGCTCACCTTAAAAAAAATTAAATAAATAAATATCCAAATTCTTCGCTGAGTTTTATATTTTAACTTAATGTTTTCTGCTAAAAAAATGGTAAAGATTAACTTGTTTAATATATTATGTAGGTAAAATAACATTTTATTTTCTCTGTAATTTTTATGTATTATTCATAAGGGATTAAGAATCAATAAAAGAACATCTTTAATTTTATTTTCTTTCATTGTGCTTTAGTCAAGTAAAACGATTATGAGATTGGGCACTGCAATGTATTGGGAAAACTTGAAAAAACTTATGGCTGATTGATCTGATATATAAAAAGCAAAAAAAAAATCAGAATTATTGTTTACTCTTTTGCTGATGTTAAAAATTGCGTTTTTAAATTGTGTGGCTGTATATGGCAGCTATAATTACACTTAAAGGCTAGTAAAAAATATCCACGCTATCAACAGGGTAGAACGACCTTCAAGTAAAAATTCCGTCACTAAATTTTACATTTATTCAATCTTACATGACTTACAATAATCACTCTTACAATATTCTTTGATTTTACCGCTCCAGTGTAATTTTTGATTATTTGAAAAGTTTCTCCCAATACTTAAAAGGCACCACATAATAATATGTTCCCCAAAATTTTGGTTGGCACGTGAGAAAATTTTGCATCAAAGATTTGACGATTTTGGCACGCTCACTTAAAAAGGTTGCCCACCCCTGGCCTAGAGAGTGCAAAAATTCGCCAGACAGTTTCTGTTATATTTGTGGGACATTAACGTTAAAACAGTATAAAAGGAAGTTGACTTCTCGTGTGAAAAAGCTTTATGAATTATACTTCGCATGCAAAGTTGGTGATCAGGACAAGCACTGGGCGCCTCATATCTGCTGTGTGAGATGTACAAGCTCATTATCTGCATGGTTCAAAGGCACCGGTCCTGGTCTGGGATTCGGTGTCCCAATGGTATGGAGAGAGCCGCTGGACGATTCAACTGATTGCTATTTCTGCTTAACGAACATTACAGGTTTGAATCTTTTATTTTTCTGAATATACGACAAATTTGGTGTTTTTAGCACATTTTAGCATATCCCGCTCTGCATAATGTATTACACAATTAGGCTATCTTAGGTAGTCAACAATGTCTATTGTCTCACATTACAGGTTGCAACAGAAAAGGGAAAAAGGCTATAGTCTAGTCTACCCAAATCTTCGTTCTGCTATGCGTCCTGTGGAACATCATTCTACAGATATACCCATCCCTCGTCCTCCAGCTGAAATGCCGACCGATAACACAGACTCTGACAAATCAATCGGAATCAGACAGCGAATGCTATGAAGCTCAAGTCGAGTCCAAGAAAGAACATCTCATCACGCAGCCTGAACTCAATGATTTAGTCCGTGATTTAATACTTACCAAGCAACAAAGTGAACTGCTGGCCTCACGTCTACAAGAATGGAATCTGCTGGCGAAAGACGTACGAATTACAGCATTCCGAAAGTGCTCCTTGGATTTACAGGAATATTTCATAATGAAGAACAATCTTTGTTATTGCATTGATATACATCGTCTGCTCGATGCTCTGGGTTTGTGCTATGAACCGAATCAGTGGAGATGTTCATTGATGCATCTCTGTACAGTAGGGCGGAGTGAAAAACTCATTTTTCGAATTTTCAAATTGGCTAGTGTGGAAAATGTGTGGAGTAGTGAGGAAATAAGCTGGTATACATTTAAAATCATAACATTAATATCTTCAGGTGCCACAATGACCTTCAATATTGAAAAAAATTGAAAAAAGCAGATTTTAACCAATAATTACAGAAGAGTCCACGATGCACAATAGACAAGAATTTATTCACACTTGTATAAAAATAGCTCAGTCAACCTTTAAAAAAAGTTTCTATTCTCTAAAAACAGTTTTCTATAGTCAGCTCACTCAGCTGTCACGTGAGTACCTCGGTTCAGTGTAGCTGTCGCTCTCGTAGTAGGTGGGTGTTCTGTTGTTGGCGTTACTCAGATAGTCTAAACTATATTTCTTATATATTTTGCATTTCTGTATTGTGTTGCCCTAAGTTTGCCATGTACTATTAACTGAAATTAACGTATAATTGATATTAGCTCTTTCTTTTTCAGATTTGTATACTTTCAAAATGTCTCGAGTTTGTGCAAAATCAACCAGGGCCTCAACTGAGTGCCCCATGTTTGGTATGGGGGAAGATTTGTGGCACAGGAATCTTCCTACATACGAAGGAGTTTTTAAATATTACTTGTTTGTAAGAAACGATTTGAAACAGAATACTAATAAAGATCCTTCAATATCTCAAATATTAGAACAAGTTGTTGATAAATTGAAAACAATTTGGGAAAGTGCTTCCGTCCCAATTCTGTCAGACAGGCGAATTGAAACAATGTTCAGAAGCTACCACGAAAAGTATCGTGTCATTATGAAGCCATACCAAAGCAGAAAAAATTCTGAAGCTTACAAAGCAAAGATTGATATGTTCAAAAAATAAGCACACACGAAACTTTTTGACATTGCAGCGTGCAAGTGCAAAGTACTAACACAATGTTCTTGTCCCAAAGAAAAAACGGTTCCAAAGGAAGAAGTGACGTTCCTCTTAGATCAAAGGAGTGAAAGAAAACTGTTTATTGATAGAGTAGATATTACACTCTCAAAGAAAAAAGCATCTACGTTGCTAAGAAAGCAAAAAGAAGCTGTGAGGATCACCAAAGAATCTTCACAGGAGAAATTGCAGGATACAAATGTTGAATTATCATCATCGACATCAAATAGTGAAAGTGAATCTGGCGAAATATCAGACGATACATTTCCAGAGCCAGTTAGCTCGAAGAGAAAGCTCGAACAACCTGAAGAACAATTATTCAAGAAAAGGAAAACTACAAATCTACCTTCAGTGGCTACTGCTTGTGACAGGACTGCAGTTTCAGATCGAGCTGCAGCATTCATTTTAGTGCAGTATTGCAAGATATTGGAGAAGTTTCTATTGACAATACATCTGAAGTAGTGGATAGGAGTAAAATCAGAAGAGAAAGACAAAAGAAGAGATCAGAAATTATGAAAGATCAAAATCAGGTCCCAATCAGAGGAATCTATTTTGATGGTCGAAAAGATTCTACACTCTTCCAAGAAAAAAAGAGTCCAAAGTATATCAGAAGAAGGTAACAGAAGAACATATCACTTTAGTGAGAGAACCTGGTTCAGATTATTGGGCCATTATTCTGTGAATTCTGGATCAGCTGAAGAAATATGTAAAGGAATGTTTGAGTATATTGGAAATAATGACATGAACCTGGAAAACCTTGTTGCCATTGGATGCGATGGTGCAGCAGTCAACACGGGAGAAAGGGAGGCGTTATAAGGCTTATAGAATTGAAGCTGAAGAAGCCAGTTCAACATTTAGTGTGCCAGCTCCATGCCAATGAATTGCCATTATGCCATTTAGTTGCAAAGCTGGATGGAAAAACATCTGGCCCCCGCGGATTCACCGGTCCTATTGGCAGGGAATTAGAGAACTGTGAGAGTCTTCCTATTGTCGAGTTTGAAAGGATTGATGCTGAGGAACCAACTGTAGACTGTGAAGATCTTAGCACCGACCAAAAATATCTAATTGATATTCATCAGGCCATAACAAAGGGATATTGCTCTCCATATCTTGCTCATCGTAGTCTAGGCAAAATGGCACATTCACGATGGCTGACTACAGCAAATCGTTTGCTTCGTCTATACGTTTCAACTGTAAGTCCATCTGAGAACCTCATGAACATTGCTTCTTTTTATAATGAAGGTCTACATCCCAATGTGGTTTTCTATTAAGCAAAGTACGTCTTTTGTCAATGGCTCAAAACATGTTTTCAAAACTATTGAACTAACAAGAACACTGAATGACGAAGTAAAGGATATTGTAAACCCTGTCATACAAAGAAATGCATTTTTTGCAAATCCAGAAAATATTCTAGCATCAATGATTCATGATGACCGCAGCGCCATAAGAGAATTAGCGTGGAGGCGAATAAAGAAAGCAAGGCAAACAAACAAGGAAAAAGTTGTGAGGCGTTTCACAGTACCTGTTATTCAATTTGAAGCTACTGATTATACTGATTTAATTAATTGGCAAAAATGCATTGTCACTGAACCACCTGTGACAAGACACCTGACAGAAAATGAGATTGAAGAATTCATAGAAAACAAGAGTACCCCTCCATTCGAGAAATTCCCTTGTCATACACAAGTAGTAGAAAGAATGGTAAAATTAGTGACTGAAGCATCATCAAAAGTATTTGGATTGAACGCGCAAGATGGCTTCATAAGATCAACACTTCAGTCACGTAAAAAAATGCCATCATTCGAAAGTAAAGTTGAATATAAAGTTTAAATAAAACGTTAATAGAAAAAAACATGCGCAAGGATGGGTGGTTGGGAGGGCATGGGTGGAGCTCGACACGCAGCCACCTCCTCGTGGTGAGTTCTGGATTATTTAGATAATTAATCAAAAGAACATTGATCTAAATAAACTAAGAGCTGCGTAATTCAGTAACTATTTTGGTAATTGGAACACTTAATATATAATAACAAGTAAGTTTCAGTTATTGAACTAATGCAGAATATAAGAAAATCATTATATTTCACTTTTTTCGACGGCTTTGTGGCACCTGAAGATATAATTTGGCAGGACTAATATTTATGCACAGTCATTATCTATAGCACCCACATATTTTCCGCACTAACCATATTTGAATTTCGAAAAAAAGTTTAAAAACCTCATTTTCGATCCGCCCTACTGTACAGTGTTAAGGGTGTACTACTACACAATGGGAACACAATGCCTTCTGTTTCGATCGCTCATTCAGTCGTCTTGAGAGAAACGTATAACAATGTTGCTTTTATTCTGGACTGTATAAAATAAATGAACATGAATGGCTTATCTGCGCAGATTTGAAGGTTGTGGCTATTCTTAATGGATTGCAAACTAGCTATACGAAATACATGTGTTTCCTATGCAAGTGGGATAGCCGAGCAAGGTCTGAACGCCGCAAGACAATTCCTCACCTGGATCTCACAATGTTATTCACGAACCACTAGTACGAAAGGAAAAGGTTATCTTGCCGCCACTTCACATAAAACTAGGGCTGATGGAACAATTTGCAAAGGCGTTGAAACAGGATAAGCCTGCCTTCAAATATCTAAAGGAAAACTCCCAAAAATAAGTGATCCAAGATTAAAGAAGGCATATTCGTCGGCCCTCAAATTCGCCAACTCATGCTAGACGAACACTTTGAAGCGGTGATGGATGAGGTTGAGTTGGCAGCCTGGCGTGCATTCAAAAACGTGTGCAGCAGTCTACTAGGAAAGACTAAATACGACAACTATGCTGCACTTGTGGATCAACTTATCAACTCATACCAACGTCTCAGATGTAAGATGTCATTGAAAATTCAGTTTTTGCATTCACATCTCTCATTCTTTCCGGAAAACGCATCTGCTGTTAGCGACGAACACGGGGAGAGATTCCACCAGGATATAGCCACAATGGAGAGCCGATACAAAGGGAAGTGGAGTCCTGTTATGCTGGCCGATTTCTGCTTGAATTTAAAGCGTGACCAACCAGAAGCATCACACAAACGCCAGCATAAATACAAATAATGAGTTGAAAACAGTATAATACGAGAGTTTTATGTTAATTTTGTGCATATATGTTGAAGTATAGCAATAATTAAACTGTTCCATATGATAAAGCCTATCTGTTTATTGAGCGCACCGACAATTGAGCGCACCGACAATTGAGCGCACCGACAATTGAGCGCACCGACAATTGAACTACGAAAAGGCATTTCATAATGCTTTTTGTTCCGTGTTTAGTAATGCGGATGTGTTCGGGTGTTTTTTTCATCTAGGCCAAGCTGTATGGCGAAGGATTCAAGAGCTGTCTTTGGCACAGCTGTATCGTACAAATGAAGAGATACGTACATACTCAAAAATGCTAGTGGCTTTAGCATTCGTGCCTGCAAGTGACATAATAGGTGTATTTGAATTGTTGCAAGACGCCTGATGAGTTAGAAGAGTTGGTCAATTATTTCGAAGACACATGGGTTGGCAGACCATTCAGGAGAGGAAGAAGAAATGCTCTATTTCCCCCACACGTTTGGAGTGTCTATGAGCGCATTCTAATTGATCATCCACGTACGAATAATTCTGTAGAAGGATGGCATCGAGCAATGCAGATGTCTGTTGGGCACATCCACCCCACTATTTACAAATTTATAGATATCATTAGGCTAGAACAAAGTCATATAAGAAATAAAATTATAAGAATAGATGTAGGGCATAAGGACGATGCAAAACATAAAAAATATATAAGAACAAATAAGGCCATTGCTAAACTTGTACAAGAATATCCAACAGCAAATAAGATCGATTACCTCCGTGCAATATCATATAATATAGGCCTACAAAAGTAAAGCTGAAAAGCGCTAAAGTTTTAATTTATTTGAATAAATTATTTTAAGACATTTTTTGTATATCTAATATAATATGCTGTAAATAAATTTTTATAAATGCCTCAAAATGGATTTTCTCTTATTACTTATGTTATTTCATATGTTAATAAAACAGGTTAGACAAGCAAAAAACATTAAACATGTTAAAGATCAGCACAACCTTGCGTTGTTGCGCTCAATTGTCGGGGCGCTCAACTGTCGGCCCACGCTGTTTATCAATATATTCTTATTTTTTGTTATGAAGATTTTAAGCAGTCATTACAAAAAAACGTGACGTAATAGAAAAACTATTTTCAGATTTGGAATCAGCACACTCGAAATATTAAGAATGACAATGTTATTCCTGTTTTTTTTCTGAACCGAAAACTTGTACAGTGTTATTAAAATACATGCGACTCCCCTGAAAAGTGAATTCTAATACTTTCAATGGTGATATTTGACATTTTGGGGAAAATAATGATATCTGCAGTGTGTATCTGACTCTCAAACTTCACTAGAGCATAAGCAAGATACTCTTATGAAATCGATCCAATAACTTTTGATTCTTTGGCGGAGTTCTGCCAGATATCTGGGTTTGTCATGATACAAGTGTTTTAATATAACCCCTTACATGAAACTCCAAAAGGGGTTAAATAGGGTGATCAAAGTGACCTGTCCAGTGCTGAAACACATGAACATAAATGGGATTCACGAAAAGTTAACGTTTGGTGTGCTATGTCACGGACTACATAATCGGTTCATTTTTCTTTAACGATCATACAGTGACTGGATCGAACTATACTTAACAGGTTACTTTTTTTTTCGACCCCAACTAAGGGTTATTGGAATTGAATATGAGAAGTGTAATCTTTCCCCATATGCTATTGCTATTCGCAACTTTGACGTAACCCAGCGCTGGATAGCCATGGTGGACGGATAGTACAGCCATCTCTATCACCCGACTTAACCTCTCTGGACTTTTATCTGTTGGTGTATGTTAAAACACACTTGTATTGTAACAAACCCATTAGTATGGCAGAACTCCGGCAAAGAAACGGTTCACTCTTACTAATGCTCTAATGGAGTTCGAGCGCCGAAAGCACATTGTAGCAACAAATGATGGTCATCTTGTGGAATTGTTCTAGACTAAACTTGGATAGTTCGTAAATATAAAGTACCATATACATATATATATATATTGTATACTGCACTTTAAAAAAATAAATTCACCATTATTTCTTAGACACCCTGTATATTCAACAGTACGAGTTTATATAATCTCAAGCTACGACATGAGAAAGTTGTTTCATTATTTAATCACTTTTAGGTTTATATTTTAAATTATATTTTAAATAAATTTACTTTTGAGCAATACAAAAAATTAAGCTGTTTCCCCCCACCCCCAAAAGGACACTTCATTTAAACGAACCTCGCGAAAACACGTTACATAAAAAAAAACTTTATATATACATAATCAAATTTGCAAATGCAACGAAATATACTTTCGAATGTGTATGAAAATTATTTTACATATAGGACCTGCTTGTTAAAAAATAGCTTTGAAAAAGTAAAATTCAGCAACTTTAGAAAGGAAATCTTGAAAGGTTCGGTACCAGTATCTTGGCGTCTTCGAAAATCTGATCCAATGGTGAATCCCTATTCTTTTTCTTTTCGGTAAAAAATAGTGAATTATACATAAATGAAAAACGTGGCTCCATCACACTCAAATACGGATCTTTTCGCCTGGAACGTAGTTCTGTTCTTCCGCTTCCGTATTCAGTTGCGGAAAAATGTGAATTTATAAAATGTATTCACGAAACGCCCCACATAAAAAAAAAATATCTACACGCTTTTTAAAATTTTGCTAAAAGTTGAGCTTCATATAAAATTGTAGTGTTCAAACAATGCAACATTTTGAAGATTCGTGTTTTTCAAGAGGAATAAAATTTATATCACCAAAGCCATCGCAAATATATCTAAACTGAAGTATAAATGTAGGAAATAAAGGTTACCCTTTGATTTCGAAAATAAAAATTAAAATATACAACCAAAAGCGGTTTCGAAATGAGTGAAAAGCGCTTCCAGCTCATGCCGTTCCCTTTCATTCATATTCTTGGTCGCGTAAGCGATGAATAGACTAAAAATACCTTAAAAGAAGCGTTAACAATGGGTATTAAAAGAATGCGTTCGGTGCTTTCTAAAGCGAAATGTTGTAGTAGATCTCCAAAGTATTTTGTGCATGCCTCCTTCGGCGAAGCGAGAAAAAGTCTTGGCAAAAAGCCCGTCCACAAAACTAAGATCAATAACAGCGCCTATGCAGCTGCGAGCGAGCGCCATTAACGCACGAGTGTAGGCGCCAAATTGCAGTGACGAACGACGAACGCGTCCCGGACCCTCTTCCGCGCAAAACACAAACACGAAAAGGAATCCGAACAGCCTTTCGCCGACCTTAAATGAACCCTTGCAAAAATTCTGATACGGCTTAAAAACTGGTCGTACCACTCGGCATCTAATAGAACTTGAGTCTTCGGAAATTCTTTCTTCGTTCTTAAACATTAACTGCTAATGTCTTTAGTAAATTCCGTTAGAACTTTAGCTAAAGAGAATAAAGATCTAGGCACACACGACAGCAACCACCCGAGAATACTTACAACTGTAACTGAAGAGAATGGGTTTAGGGACTAATAATTATAATTAACTTCCTCACCTCAAAATATAAAACCATTACAGCGTTTTAAATTTATACTGCAAAAAATGATAGGGGCAACTCTTGAAAATATTTTATCATCAGCATCGAACCTTCATTCCTGCCATCCTCCGTTTCAAAGTAGTTGTAATTTCTCTCCGACATTGATTATTGGATTAATATAATTTGTGTACGAAAAGAAAATTCTACACCGATTTCAATGACGTCGCAAACTTCAAATTTGAAGTTCATTTCTGCCTATATCTTTTCTCAAGGGCTGTTTATCAACAAAAGGAAGACTTCCAAGCTAATTAATGCGCTTTATATATATATATATTATATATTTTTTTTTTTTTTTTTAACTGCAAAGAACACAGTATAATTAATGTAAAGAACGACGCTTGTGTAGAAGAACGTTCCGCACAAGATGAGGAGGGAGAAGGAACAAATGAAAAATGAGGTAACCACCCGGGAATCGAACCCGGGATCTTCCGATTGCCGGTCAGATATGCTATCCACTACACCATGGGCCTCGATTAATTAGAAGTCGTAATTCTCCTACATACGAGCAGAAACCAATGCCCTGAGGGGGCACCTTCGCATGCCGTACATATATATACATTTTAACTGCAAACACCACACAGTATAATTAATGTAAAGAACGACGCTTGTGTAGAAGAACGTTCCGCACAAGATGAGGAGGGAACTGTAGAAGAACGTTCCGCACAAGATAAGGAGGGAGAACGAACGTTCTTCTACACAAGCGTCGTTCTTTACATTAATTATACTGTGTGTTGTTTGCAGTTAAAATGTATATATATGTACGGCATACGAAGGTGCCCCCTCAGGGCATTGGTTTCTGCTCGTATGTAGGAGAATTACTTCTGATTAATCGAGGCCCATGGTGTAGTGGATAGCATATCTGACCGGCAATCGGAAGATCCCGGGTTCGATTCCCGGGTGGTTACCTCATTTTTCATTTGTTCGTTCTCCCTCCTCATCTTGTGCGGAACGTTCTTCTACACAAGCGTCGTTCTTTATATATATATATATATATATATATATATATATATATATATATCGTATTTGTCGGCTTATAAGACGCTTTTTTTCCTTATAAATACCTTAAAAAATCGCCCCGCGTCTTAGAAGCCGAAAGGAAGGATGAAACGTCCATCAATAGCACAAGTGTGTGAATGGGTGCTGAAGTCATGGCATGATGTTAAGACTGAAATTGTGGTCAAGTCCTTTAAAAAATGTGGTATAAGTAATGCAATGGATGGCACTGAAGATCATTTATTGTATGAGAGTGACAGTGATACAAGTGAAGATCTACAGATCTACAGAAGCTAAGGCTAACAAAGACCCTAAGATCCACTCTAAGGCTAGCCCGAGAGAAAGGAAAGAGTAGGGGGTTGAGAGAAGAGAAGGGGTTAAATAAGGAGCAACACCTATCATTCGTGGGTTAACATTCATTCAGAAAAAGAGAAAAAGGTCTCACCATCATCATCCGCCGGCCACTGCCGACAAGTCAGAAAAATAGTCGGAGAAAATAGGAGAGGGGTGAAAGATGAAAAGAAGTAAAATAAGAACGCTTACAAACCATGCAAACACAGTCTTAACTCTGTCATACCATGCAAACTACAAACATGCAAGTAAAGAGTTACAGACATGCAAGAAAGGAGAAAAAAAAAAAAAAAAGTAGGTAAAGTTAAACAAAAAGTGGGTTAGTTTACGCTATGAGCTACATCTACATTCGTGTTAGTCTAATTTTTTTTTTTTTTTTTTTTTTTAATAATTTTATTGCTGGCATCACACGCTGGCATGTCACAAGCTGGCATTCATCGTCAACAGACTCATCCTCGAGCACCACCACCAGAGCCTCTGTTGCTAACTTTGTTGTTTTTTAAATTACAACGTTAATACCTTTAAAATGTGTGTCAAGACGGTTCTTAAACTATTAACGCTGGTAGAATGAACGACTGACGCGGGAAGATTATTCCATTTATCAATTACTTTAAACGTAAAGACGTTTTTAGCGATATTAGTAATAAAACGCCTGCCACGCAACTTAAATCCGTTATTGCGAGTATTACTATTATCAAAAGTGAACAATTTGTCAAAATTTACGTTATCGATGTTATTAACGATTTTGAAAACTTCAATAAGCTCCGCCCTTAATCTCCTAGTTTCGAGTGAATACAAGTCTAACACTTTAATCCTATCTTCATAAGGCTTGTTGCGCAATGACGGAATAAGTTTCGTGGCACGACGCTGAACCCTTTCTAACCTATCAATATCCTCACGCAAGTACGGGCACCAAAACTGAACTGCATATTCTAAATGAGGCCTGACTAGGGACTTGTAAAGGGGCAATATAATATCCTTCGATTTAAATTCGAAATTACGCGCTATGAAGCCTAACATCCTATTAGCTTTTGCGCAAGACTCCAGGCACTGGATGATGATGATGATGATGGGGATAATGATGATAATGTCAGTAATGAATCTGAAGTTGATTAATAACAAATAATAAGAGTAATAATCATATTATCTTTCTTTATTGGCTTTTGGGTTTTCTTTTTATTGAATTTTACGTATCCATTGTATTAACAATAAAGAGCATCAAAAACTTTTTTTCTTGAATTTACCTTTCCAAAATTAAGGTGCGTCTTTCACGGCGCAGCGTCTTGTAAGCCGTTATTTATCTAACCCCCCAATTTGTGCAGTTCCTAGGAAAAACCGTGAATGCTAAATATTTTTGAAATCCAAGAATATTTAGAGGTCGCCCTCGTGAGTTGAAGTTTTAATATTATACAGGAAGTTGTACATATACATGGAAGTTGTATCTAACACTCCTTTTTTTTCTTTCCTCAGGATGGAATCGAGAAAAGTTTATTTGATCGGTTCTGTTGAACCGGAAATCAAGGGCGCTAAATTGCCATCATATCGGCAAGCTTTTGGGCATTTCCTGTTCCTCCATTTGAAGAAAAAGACCACCCGGGACGCCAGTCGCGAAACAGTAGAGGCCATCAAGGCCTTATGGGATAAAACCAGCATCCTAACGCGAGCTGACCAGCATTGCATCAAGAAGCTGGAGGCGGTCTTCGAGGAGTGGAAAGCTCTGAAAAAACATCAGACCAGGACCAGTACATCCCACAAGCAGAAGGAACGGGAGTTTCAAGAGCGTTCGGAAGATCTCTTTGACATCGCTCATGCGGATGCACTGGTCCTGATGAAGAATCCTGAGGGCCGGGCTTTCCTTCTGACCCAGCGACAGAAGGGGAGGCCAGGCTGCATCGGCTCTGTGGATATGGTACAGGGCCGGAAGGACGAGGAATCCAGGAAGATGTCAGAGCAGGAGGCCAGGCAACGGAAGAGGGCACAGGAGGAGCAGAAAGTTTCAACCAGCCGAGCGGTGCTGGCATCATCATCAAGTGCGGCAGAGGAGATGGATGATGACCGGGAGAAGGAAGGTGCAGTTGGGGGTGCTGCCGCTGCGTCTGCTCCAAAAAGAGCCAGGAAGAATATCATGACACCTCAACTGGCTGCTGACCTCGACCGGACGCAGATCTCCAGAAAATGTTGATCGCTTGCCTGTCCTCGTGTCTGGCCTCGGAGTTGAGCAACTCTTGGGTGTTCCAAAACTTCCATCCAGAACTGGAGGCGCAAGCAGCGGCCGTCGTCAAGTGTCTCGAAGACTGGAAGATCGACGACGGGGTTCAGGCGTTAAGCTTCGAACACAAGTCATCGATCTGGCGCCTGTGCTCTCATCGAGGAGAAACTTGGCAGAGATCTTCTGTTCTTTGCCTGTCGGCACCATGTGTTGGAACTTGTGATTGGAGCCGCTTTCAAGACAACCATCGGGGGATCGTCGACGGGACCCGAAATACTCCTGTACAAAAAGGTTCATGGGTCACTGGCAGTTCATTGATCAAGACAAGTTCAACTTCTTCAAGCCAGCTTCAACTGATCCCTCTGTGGAGAGCTCAGTGGCATCTTCGCGGGACGAACTGCTCGATTTTTCAAGAAGACAAACAGTTCATGTTCGCGACGATTACCGGGAGTTCCTCGAGTTCAGTACAGTCCTCCTTGGAGGCACACCAGAGCGTGGAATCAAGTTCACAGCTCCCGGAGCAATGCATCGCGCTCGATGGATGGTGAAGGTGCTATACGCGATCGAAATGTGGCTCTTCCGGGAGCAGTTCCAGATAACACCATCAGAGGAGAGAGGAGTGCGTGATCTCGCGGTTTTTGCCGTGGTGATCTACACGAGAGCATGGAACACGGCTCCTCAGGCGGTGGGAGACCCCTGGAACGACTTCCATCTCATGAAGAAGCTGATGCGCTACCCACATCGAGAGGATTTCCACCGCCACCAGCAAGAAGCTTTCCCACCACCTCTGGTACCTGTTGGAGGAGCTCGTGGGGATGGCCTTCTTTGACGACAGAGTACCTTTAGCCATGAAGAAACTCATGGTCGAAGCCTTGCACGAAGATGCCATCGACCATCCGCCGAAGCGTCCGAGAGTCGCCTTGAGTGCCTTCGTCGCTGAGAAGGGCCTTGAGCAATTTGTGACGAGGAACACCAAGGCCTTCTTCACTCGCCTCCAGCTTCTGGATGAATTCCTTCACAAAGATCCGGAGAGTTGGCCGACGGAGGACTCCTTTAAGAAAGCTCTGCGGGTCGTTGAAAGCTTCGCCGTGGTCAACGACCGAACGGAGAGAGGAGTAGCTCTCATCCAAGAGTTCAACAAGAAGTTGACTCGTGAAGAAGAGCAACTGCAATTCCTCCTCCAAATTGTCGCTGATCACAGGCGGCAGTTTCCGGACTGCAAGACGACGACACTTGCACCTTGAACCAGGCGACAATGAGTGGAATAGGCTTCCACGAGACCCCCGCCACTGAGCGGCTAATACTTCTTGTTGAAGGGGAACCTGGCTGCCTGAATAAACTTCAACGGACGAGGGCGACCTCTAAATATACTTGGATTTCAAAAGTACTTTGTACACGTGGGTTTTACTAGGAACTGAACAAATTGGGGGGAGGGGTTAGAGAAACAAATATCCAACTTTCATTTTTCTCTATATGTACTGAGGGCCACCCTAATATATATACACAGTGACCCAGAGCTGGGCACTTGCGTTTTTTTGCGCGTTTTTTGCGGTACTGCGGTACTACTACCGCACTACCAAACCGGTACCGCATAACGCAGTACCGCAAAGGATCGCTGAAAGTACAGCAGTACCGCTACCGCATTCAAATTTCCCGCGGTACTTTCCGCGGTACCGACCAACACGGTAGTACCGCAGTACCGCAAAAAAAACCGCAAGTGCCCAGCTCTGAAATTTACACACACACACACACCTTTCAAATGTTCCGTGTGATGATTCCTCATTTCACGAAGGTCAAGCTTGCCCCTCCTCTCGAGTTGGCCTCACCAACTCCATATGACCCCACCAGGATTCGAACCCACTCTCTTGAATAGATAGATGAGGAGGGTACTTGCCACCGCAGTGACCACACAACGACGAGTGTGTAGTGTAGTGGCTAACACACACACCTATTCAAGAGGTAGCGAGTTCGAATCCTCGTGAGGAATTTTTGCATTATGTGAAATCGTTGGAACGTTACACATGTGTTACCTTGGGGAGTAAATCTCGCAGTGCATCTTGGTCCTGACGAATCATGCACCCAGACCTAAGAAGATCGCAATGCAAACACGACATAGGCACAAAAATGGATACAACTCAGACTGTTCACTAGATTATAACATGGAACACTGTTGCTTCCAGTGGTAACGAGTCATACCCTCTATGTACTTGGCACTGATGCTACGAGTTGATCACACCCTGAATATACATACATACACAGATGTATATACAGTATTTATAAATTACACCAGTACACATTTGAAAACTTGTCGATCTATTTTTACAAACTAGTTGGTGATTCTATATAATTTGAGTGCGCTGATCTCAAAAATATAGTTAGGTTTTCCCTATCACGTATGGTTTTCTTACTACAGGGTGTGTCATAAATCCCCCATTTATCCCCAAATGTGAGCCATCTTATCGAGACCAACATTGGATTGCACATGCTAAGCCATAAATTTTGTTGTTATAGACTACAGTAACGCTTACATAATAATGTAGGGTAAATATATATAACAACCAGTCCCGTTCCCAGCAAAATACTCTCTCCCCTCCCATCAATGGGTGGTTAACATTTGGGGACAGATGAGGTATTACAACACCTCTTGTAGCACGAAATCTTTAGGTGATAGAGTAAAACCTAATTAAAGCAGAATTAAATAGCTCCTAGCTCTTGGACAAGCATATTGCTTGTTTATGAAAGAATAAAAAAATAACAAAGAAACAAAATATATTTACCTTCTTTACTTGCAAACATTTCAGGACTTATTCCAAAGACTTAAGACTACGAAGGTAGATCTGACTAATGACGACTAAAACCGGTGCTTCTTTGATGTTCTCTTATGCTCTGCGTTAGGCTGATCTCGTTGCAGACACCAGCAGTAATCCGCCATCATATTTGTATGCCATCTTCCTTGATATCTTCTTTCCATGGTTTTGATGTCATGGTGAAATCGTTCCCCTTGCTCCTCACTGACATCTCCGAGATTTTCGGGAAAACGGTCAAGATGCGAAAATAAGAAGTGAACTTTCAGGCTCATGTTGCAGCCTAAGGCGCAAAACTTTTTAAGCATATTTTCCACCAGTCTTTCATAATTTTGGCTTTTGTAGTTTCCCAAGAATTTTTCAACAACATCTTTGAAACCAAGCCATGCTTCTTTTTCTTTATTAGTCATTGTGTTCGGGAAATGATCGTCTGTCAATAACTTTCTAATCACCTTCCTTTATTTTCTCGTAGCTAATCTTTGGATATTTTGAACAAATGTACTTGAAACACTCACCTTCTCTATTCAATGCTTTGACATACTGCTTCATCAAGCCTAACTTAATGTGCAAGGGTGGTAGGAGGATTTTATTTGGTTCAACTAGATGTTCATGTAAAATATTCTTTGATCCTGGGGTAAGATTCTCTCTAGGAGGCCAAGTTTTCCTCTTCCAGTGCTGGTCACGTGCTCGACTATCCCATTCGCAGATGAAACATGGCATCTTAGTGTATCCTGATTGCTGCCCAAGTAACATGCAAAGGACTTTGAGATCCCCACACAATATCCATCTGTGGTTTTGATACTGAATTTTTTCCAGAAGCAGTTTCATGTTATTATAGGTCTCTCTTAAATGAGTAGAATGGGCCACTGGGATTGATGCATATTTGTTACCGTTGTGCAGTAACACTCCTTTTAGACTGGTTTTAGAGGAATCTATAAACAACCTCCAGTCACTGGTTTGGTATTCGATGCCTAGCTTGCACACTAATCCTGTGATGTCCTTGCAAAATACCAAGGGACCATCTTCTTCGAAAAAAGGCACGAAGTCTTTCTCACGATTTCTGTACCAAGCGAAGTATGTGTCGGATGCAAATAAATTGTTCTCCTGCAATCTAGACTCCAAAAGTTCTGCAGAGTCCTTAGGCAGATTCAAATCCCTGAATAAGTCATTTAGTTCGGCTTGGGTTAATGGTTTAGGAGGATCTCGGTCAGCTGTTGGCTGTTCATAATCATCATCAGTCTGGATTTGGAGCTGAATCAGAATCTGAATTGTATTGATCCAGACTCTCGGGTGGGCGGGGAATAGGAACTTCTGGACCATGGGGTACCGGCCTTATTGTAGATGGAAGACTTGGGTATTGAAGGCTCTCTTTATTCTTTGCATTATAACCTCTAACATTGCAAGAACAGAAGTAGCAGTCGTCGGTATGGTTTCTAGGCTCGCGCCATACCATAGGGATCCCAAATGGCAAACTTTTCTTTTTACCTTTGCTCCAATTCCTTAGTGCCGCAACACACGTAAGACAAACCTTGTGTGGAGCCCAACTTTTGTCTTGATCTCCTAATTTAATTCCAAAATAAGCATGATAAGCTCTCTTAATGAAGGTCGTTACATTTGTCCTTTGTTTTACAACAACATACCGACCACAAATATAACAAAATATGTCTGGACTATGGGTACATCCTCTAGAAGCCATTATTAAAATTTTAAAGACGTAATGTTAGAATTATCTATCTGAAAAATATGAAAAAACGAAATTAATTATAGATAAAAAAGGTAAAAAATTACAAAACGCCCCAAAATTGTTTTGCTAATAACTTTAAAACTGTGGGTGATATAAAAAAACTGGTGGCATTTTTTAATTCAGCGCAGCGAACTGCTTCAGAATCACAACTCAAAATAAAGAAATCGATTTTCATGCATACCGGTGTTGTTATTAAAAAACTACTTCCCCCTTCCTGAAACACGCTTCAGGCAAAAATTTCAACTTCCCTTACTTTACGTAGCATCTTTTAATGCTGGAAAATCAATAAAGACTCGCGTCAGTAAAAACTAAATCTAAGCTTTAAATTTTCCTGGTATTATAATTGATGAAACTTCAACTTGAAATACGAGTAACACGAATGTATTGATCAAATACTATTTATATAGTTAAAAAAATATTAAAATTCGCGAGGGATGCACCAATTACAGAATGATTGTCATTAATCGGCAATCGGACTTTTTGACTAATTGGTCAATTAGCGGCGCCGATTACTGCCAATACGGAGATTCAATTCTACAAGTTAAATGTAAATTACAATTGTTCATTAACATTAATACACTTTGCGGGGAAACTTTCGAAAGCAAACATTATAGGTTTGAACCACTTCAATAACTCTGACGATGACACACTGAAAACCTAACTGCAGTAACGGTCAATCAAAGGCGTAAGGTGAAAATTTGTTTATATTACTTTCTCGCAATATAAATCTCTACAAATATGCCACATCCAACTCTAATTTGAAAGATATCAGTGAACAATAAAAGAGCGAATAATGTTTCTAATTTAAGATTACAAAAATGGTGAAATAAGTTTTCAAATTCTCATAATTATATAACTCTCTACGAACTTTAAACTGGACTAGTTATCGTAACACGATTAATTAGTTCATTTTAAAACTATTTTTGTAATCATCATTTGGTGATCTGCGCACGGCAACATTCACAGAAACGTACAAAAATGTCAATGCGAGTGAACCGAACAGGTTTGAATTAAAAGTTCTACATCACAAATGTTCTCCTCATTGTCGAAACTGGAATGGTACATTAATCACTAATACCCTCGCATACTTTAATTTCAGGAACTCGACAACGAACGACTGAAAAAGCATTCATTTGAAGGTGAAAATTTAAAATGACAAATACCATGCCCGCACATTCCATTAACAAAAAAAAAAAAAGGTACCTTTTTAAATATTTTTTTGACACAACGTTTCCATTGAAAAATCTTTCATTAAAAAATACAAATTAGAATGAGTGGTGAATAGTCTATAAATTACTTTAAATTGTAAAACCTACGTATCTTGCATTTATAAAGTAATTTAAATGACAGATATGCATTTTATAATCTTCAAGAAAATGCAAAAACTAGAATTGTAGACGAAATATTTAACATGTAAGAGCTGAACACACACACACACACACACACACACACACACACACACACACACACACACACACACACACACACACACACACACACACACACCTCATAAAGCGAGGTACCGACTTTTTTAAATCCACCTATCTAAAAAACTAATTACCCAAACTTAATTTTACCTAACCTTAATGCTATCATACCGATAAGGGTGTGGATAAGTGTTTGGAACGTAACTGAGGGCTCGAAGGGTGGTTTCTGTTAAGTCACCAAATAGTAAGGTATTGGTTAATCTAGCCTAATGTAGCTTTAACTAATCCAACCTAATCAGAACCAACATATCTTTGACAAGAATATTTCTAGATTTTTTATATATAAATTTTTGATGTTCCGAGGTACGAAAAGTGTTCTCAAAAAAATTGCCCCACTACATCCATAAATTATCACACATTCGACCACACTAATGCCCAGTAACCCACGCGCACGCATCACGTATGGTAAAAAAGGTGTTAACTAGATCCCGTTTGTCACGGCGATCACTTTCCAAATCAAGAATTTTCTATTTTGACTTGCACAACCTCATTTTAATAAAAATGTTATGAAAAATGTGCTATCGTAAATGTAAACATATAAGTAGGAAATATTCTTAAAATAGCAATGACAATAATTGAAGCAACTGCATGTGAGGAAAGAACAAAACTGTATACATTAACATGGAAGTAACGGCTCGAATTATCTTGAATATACTATTGTACATGTTATGCTCTGTGCCCAAACTGTAAGGGGCCATTCGAAAACCACGTGGTCCTTAAAGGGGGAGGAGGAAGTTCATTATTTGACCACCAAGGACCACAGAGGAGAGGAGTCTTGACATTTAACCACGTGGCCAATACTAAATATTAAAATACCCTGTTTATAATATTGTTTATCATAATATATATATTTTTTTTCGTCAACTCCAGAAAATTGCAGAAGACTCGAATCTTTATAAACACAAATTCGCTGTACCTTTATTTCAAAAAATTCTAGAAGATTCGAATCGTTAACGTTCATCAAACACAAATTCGCCATACTTTTAATTTGATTATTTTTAATTTGCATTTTAATTTACATAAGAATAAGAAGGGGTGGGGGCGACATCAGAAGACCACGTAGTTTTGGAGGGGGGTTTAAGTCACTGGCCACAAATGACCACAAGGGAGGGGGAGGATGGATTTGAAAACCATCCAAAAAAGGACCACGTGGTTTTTGAATGACCCCTAAGTCTGACTCGATATTAACTTTCTTCTCGCTGTATTTTTATAAAGCACTCATTGGCTAGCGAGCACCATCAGACAACTTATAAGCGAGGATAAACATTAAGAAGTTTTCATACGAACACCATTTCTTTCGTGTACCTATTTCTTGGATAATTCGATATAGAATATTCTACAGAACATTTAACACGCAATGCCGGGTATAAACTCTATCCTGATGAGGAGTTCGAAGTTACGACACTTTTGAATACAAATTTTACATTTAATATTTATATTAAGGTTGCTGACTTCAGAGTGCCAGTGACTTGGGTGAAAAACTTGTTAGTCCAGATTGGTGTTTGGTCAGTACCCCAACGAGACAATTCAGGTTGTTTGGAAGAAGGCAAGTTTGAGTTTGGTTAAGTATTTGGCCAATTCAGTTTATTTGGCATTCAGCCGTCGTCTGTTTGCATTGTAGACGGGTTCAACTGAACTGAACAAGTTTAGAAACAAGACAGAGGTTTGCAAAGGGGTCATTCCAGGACAAATCATGCAAAAAAAAAAAATGAAATTTATAACCACTCAGACGGATTTTTCTCAAATTTGGTATATAAAGTTGTTTTTGTGCAAAAACATGAAATCTCAAGTTTTAGCACAATTAGAGTAACAGTTCAAAAGTTATGGCCCCCCAATTTTGGGGGTGGGGAACTGGCCCCTTTATGTTTAAAAGTCCATAACTCAGCCCCTAATTGAGCTAGGTAAAAGATTTAAAAACAAATCCTAAAGAATAATTGACTAAGTAATAAAATGCATTTAATGAAATAGTTAAAAAGTTATATCAGTTTGAATCTTTTTTTTTGGGGGGCCCCACCCCCTATGATACAGATATTCAAGATTTTTTTTTCGTCATTTTGTACCTCTATTACTCTTCTATATGACTTAGTCAATGACTGTGTATTTTTACCTTTAAGTTGTGCATTTTTTTGCACTTTATTATAAGGTACTTGCTAGCGAAAAGATGACATATTAGCCCAAGTTCAGGAATTGGGCTATACTAACTATATAATAGTTTTATCCTACACACATACATATACACACATTATTAAAATAAAAGAGATAATTTGTACTGCCTGTTTGTAAGGTCGTGGTATCATGCTTGTGTAGTCATGCTACAACTTGTCACAGCAAAATGAGATTGTCTGAGGGCTCCTTCCATTAGCATGAGCCTTGGTTATTAAGGGCTCAGTTTGCCTTTTGTGACCATATGATAAACACTGCTCATATATGGTATTTGCTTGCCGTATTATTTCAGTGCCTTGCCTATAGTGGCTGTGCTTGTGTTTGCCTGTTATCATTAAAAATCATTAACATTTAATACTCTTTCTACTTATTACAGGAACTGAAGCTAATATATAAATTTTAAACATGTCTTACCATTTAAATTATCATAAACAGCGTTGTGACCCCTTTAAGAGACAAGAAAAGAATCTTAAAGGGTTTAAGAAATTTACCATTAAATGTAACAGAAAAAAATCCTGCACTCCTTAATTGGAAAGTTTGTACAAACTGTTCTGTAAGATTAAATTAACTTGAAGAACCTGATAAATTATTTAATGATGTTTTGGAAACAGTCATCTACAAGTACCTCTTCATTTCAAAGCAGTCCAGGAAGTACACATTTGCAAACTGACAATCCTGGTGAGATCAGTGATATTGAAATATGTAGAGAACAAACCAAGAACATTCTTGAAGAAATGGAGATTTTGCCAATAAAATTCCGTAAGTAGTGTATGAATTATAATTTGGGGACTTATTTTTGAAAAATATAGTTATCAGAAAATGCATTATATGATTTTTAAAAATCATCTAAACTCTTTATCTTTGTGTATACATTGTTTCATAGGTTATCAAAATAATGCAGTTTTATCAAACTTGTAAACGGAACATTCTTTAACAATTTAAGGAATTGCAAAAAAATAGTTATGTACAATAAATGAATTCTGATTAGTTATTAAATTATGAAAATTTGTTGCTGGAACTTACAGTAATTCTAAATTTTGGATGATGCCTAATTTCAGATGGTATGAACACTGACAGGATATCTAAAAAAGCATCAGACAAATACGACAAGTGTGTATCTACTTTGAAAAAGAATTTTGAACAGTCTTTCTCAGCATCTGTGGATGAGGGAGCATCTACATCGAAGAGATTACGCATGGAAAAAGAATTGGAAAAGTAAGGATTGCTCAAATTCAACTAAATTAGCAACTCATGGTCACAATTAAAGACTCTTGACATATATAATTTTAGATGTTTTAAATTTCAATAGCCTAACTTTTCTTCAATATTATTCTTACGTACAGAACACAATCACACCATTTTAACAATGTCTAAAAAATATCCATGGAAGGTAGATATTCTTATATTTTTTCTATTTAGGTCCTGATCTTAGAGTACGTTAAGTTAATAATTTCAATTTAAGAAAATTCTGATATCCCCTACCTTTTATTTATCCAAAAGGTACAAAACTATGATGAGGGAGCTCGCTGAAGCATTCAACTCTACAACTTCCTACGAAAGAAGGTTGCAGATTCTTACTCTATCCCCATACACAATCTCAAAAACTTAACAGTTCTTTGGAGCTAGTAGATATCTTGTTGATAAAGCCAGGAGCATGAAGCAACAGTATGGAATATTGCCAAATGTTTCTAAATACAGTAAAGGGAAAAAGATAAGTGATGAAACTATTTCTAATGTGACAGCTTTTTATGAGGACCCAGAATTTAGTCGGGTGTATCCAGGAAAAAAGGACTGTGTTAGTGTCAGAGACAAAGATGGAAACAAAATTTACAAACAAAAGCATCTCTTACTCAGTAATTTGAAAGAACTGTATCTTAGGTATGAAAAAAACTGACAAGTATATAAGTTCTTCAACATTTGCAGCTCTTAGACCCAAATGGTGTGTTATTGTTGGAGGTACAGGTACACACTCAGTTTGTATTTGTACCTATCACCAAAACCCCAAATTAATGGTTTCAGCAATTGGTGACAAGGGCTTGACTTATCATTCATTGATTCAAAAAAGTGTCTGCGATGTGGACAACATTAAATGTATGTTACACCAGTGTAGAGAATGTCCTGGTGTTGCTGGTATAGATAACTATTTGAACACATTAAATGTACCGACTTCCAGGGATTAAATTGATTATGACCAATGGACCAGCACTGACAGGGCAACTTTGTCAACTGTAACTGTTACATTGGAGGAATTCAGTGAAAAACTTTCAGAATCAATTTATTCTCTTACTCATCATCATTATATAGCCAAGAGTCAAAGCCTCTACATGAAGACCCTTAAGCAAAATCTCAGTGAAGATGAAGTTTTAGTACTGGGAGACTTTTCTGAGAACTATTCTTTCATCACTCAAGATGCACCACAGAGCTTCCATTAGACAAACGAACAAGTTACATTACACCCAATGGTTGTATATAAAATGCAAGATGGTAAATTGAGCCACACTAGCTATTGTATCATTAGTGATAGTTTAGATCATAACACCGCAGCAGTGTATACATTTCAACAATTTTTAGTTAAAGACATTAAAGTGAGATTCCCTAATGTGAAAACAATAAAATATTTTTCCGATGGTTGTGCTGGACAATACAAAAACCGTTTTAATTTTAGCAATTTATGCCATCATGAAACAGATTTTGGTATAAAGGCAGAGTGGAACTTTTTTGCCACTAGTCATGGCAAAAATGCCTGTGATGGCATTGGAGGAAGTGTGAAGAGAGCAGCAGCTAAAGCTAGTTTGCAAAGAACAACAACAGGACACATCTTGTCTCCACAGAGTTTCTATGACTTTTGTACACAAAATTTTGAGTCCATCAAATTTAAATTCATTACAAAAGAACAAATAAATCATAATAAAACAACTCAGTATTAGGTTTGAGAAAGCAGTGACAGTGAAGGGCACACGAGGTTTTCACAGAATTGTGCCAATGTCTCAGTCACATTAAAGCTTATTTAGTTTCAGATTCCAATGACTACAATGTTGTTAGGGTTATGACCTCTGAACAAGGTGACTCAGACAGGAGTCCAGATTTATCAAATGAGCAAAAATTTCCTGTGGCAAAGTATGTTGCATGTATTTATGATGGTAGAAAATATCTAAGGATCATTTTAAATTATTCAGAAGAATTCCAAGATTATAAAATCAAGTTTCTAACTACTCCTATTTCCAACAAAGACAATAGATACTATTTCCCAACTAATAAAGATGATCCTTCATGAAATGTCAATTCCTAATATTCAATCTGGCACCAGAGTTGTGTATATCTTTGAAATACATGATATTGAGAATTAAGCTAGGTACCAAAAATATTTCGGATTTAATGTATTGTATAGCAATTATTTTTATTCAAGTAATGTCTTAATTTGTTCAATAAAACATAACTATACAAGCAGTATTTTCTTCTGCCTTTGAAGATTGACAAAGTTGAGAGAGTTATTATTATTATTATATTATTATTACTAGCAGCACTCAGTATATTTTGCCCCACCCCTTCTTAGCTAAATAATAGGCCATGGGGCTGAAATGTCTTTTGGGAGGTAAGTTTGAACTTTCTGCGCTTCACATAACCGGATTTTTCCAGTCTGAACCTCCCCTCCTTGCATACAACCGCTTTTAAACGCCCATGTATAAAACCGATGGTTAACGCAGTTTCGAAAATGGCGTCTGACAGTGATGTGCGTTGTAAACAGAGCTGTTATCGAGTTCTTAACCAGTGAGAAGGAAACAGTTGGAAATATTCACAAACGTCTACGGAGATGCTGCTGTTGATCGAAGCACAGTTGGACGCTGACCTAAACGTGTGAGATCATCGGAGAGAGAGGGAGAGCCAGCCTCGATGATGAGCCACGCAGCGGTCGCCCGGCATCGGCTGTGACATCTCACACTGTGCAACGTGCTAACAGCATCATTCGATCAAATCGGCGCGTCACATACAAGGAGCTATCACTGGCGCTAGGAATTAGTGAAG
This sequence comes from Bathynomus jamesi, assembly GCA_023014485.1. Taxonomy (NCBI): domain Eukaryota; kingdom Metazoa; phylum Arthropoda; class Malacostraca; order Isopoda; family Cirolanidae; genus Bathynomus; species Bathynomus jamesi. The sequence continues at coordinate 250,579 of JAJOZX010001293.1, forward strand.
GAAATGTGAATACAATAATTCAGCAACTGGGATACTCAAAAGTGTGTTCACGGTTTGTTCCTCGCGAACTGACTGAAGATCACAAAGCCCAAAGAAAAGAAATTGCTTCCGAGTCGTTGGTTTCGATACGAGACAGAAGGGGATGACTTCCTAAATCACGATTGTGACTGGGGATGAGACTTGGGTACACCACTTTGAATCTGAAACAAAACGCCAGTCCATGGAGTGGCATCACGCAGACTCCCCACACACAGACTCCAGAGACGTATAAAGCGAGTTCGACCGGAGAGAAAACTGGAAGACGTCCTTCTTTTGCACGATAACGCAAGACCACCAACAGTTTGCAAACAAGAGAGGCCATCACAAAAATGCGCTTGACTGTGTTACCCGATCCTCCATACAGCCCGGATCTGGCACCTTCAGACTTCCATTTGTTTGGGCCAATGAAGGATGCTATTAGTGGAAGAAAGTTTCAGTGGCGATGAGATTAAGAGGTGGCTGCAGCGGAACCCAGCGGACTTTTACCAGCAAGGAATAAAGGCCCTTGTTTCGAGGTGGAGGAAAGCCGTAGAAAAGGATGGAGACTATGTGGAAAAATAAAAACTTGTAAAAAAGGTATGTAACTACTTGTGTACAAAATTCCTGGAACTTACAAGGAAACTTGGGGGGGGGGGGGGGGGGGGAAGGTGGAGCAAAATATATTGAGTGGCCGTCGTATTATTGAGTTTTAGGAAAACACTAATAAGTTTATCTTATAGCTATACTTAATCCACTTGTAGGTCAAGGAAAACATCTTATAAGAGAGCTTAATAAGTAAAACAGACATAATGGTTAAGTTTAAAGTCCAGCAAATAGAATGTGTTCTTAACCTCCACCACCATCTAATGAAGGGGAAAAAATACACAATGTCATTGACTAAGTCATATAGAAGAGTAATTGAGGTACAAAATAACAAAAAAAAATCTTGAATATCTGTATCATATGGGGTTAGGGTGTGTCAATTTTGTCAACTTTTTTCAAATCAATTTTGGTAGTGAAAATATAGTCTCTTTTCATGTCAAAACTTGAAATTGGCCAACCAAAATGAAATAAAATAACCCTTACCTACACCAATTTTACCTTAAAGTTTCAGAAACTGACTCTTTTACTAAATAGGACATAAATTGATTAACTATTCATCTGTCACAGAATTATCCCACTGATCGCATATGGAGTGTTTTCAAGGTCATATAGTTGTTGTACAATGTACAAGTCACAACATGAATAGAACTGTCCCTCACTCTCAGTTGCCTCTTAGATGTCATAAACGGTGGTTTGCTGTTATTGCTCATGTACCTACTTCATAGTTATTCTACTAGACGAATACTACAGTTTAACTGTAAGTATGGATTAATGATTATTACAATTATTTATTATCATCATATTCTTCTGTCTAATTATGTTGTAATCCCATGAAATATTTTTTATTGAATTTTAGAACATCGAATGACTAAACTTTGAAACATAGTAATTGATATAAAATGCCTAAATGTTTTTTTCTTTCTTTTCAGATATTCCTAAGATGCCAAAATTGAAGACAAGAGGTCAGTCGTCATGCCACTTGAGCCTGTTAGTCGGTACAGGCAAGGAGCTTCCCGTATCAGAACTACCAACAGTGCGAGACATGCTGAGACTAGGGTTACTCCTTCGTGAACAAAATACAAAGGATAGAAGGAACTACACAGAGAAAGAGCTCATAAGGGACATGATTCCCCCTCTTCTGCATCAGTGGAAAAAGCTAATGTTATTCAAACCACCTGTACTCAATCAGTATAGAACTATTGAGCTAAAATTAACAAAGCTGTGGCACAAAGCAGTTGAGACATCACTTGGTAAATGAAAACTAGCAAAGAAAAATAAATTTCTGCACACACTTGATACTCTTCTTGACATTTTTAACTGCCAGTGTCCCATAGAGTTGTGTTCTGAAGCCAATTGTTCTCCCTCATGCAGAAGAGAACCTCACCCTCACATTGATTGTCGCTTTCCTCATGAGAAGAAGATCCCTGTTTTGGAGCTGGCTTTCATAAAGGCGCAGAGAACAAAGGCAGGAGGCCAAGGAAGTATGCAGATTGGTTCGGCAGCTTATTCAGAAACCAAAATACAGATTGTTATTGCTAAGAAAAAAGAGAAAATCCGAGAGCGGGAAGAAAGGAAGAAAAAGAAGAGTGAAGAAGCCACCCAAAGAGATGAAGAGCTCTATCAAGAGGTTTCTCACTTCTTTGAAAGCTCTTCAGATGAACAGAAAGAAGCAACATCAGATGATAGCTCCAAAATGCCATCTGAACCTTCGCCGAAGAGAATGAAATACAACACTAAAGACATCTCAAACATTGCCCTTGTCAGTATTCGCCACCATACGGGGCTACGAGACTGCAGAGATTGCCACTGCCGCTTGGATAGATGCAGGTCTCAATAGCCGAGAGGATACATCCTTAGTGATAGATCATAATAAGATAAGAAGAGCACAAGAAAAAATAATGAAGGAAATATCTGATCAGCATGAAAAAGATTTGAAGGAGGAAGGTCTCTCTTGCCTTTTGTTTGATGGAAGAAGAGATGACACAAAAGTTCTCCTAGAGGTAGAGGGAATGGACAGAAAGTCTCCCGGTCTCATCAAAGAAGAACACTACTCTGTGTGTTCCAAACCTGGTGGCCGCTATTTGTTTTACTTTGTTCCTGAAGCAGAAGTAGAAGGCAAGAAACATGCAGAGGCAATTGCTGATCAAATAATATGTTGGCTTCAAGAAAGAAGACTTGACAGTTCACTGCAGGCCGTTGGTGAAGACTCAACTGCGGTGAACACTGGATGGCAGGGCGATGTTATGACGCATTTAGAGAAAAAACTTGGAAGAAGGCTTGTTTGGATTGTATGTGATTTACACACAGGGGAACTACCTCTTCGTCGTCTCATCCAGGAGCTTGATGGTCCTACAAAGAGCAACAACAAGTGGTCAGGCTCCCTTGGCAACATACTAGATGAAGCAACGGAATTAGAAATAAATACGAAATTTCCAAAGGTCGAAGTAGGCCCTCCCATTCCAGTGTTGTCTGAAGAAGTTATCAGAGACCTCAGCACGGATCAATCTTACGCTTATCGTATTGTTCAAGCAATCAGATCAGGAGAGTTGCCTCAAAATCTGGCTCTCTTGGAGATTAGACCCGTAAGTCACAGTCGTTGGTTAACTACAGCGATTCGTTTCTGCAGGATTTGGGTTTCCAAACATGCACTGAAGGGCAAAATGCTACAGAATTTGATGTTGATTGTTGAATTTATTATTGGGTTTTATCTTCCTCACTGGTTCAATGTAAAACTTAATCCAATGTGGATGGAGGGGCCCAACCACATTTTGTTTCAATTACAGCTACTGAGAACCCAAAGGAAAGTAGTGGTGGACATCGTGTTACCTGTGGTGAGAATATCCGCTTGGTATGCTAGGCCAGAGGCAGTTTTGCAAGCAATACTCTACAGCCAATGTACCAAAGAGCGAACTGAGGCTGTGGAAATCATTCTAAAGCTTAGAGGAACATCACTAGATGATGACCAGCTGGGAGACTGTTCTGTTCAGACAAGGAAGGTACCTCCGATAAACGTCAATGCCACGAAATTGTCAGAATTAGTTAACTTAAGTTCGGAAGTTTTGGAGCCACCACTGACAACATGTATAACAAACAAAGATTTAACAAAACTTAAAGAGGCCCCAATGCAAGTGCCAAAGTGGCCTTCTCACACTCAGTGTGTGGAGAGATGTGTGAAAATGGTCACAGAAGCAGCTAGTCAAGTTTACAGTCACGAGAGGCGAGAAGGCTACATCAAAGCGCAAGTAGCAAGCCGAATGCTGATGTCAAGGAACCGCAGCAAAAAGGACATGACTGCATTGGTTACTTTCAAATAAAGACTCTGAATGATATCTTATTGCTACTTTAAATGTTGATAGGATGTTTGTGCACATTTGTTATTTTGTTACGAATTTACGGAAAAATTGAATTTTTTAAATTAAAATTGATGTAGGTAGGAGTTATTTTTTATTGTTTTTAAAGCAAGGATATTATTTTGTATGCCAAATGATTACATTAAATTGCTACCAAATCACATGATTTTCAATTTAGTCATTTACCCCCAAAATTGACACACCCTAATAGGGGGTGAGGCCCCCCCCCCAAAATATTCAAACTGATATAATATTTTAACTGATTAAATGCATTTTATTACTTAGAGTCAATTATTCTTTAGGATTTGAGCTTTCAAATGGTTTTTAAATTCTTTTTCTAGCTCAATTAGGGACCGAGTTATAGACTTTTAAAAATTAAGGAGCCCATAACTTTTGAACCGTTACTCTGATTGCTCTGAAACTCGAAATTTCGTGTTTTTCAGCATAAACAACCCTGTATAGCAATTTTAAGCAAAATCTAAATGGGTGTGGCTTCAGGCAATGCCTGATTTGTCCTGGAATGACCCAAAGGGCTAATTACAAAAGGTCATTGCCACCATAGATTCTGCCACAGAACAAGAGAAGTTAAGCTTTAATATTTAAGCATATTAGACTGCACAGCTTTCCATATTAGAAACTAAAAATGTTGCTCTTGAGAAGGTAAATGTTAAGATTGAGACTCTTATGGAAGAGGATGAAATGGGCGATGAAATTATTTACTTTGAAGAGATTATTGATGACATAATTAAGGCATGCCACAGAGCAAAAGAGTTTAGCAGTTCAGTACAGTTAGAGATAGCAGGTCCAATAATGAAACAGCCGTCAACAAGTAGTGTTAATGAAGTTATTGTTGACAGACCAAGTTCAATTATCGAAGCTTGTACTCAAAACATTTTCAGGGAGTATTCAAGAATGTCAAGGATGGGGACAGACAGTTTTCAGTCAGCAGTTCATTCTAGTCACGTATTAAGTGCTGTAGAAAAGTTTAATTGCTTAAGATCCTTTTTGGAAGGGGAGGCAGCAAAGGCAATAGCAGGATTAGCTTTAACAGAGGATAATTATGATGTGGCTTGGGATATATTAAAGAAACGGTTTGGTAGGCCAGAAATGTTAATTAAAAGCTACCTCTGCAAGCTCTTAGCTATATCTCCTGTTAGTAATCCAAATAATGTCAGAGTCACGGCAGTTATATGATGAATTTGAAATTAGAACTAGGCCTCTGGACAACTTTTGTGTAGGAATGGAAAGGTACGGCGTAATGTTGGTTACCATGCTAGAGTCTAAATTGCCTAGCACTATTTTACTTGAATTAAGTAGGGAACACTATAGAGCGTGTGTACATCCACACTGAGTACATGTAAGCCTTTTAGGCACAGAATTAACAAGGCGAGAGGGAACTGAGTTTGCACAGTTGGATATTAAACAAGGGGACAAAGGCAGGCAAAGCACCAAAGTTCCTATCACAAGAAATAGCCCAAGTACAGTATCAACTCAAAATACATCTCAAGAGTATTTTAAAGGGAATCAAAGATTGCACATTTTGTGAGGGTAATCATAAGTCATAGAAATGTGAAGTGAGTGAGGCTTTACCTATCGGAGAGAGAAAGGACAGGGTAATCAAGTCCGCAGCATGTTTTAAATGTTGTTTTGAAAGGTCACAGAGCAAAGTTTTGAGTTTAAAATTGTGTGAAAAGGGCAATGGTCGGCATCAGCCATTATTGTGTGAAAACACTCCTAGTAGGCCTACCCCAGAAGTAGAAACATCAGTGGCACATGCCACTGCTATGAAAGGGAGTAAGAGTAAAGGAGGGTCATTGCAAACGGCTGCAGTGTTATTAGTTGGCAATGCTGGAGAAGCTTGAAGAGTGGTGGTGGCAGGAAGAATACTTGCCAGAACTCAATTATTACCCATCAGGCAATGTAAAGGGCTCCAATCCAAATTGCATCAAGGTGGGAGAAGTGGTGGTGATTGGGGACTAAAGACCACAGCAAAAACACACACAGTCAAGATGAGGCATTTGGGTTACAGCCTCATGGAGAAAGCTTGGCGAAACTTGCAGAAAGTGGTGAGAACAATGCCTCTTCGGTTGGGAGTGTTAGAAAATTTAGAAGAGGAAGAACCACTGTTATCCCAAAATTTGTCATTTATTTTAGAGCCAACTTTTTTGGATGCTGGCAGTGTCCTTTCTATTTCTACTCTTGTTGAAAGTGGTACTGACATGGCGTGGTCTTAAGAGAGCTCCCTTACAATTCAGTTTGGTACTCTAGATACAGGATTGTTGCACCGTGCAATGGTGCAGGTTGTTGTTGTTGTTGTAAGGTTTAGAAAGAAGACCATAAATAGTGGCCCCTTTTTATTTATACCAACTGAAGTCTAGAGCAGGCCTTCGTCAAGCCAACACTGAGGTAGGACCGAATTGGACCTCCAAGCGCATAAAATCTGTTTTAGTCTAGCTTAACTTGCGCTGTAAGTTAAGGTAGCCCTTCAGAGGTTGGGCGTTCAAGGTTCAGCTGAGATACCAAACCCAATCAAAGAGGAAAAAAAAATAACATGGTGCCCTACGACTAAGTTCCTCACAGAAAGCCTTGAAAAGCTTGTTTTATATTCAGCAAAGTTTCACCGTTAGTTGGCAGAAGTTCGTGAAACAATAGGAAAACCTGTGACCACCACCATTTCAAGAAGACATTAAACTTCATACCAAGAATAACTGATGAATTAGTTTTCCATCCGTTACATCAAGGGTGCTCAAACCTTTTTGCAGGCGGGCACATTTTCCAAATGCTGAAGCACAGGCGGGCACACACAAAAAAAAAGTGATAAAAAATACATAAAACACAAAAAATATTATTATCTGGTTTTAATTGCAATATTCTTTCTATTCACCGGTCTCCAAAACCTTATCTGGGAGCTACTCGTGGGCACACCGAAATGGCTTCACGGGCACAAATGTGCCGGCGTGCACAGGTTTGAACACCCTGCGTTTCATATAGCCATAGTTCAAATCCGAATAATTGATAAAATTAACACACACACACACTCCCTTTTTTATAGAAAGGAAAAGAATACAGCGTTTCCATCCTGTCGTTCTTACCCATTTCAGAAGATTCTAAAACTTAATAATACTGTACCCAAGACGACAAAAATTACTTCACCAAAGTATCTATACGTATGAGGTAATTAGCAGTTAAAATTTTAATAATTATAAAAGAAATAAAAGTTTAATAATCGAACAATTTTTTATTCCCGACAATTATATTGGTTTCTGCCTTTTTCTTTTGCTACGATAAAAGAATGTTACTCGGAAACACCTTTGAAAGTCGAAAACAAGATTCTGAAAGTGAAAAACACGAGCAAAGAACAAAAGGAGCAGCCATAGCCGAGAATCCATTTCAAGTTTTCTTTACGTTTTAAACTTTTCTTTGAGAAAATCGAAGGTGAACAACTCAAATACCAAATCCTAGAAATAAAAAAAACACACACACACACACACACACACACACATATATATATATATATATATATATATATATATATAATATATATATATATATATACAGGGTGGGCGGAAAGTAGCTCCCTATTTTGGATTGGTAAAAAAATACGTATATTATCCATTTATTTCAGAAGAAATAATATGAAAAGGTAGGCATACATGGTAGGTTTTCTCTAAAATTCAATGTGGGCTCCAACTCTTTCCACCAGCTTCTGGAGCCGCCCAGGAATGGCGTCCACTGACTTTAGCAGGAACTCCGGCGGGATGGAGGACATGACTTCCCCAATTCGGTCCTCCAGTTCTTCCAATGTCCTCGGTTTGGTGCGGTAGACTTCTTCCTTACCCACCCCAAAGAAAGAAGTCGCACGGTTACCGCTGAAAAACGGCAGAATCGGTTCAGTGTAACGGTGTGGTGTGGTATGACCTCAGATCAGGTTGTGGGCCCGTTCCTTCTGCGCAACACCATGAATGCTGAGCGGTACCTTCCTATGTTGCGAAACGAGGTCTGGCCGGTTGTCAGCACATGGGAGAACATCGACGATCTGATATTTATGCAAGATGGCGCCCCTCCGCACTTCGCTCTTGTTGTCCGTGAGTGGCTGGATGCCCACTTCCCTGGGCGTTGGATGGGTCGTCGTGGTCCACATCAATGGCCAGCCAGGAGCTCCGACTTGACACCGTGCGACTTCTTTCTTTGGGGGTGGGTAAAGGAAGAAGTCTACTGCACCAAACCGAGGACATTGGAAGAACTGGAGGACCGAATTCGGGAAGTCATGTCCTGCATCCCGCTGGAGTTCCTGCTAAAGTCAGTGGACGCCATTCCTGGGCGGCTCCAGAAGCTGGTGGAAAGAGTTGGAGCCCACATTGAATTTTAGAGAAAACCTACCATGTATGCCTACCTTTTCATATTATTTCTTCTGAAATAAATGGATAATATACGTATTTTTTTACCAATCCAAAATAGGGAGCTACTTTCCGCCCACCCTGTACAGTATATATATATATATATATATATATATATATATATATATAGGGTGCGGCAAGTCGGTTTACTAAGAATAATGGAATAACTTTGTGAAGAATAATATTTATCATTTACTACAGAAAATATTCAGTGTTCTCCATCATGTTCAATACATACCGCTGCATCCCTGAACCACTGAACAACAAATAACGTAGCACAGTTCTTTGTTATTATTCAACGTCTCGAACTCTTAGTGTATCAGTCTTCGTGTGATCGAAGTCCCGAGGTTTCTGGCCGTAAACTCTATCTTTGATTATTTCAATATGGGGTATAATCAAAGATAGAGTCAACGACCAGAAACCTCAAGACTTCGATCACACGATGACTTTGATACGCCCAAGAGTTCGAGACGTTGAATAATAAAGAACTGTGCTGCCTTTTTGTTGTTCAGTGGTTCAAAGATGCAACGCGTGTATTGAACATGATGAAGGACACTGAATAATTTCTGTAGTAAATGATAAATATTATTCTTCACAAGGTGATTCCATTATTCTCAGTAAACCGACTTATGCCGCACCCTGTGTGTGTGTATATATATATATATATATATATATAATATATATATATATATATATAATATATATATATATATATACTGTGTATACCCCACTGTAACCTTGGTTTTGCTTCCGCCAGAACTGTTCATTCTGACGAAGGTCAAGTACCATCTTAGACCAACAGCTTTAACCTGAGATCCGAACCACAACTCAGCATGAGTGGTCAGAAATTATGAAGTCCTCGGCCGGACTCGATCTCACGATCAGCAGCCCAGCGTTTTAACCACTAGGTTATCCAGGGTACCCATTTATCTATCAACCATTTTTTTTTATGGAAGGATGAACAACTGAGTGAACTGAGTGCCGCCTGCCATCTATGAAAATTGAATCCGGAGCCAGTGGATTTGAAGTCAGCGATATATGGCGCAAGCATTATATATAGCCTCGGTGGTGTAGTGGTTAGCGTCGCTGACTACGAATCCATCGGCCCCGGGTTCGAGACCCGACGGCAGCCGGCGCGCAGCAAAACCCAGCTGTTCATCCTTCCACACAATAAAGAAAGTGGTTGGTAGATAAATGGGTACCCTAGGTGGCCTAGTGGTTAAGACGCTGGGCTGCTGATGGGGCGTGGTTCGGATTCCACGTTAAACTGTAGGTCTAAGGTGGAGTGAAAAGCTTGACCTTCGTCAGAATGAACAATTCGGGCGGAAGCTAACCAAAGGTTATATATATATATTATATTACCTCCAGTCAACACAAACATAAACGTGAGCAAATATATATATATATATATATATATTACTTCTTGAGGCTACTTAGTGAATATCTCTTAAAACGTGTTTTGATCTTCGTTCGCGTAAATCCGATCAGGCGATCCCGATACGTGACTATCTTTCGATCCTTTATTGCCCTCGTTTCATACTCTCTTCAACGGATCTCTGCCATTAATTTTGTTCCTGTTCAAGACAGGTTTCAAAGGATATCAAAGCTTCCACCTGCAGGGTTTCGGATCTATTGCGCGCGCGCGCGCGCGTGTGTGTGTGTGTGTGTGTGTGTGTGTGTGTGTGTGTTCCATTCGCTGAATATCTGCAGCATCTTCAAGAGCTCTTGGAAACAAGATTAGTAATATGTTTTCACATATTTTCTTCAAGTAACCGCTTTAGATACTTCCTTCAATAGTGGCGTAACCACAAAGCAGTATTTCTACACAACAGTTATTTTATTAGGTTTCTTAAATTAAAAATACAGGATATACGTTTGTAAGCTATCGAATAACCCCCCAGAAGCTTTAACCCGAGACGGGCAGTGGAACCGCGCGTATAGCGACTAGTGTCGGGTCTACGTAACCCAATAATAAAACTTACAGTCAAAGGTTGAATTCAACAATTTATCGTTCACTAAACGATAATAAAAATTAACTCGCGGACAATAAAAGACCATTTAAAAAAAAACTATTTTAATAAGCCACGCTGACCTTCTACGATTAAAAAAAAAAATTTCTTCCACAAAATATTTGAATTAATTCATTGCAAATAGCCACGAAAGGACGTTTAAAGTAAAGTTTTGAAAATATTCATTAGTGTGTTTTTTTTAAAAATTTAAATTGCAATGTTTCCCGTTTAAAATGGTCTAACCAAAAGAGCTTTTCGTCAAAGGAGAAGTGTGTATATAATGAACCATCAAAACCAATAAAAAGAATGAATGAATCATTCCTAAAAGAATGGTAAGATCCGTTTTCCTCGCCATAAATATAAATTTTGAAAAATTAATACTACTTTGATATATGGTACAAAAAGATGAAGGGTGAGAGTGAAAAAGGAAGGAAGGAAGGAAGGAAGGAAGGAAGGGAGTTCGAATGATGGGGGGGGGGGGGGGGAAAGAACTACGAAGAGAGGGACAGGGAGGCGTACGGAGAAAAAACAATGGGGAGAGGGAAAGGGATGGGATAATGGAAGCAAACCAAGCGAGCAAAACCTATTAAATTTATAACGCATCTTTAAACGAGGTTCCCTTCAACGAAAATACGAAAGAAACAACGTCGTCGTCGTTAGTACGGGATCCAAAGGAGGCTGAATCCAAGTGTTGCTCGCGTCCATTGGCCAAATAAAGCTGACCTCATAAGACGCTCCGCTCCGGCTCCGCTCTACCATTCAAATTCCTTTTCAACTTGTTAGTCTCAAAGCCATTGGCAAATATTTGAAATTTCACCCCATTTTTATTATCGCGACAGGACGAACGCTATTAAATATTATCGCGTGTCACTACTTCTACTTGCCTTCAGGTTTAAAAATATTTCTATTTCTAGTTATTTCATTTACTTAAAAGTTAGTAATCAAGCATTCACCCTTTTTACTCAATCACTCACGCACGCACGCAAGCAACAAATTCACTCTACTGTATACGAGAGTTAATATATTCATATAATCAATATAGGAACTGCAGCAATGAAGTGACACTATTTTCTAGTGAATACGATACGTTTGTTTAAAAAATTTAAATCAATCTTAAATGTGTCTGCAACCTTAAAATAATTGCGGATACCTTACGTCATACGCAGCACAAAACTAGCCAAAAATAATCAATATAAGAACCGCAGCAATGAATTGACACGATTTTCTAGTGAATACGATACGTCTGTTTAACAATTTTAAATCAATCCTGATGTTTCTACAACTTTAAGCAAAATATTTGCGGGCATTTTACGTCATTCACAGCACAAAACTGAGCTTCTGTAATAAAAGTTGACTATATTATGAAAATGGCGCAGCGACCAACGATTCGACCTACAGTCGTTCAACAGGTGCCATTCCTTTAAGACTATAAACAAACCCAAAGAATCTTATACCCAATATTTACTGAAGCCTTCGACTAAACGTTTTCAGCTCGTGATCGGGCCATCGATGAAAGCAGAAACTGAATGATCTATGCAGCAATGGAGAAAAATATGGAGCCATTAAAACAAAAAAAGAAAACTTGAAACTACTAATACACGATAGAACTATGGACACGAGATCCTCTTATAAGCAGAGATCCTCTCGTAGAGACATCTCGAGCGCAATTAATATTTCAATAATTTCCAATCCTTCAATACTTTTTCTATTTTCCGAAGAAAACTGCGTATGCTGTAGAGAGGCTCTGATCAAAACTGGATATACGAAAACGTCAAACAAAATACGATGAACACTTCTCGCTCTTCTGCACACCGATACCGGCAACAATTAGGCGAAAAACTTATTTTAATTTAAATTACGGTACATTTCAATTTTTTTTCCTATTTTAAATATTCACCCCAAAACAAGGAAAATTAATAAAATATTAAATTTGTACTTAAAAAATTCAACGGATAGATTTTAACAAAATATTGGAAATGATACGGTACTCTATGCATTATATTCCGTAATATATATATATATCCCCGCAAGGGGGTTCTAAGCTCGTGCTCTTGAGTGCTCTTTGTGCTCGTTTGTACGTGCTTGTTCCTGGAGGTTTCACGTGCGCCCTCCCGGCCCTAGCACCCAAGGATGATGGGGCTCGACCCTGCAGTCCTTGGTCTTTTTCCACTTCGACTGTCCCCTCCACCCTTTCTTTTTCCTCTGTCTTTCCTCTCACTTTTTCTTTGTTTTTCCGCTGAGATATGCCCTTTTAAATAGAGGCGAATCGGTTCTTCCCGAACTTTAAAAAAAAAAAAAAAAAAAAAAAAAAAAAAAATATATATATATATATATATATATAGAGGGTGTTTCAGGAGGAAAAGTCAATACTTCGAAAGGTGATAGTATCGGTCATTGAGAAAAAAAGTTCATATGAACACGTGTCTAATTCTGAATGGTTACGGATAGAGAGCTGTTTGAATCCGATACGTGCGCAGCTCTTCCTCCCCACGCGGTGTTCCCATTCAATGGCCGCCAAGGTCTCCAGACCTCTCTCCGTTAGATTATTGTTTGTGGGGGTGGATGAAAAGTCAAGTTTACAAAAGAAAGGTGGATACACGAGACGAATTGCTCGCGCGCATTTTGGATGCTGCTGCTGCCCGCATAAAGGAACGTCAAGATCAACTCAGACGAACAACACGCGATCTTCGCACACGAGTTGCAAAGTGCATTGAGGTTGACAGTGGGATTTTCGAAAACGTATTTTAAAATAACAAATTTGTCATTTCTGTATCTGATACCATTCAAAATGCCAATGTTTAAACATTAAATGTTAGAAACAGTAATTGGTTTCTCTTTCTTGATTACCATTAACAATGCTTTTGTATTCAGAATTACACACATGTTCATATGAACCTTTTTTCTCAGAATGACCGATACTATCACCTCCCGAACTATTGACCTTTCCTCCTGAAACACCCTGTATAAAACATTACACATTTTACATATACTGTATATAACCCACGACAAAACAACTGACTTTCTTCAAAAGTTACCCACACAATTAAACCCTGTAAAAATATCGAGACCTGGAGCATGTTTTATAGGAGTAAATAATGACTTTGAGAAGTGTCTTTTCGTTCGCTGGTTCCTAAGTGTATTATCCTTTTATCCAACTAAAGTCATTAAAGGTATACTTGCAAGAGACAATTAGGGCTACATCGTGGCCACGTCGCTACACCGCTTCGCGTTAGATAAGCGATGTGAAGCTTGGTTAAGAGACGTTGGGTCCGTTTAGCAGTTGGATGGGTGACCGTCCTTCGTTTTTAGATGATGTAATGACCCAAAGATGGTTCGGATCCTGGGTAAAGCTATAGGTCGCCTCCGTCACATGACCTTTGCCTTTGAGAAGGAATTTAAACAACTCCAAACATTACTATTGTAGGACATTTAAAGACTTTTTCGCGCCAAATTTTTGGTCAGTTTTATTTATTCACGGTTCTCCAGTTCAATTTTTGGTGAAGTTTCGTCATTCTTTGTAATGACTTACGAGTCAAATGAAACCGAACCAAGTATCTATAACAGACTTCAATCGATTAAAAAATACGTCGCCTTGTTATTGGAGGCCAAAGCTTCTTGATACAAGTCATTTAAGGGTTCCACCCAAATCGTCGCGCCTTTCTTCCCAATATTTTCGAGACACCTGTACTCCGAGTCGGTTCGCAATACGGTGAACATTTCACGCAGATATGCCAAACTTTTCAGCAACATCTTCGACACAACCGGGATAGTCCTCCTCCAAGCGACGCATTATTTTCTTCTCTTCCGCAACAGAGCTCGCGGTCAATGCCCACACGGCTAGTAAGAAACCTCAGAGTCCAAAGAGGTAAACGGAACGCCCTTCCAGCGTGTGCTCTGCTATTTCGAGAACCCTTGCTCCAATTAAGCAACTTCTCGATATATTTGGTAGTGGATTGCGATGAGGTGCGCTCAGGAAAGGACAATCGTGACATTTTCAAGGGGTAACAACCAACGGCATAACCGAGACACCGTATACGTTGCACAAAGAACGTAAAGTCCGAGTTGTTTCAAGTTCAAAAAAATTAAATCCGTACATGAACCAATCCGCTAAAGGCTCTCAGATACGTGTGCGGGAATAACGAGCCTTTAGTGCGGTTTACTCGACAAAATTGTTTACACGGTAGTAATTAAGACATACCAAAGCATTTTGGAAAGAACAGCTCCACAACACTTACGATAGAAAACATTAGTCCGGTTTCATTTCGTACTGTATTTCACAAGTGTAAAGTCTTAAATCCAAGTGGCTCTGCTTAATACATCGCTGTACATTATTGGTGAAATGTTAACTATGAGAGCTCTTAGAAACAAATGGCAGTTTGATAACTGCATCTCAGATAAATACCAGTCTTTTTAACCCATTCGACAATATAATGATGTACGGCGTACGTCATATTTCGGGCAGATTGTATTTAGTTACACCGCGGCGAAATGATTAAACTGGTAAGTGTGATGCCCTAAAACTGCAATACTTTGACAAAGTCCAAAGACTTGGAGTTTTTGCAAATTTGGTACCAATGTAATTGTCTTAATTTGTCGAATTAAGCTAGTTTCTATAATAAAAGGTACATATTTTGGGTTAACGCATTATTCTGAAAACAAATATTCCCAAACGACGGAATGAAAGGTTTCCGTCCTTAAAATTCTGTGGAAAATGAAACCCCTATTTGAATATAGATAAATATGCGAGTAATGCAAAACTTTGATGGCAAAATGTGATCTCGCCTAAATCTTTATATTTGTTGCATACGCCCCCGTTAATACGGTAATTCGATCAGAAACAGAGGGTAAATCCTCATCCAATAATAACAGAACAGAGGAAACACGAACTAATATTGACCGCCTGATCTCTTGATTCCATTTGGGAATCCGACAACGAAGTAATAATAAATTAACAACAAAAATGAACTCGGCAAAACGAAAACAACAATAAATGCAAAAAACTTCACTTTTTTCTACGTGAAGGTCAAAAATATAATAATAAAAACCCACTCTAATAGACAGTTTATTTCCACAACAGTTTCGATGCCCACTGGCATCCTCTTCGGGTGGATACAGAAAAACGTTTTTCTGCGCATCGAAACTGTTGTGGAAATAAACTGTCTATTAGACTGGGTTTTATTATCAGAAAATAACAATACCTCATATTCTAAAATGTAATGATGGGGTTGTTTAACCCCATTCACAACATCTAAGGTCATATGACGGAGGGGACCTACACCTTTACGTGGGTTAAAAACCACTAGACCTCTATTTTATATACTGTATGATATACGTCTGATGCACCCCGAGATCCTTGGACCGGTTCAGAATCCAAACATGCTTCACAAAGTCAAACTGTGCCAGAAACGTAATATAAATAATATTTAAATAACACATGTTTAAGCAAACAAGTACTGTAGTATGGCTAAATTCACACTATATACTTGCATGCAAAAGTTAGAAAATAGCAGTCCTGACCGGTCTAGTTATATATATATATATAATATGGTATGGTGTCCCATAAGTCTGGAACCATAGGGTAAAGTAAGTAATTCATGTTTTTCCGTTTATGCAAGTGCCCATGATGTCTTTGAGTAAGGAAGAATGCATCCAGGTAATTCGGCTAGAAGGAAATCGGAGTCAGAGAGAGGTCGCTGAGGAATTTAACATATTGCATCTGGACCGCGCGCCGATAACACACAGCTGTGTCGGCAAACTTGTAGCAAAGTTCAGGGAAACGGGATCCATAGGAGATAAACCACGCAGTGGACCTCCAAGGACATCCACCGACGATGACACAGCCGCTACCATCCTCGCTCATTTCACAAACAGTCCCCAAAAGTCTCCGGCGTTTTCATTGCCGTTTTTATCATTTTGCCCTATGGTTCCAGACTTCCGGGACACCCTGTGTGTGTGTGTGTGTGTGTGTGTGTGTGTGTGTGTGTGTGTGTACTACCAGTCAAAAGTTTAAGTACACCTACTAATTTCCAATGTTTTGCTGCTTAGCTCATGACAAACTTCAAATGTACTACAGATGAATTTGCTTACCTGGCTTTCATATTGTATGCTTCAGTGCATCTGCCCTATGCAGTGTGTTGTAACACAGAAGTTTCTTCAAAATGTGTTAATTTACGTCTAGCATGCAACCTAAAATTAATGCCATTAGCTCTGCACAAAGGTCCAAAAACAGTTTAAAAGTATTTACTAGGGTAGTGTGTTTCTTCAGGAGTATGTTAATACATGTGTTCAGTTATTAACATGCGCTGCAAGTCTTTACATATAAAATCCTTGCAGAGGAGCTAACTGTGTAGTTTAAGGTATATTTCTGTGTTTCAGAAAGCAAAAATGGGTGCCAAAGCTCAGTTAACAACAGAAAAAGAGACAGTCGATTGTAACCTTCAGAAATGAGGGCTAATCACTGAGGCAAAGTGCAAAAAAAAGAAAGTTTCGGTGAATGCGGTTGCTTGTGTCATTAAATGGTACGAAGAAACTGGTCAAAATAATGACAGAAAAAAGTCAGGGCGACAAAGAACCACAACAAACTCAGAGGACAAGTATATCCGAGTCACCAGTCTGCGCAACATACGCATCACAGCACCTGAAATCAAAGCCCAGCTGAACAACTCCAGAAATACAACAGTTTCAACATCAACTGTTCAGAGAAGACTATGAGAGGCAGGATTAAAAGGACGAACTGCAGCAAAGAAACCAATGCTGAGACTCCAGAACAAAAAGAAAAGGCCTGGGCTAAAAAACACCAAAAATGGACTGTTGAGCAGTGGAAATTTGTCCTTTGGATTGACGAATCAAAGTTCGAAAGTTTTTGGATCCAAGCGCAGGGTATTTGTGCGGCGCAGAGCGGGTGAAAGAATGCATGTGTTGTGCCAACAGTGAAGCACGGTGGAGAAAGTGTGTTGGTCTGAAGATGTTTCAGGGGAGCAAGTTGGAGATCTCCACAAAGTCACTGGAATACTGAACCAACGTGGCTATCACAGCATTCTCCAGCGACACGCCATCCCATCTGGACTGCGACTAGTTGGCCAACAGGTCATAATGCAGCAAGACAACGATCCTAAACACACTTCCAAGCTGTCAAAATTACCTGAAGCAGAAAGAACGGCAACGTCAGCTCACAGTTATGGAATGGCCAGCACAGTCCTCGGATCTGAACCCCATCGAGCTAGTGTGCGATGAACTGAATCGAAGAGTGAAAGCCAAGCAGCCATCCAGCCCTCAGAAGCTCTGGGAACTCTTACAAGAGTGCTGGCAGCAACTTTCACCAGACTATCTTCTTTCTCTTGTTGAGCGCATGCCTCGAATTTGTTCTGCTGTAATTGCTGCTAGAGGAGGATATTTTGATGAATCTAAAATTTAGACTTTGCTTTTGGTAAATTGTCCTTATTTGTTGTTATTTAAGTTCCCATGTTTCTACTTACGAATTTGTGTCATGATAACTTAGTTAATAAATAAACAACTTTAAACAAAATTTGAAATTTATGAATATTTCAGGGTGTACTTGAACTGTGTGTGTGTGTGTGTGTGTGTGTGTGTGTGTGTGTGTGTGTGTGTGTGTGTGTGTGTGTGTCCCATAAGACTGGAACCATAGGGTAAAATAAGTAATTCAGGTTTTTCCGTTTATGCAAGTGCCCATGATGTCTTTGAGTAAGGAAGAATGCATCTAGGTAATTGTGCTCGTAGGAAATCGGAGTCAGAGGGAGGTCGCTGAGGAATTTAACAGATTGCATCCGGACCGCGCGCCGATAAAACACACTGTGTCGGCAAACTTGTAACAAAGTTCAGGGAAACGGGATCCATAGGAGATAAACCACGCAGTGGACCTCCGAGAACATTTACCGACGATGACACAGCCGCTACCATCCTCGCTCATTTCACAAACAGTCCCCAAAATCTCTTCGCGTTATTACCGTTTTTATCATTTTGCCCTATGGTTCCAGACTTATGGGACACCCTATATATAAATTACTTCACGAAAGTAACACGTAAATAATATTTATGATGAATAAAACCACGAAGGAAAGGAAACACAGAATGGTGCTCAAGCGTTTTCGTCTGATGACATCCTCAGGAACACTGAAGTAAATAATGAGTTCAAAATTATGTCAAAAAAAATATATATATATAATATAAAAATAAAAATTGAGAGAGGAGCATACAAATTTTTAAGGAAAACTACCAATTTTAGCACTCTGCCCTTCTTGTCTAAATCCGTTCTGAACGAATTCAAAACAACAGGATCGAGTTCAAAAAGACCTTGGCTTATGTTAAAGTTATTTGTAAGTTGGATAATAGCAGACTCAAGAATATTTCTATTAACAATGTTGCTAGAGTGAAACAAAACTGAAGCATTATTCCAATCAATAGTGGGATATAACTGACAAATGGACAAAAAGGGCACTGGACGACTGTCCCGTTCTAACGGAATATTGATGCTGTTTTACACGCGTTATTTTCATATAACAATATCGTGAAAAATATCATAGTAAAAAATAGCCCTACCAATAATTCAGGCATTATCTATAAAATTGGTTGTAAACAATGTGATTCCTTTTACACTGGTCAGACGGGAAAGGATTTGCACACGCGTGTAAAACAGCATCAATATTCCGTTAGAACGGGACAGTCGTCCAGTGCCCTTTTTGTCCATTTGTCAGATTTATCCCACTGTATTGATTGGAATAATGCTTCAGTTTTGTTTCACTCTAGCAACATTGTTAATATAAGTATTCTTGAGTCTATATTATCCAACTTACAAATAACTTTAACATGAGCCAAGGTCGTTTTGAACTCGATCCTGTTGTTTTGAATTCGTTCAGAACGGATTTAGACAAGAAGGGCAGAGTGCTAAGACTTTGGTAGTTTTCCTTACAAATTTGTATGCTCCTCCCACAATTTTTATTTTTCAATTTATTTTTATATATTTTTTTTTATTTTTGTGACCTACATATCATTCAGGCATTATCTATAAAATTGGTTGTAAACAATCCATTTGATCTTGTGTTTAATTCGTTCGAAACGGATTTAGACAAGAATGGCAAAGTGCTAAAATTGGTAGTTTTCCTTACAAATTTGTATGCTCCTCCCACAATTTTTATTTCTATATTTATTATATATATGTAAAAATGAACAATGAGTAATTCCTATATAATCATTATATAATCCTTATATTCATTGTCTTCATACAGTACTTATGTTTGTATGGTTTTTATGTTCGAATGTTCATTTTTACATGAGGAACCAAAGTCGCCTGATGCGAGTTTGGATAGAATTTCGATTTTTACTTTCTATTTTTTTGCAGTGTCACAACCATGCTATCTACCATTTCTATGGTTGAGTCGTATCCATGTTTGTATCATTGGAGGTTCGTTGTGAGAAGAGAATGTCCCTTAATTTCATTCCCTTAAAGTACGAACAAGACCATCGACGGTTTAGATTGTTTAACATTTCCATCAGAATGTTACCCATATCTCCATTTTCCATTTATTACAGACTTTATGATAATTAATTATTGTTGTCTTGCATCTAACCCTCATCCCTAAATTTTATTAGATTATGCATACATATTGCATGTGGCATGATTTGAACCCTTGTTTGTACTTCTTTATTCATTACTGTATTTCTCTAATTCATTTTTTCTAAATTCTCCCAATAATGACTTATACTGTACGTATGAAGTAAATAACTATGACATCATAAAGTAACTTAATTCTCTTCACGTTTTCCATACCGTGAATACTGAATCACGTATTTACTGTAGTATGTGGATATCTTTCATATTCAATGTTTAGTAAATTCTTTACATAATAATAATAACTTTACTCTATACGTCATTATTTATATGTTGTTCATTCATACATCCATATCTTAGCTTGACCGTTATCTTTTATTACTTGTATTAATTATTCATGCATCGACCTACCTATTGACAACTATTGTGCGACTACCAATATGTGTACAATACTCTGTGCATTCGTACATGTCCCCTGATGATCATGATTACGTACATATAAATACGTCCACATGTATTCTTTTTACTTTTATTTCACTTCTCGCAAGATATTCATAAATGTTTATGCAAGTGGTCAAATTCCGCTAACCACAGTAAAAGCGAGCACTTCTGAGATAAAAAATCTCCTCTCGCTTGCCTCTAACTTATAAAACATTGTGTTACATATATATTAGTGTTGGACCGGATGTCAGTTTTTCAACATCTGCGGATCTTTAATTTCAATATCCGCGGATGCGGGTATTTAGTTAATCTATCAATATAATATAGAATTATGAATATATGACAATTTTTCAAATTTCGTAATATTAATATTATGGCAGGCAATGCATAAGAATTAAAATTAATTATTAATGAACAAACAAATATAAAACCTCAAAATATAAATATCTGGTAACAGAAAATTCAATGAAACAAGTTTCATTCAATTTTCTGTGTTACCAGGTATTTGTATTTTGAGGTTTATATATTTGTTTGTTCATTAATAATAATTAATACTTTACATGAAATGTGCATGACTGGGCCTCATATTCATAAGCTACTTTATAAGCTAATTTAATTGTAAACTGCATAATTTATAGAGGTAATATCCGCATAACATCCGGTCAGAAGTGCGGATGCGGATGTTAAAAATGATGCGGATATCCGGTCCAACATTTAAAAATATATATATGCGCCTCGGTGGTGTAGTGGTTAGCGCCGCTAACTACGAATCCAACGGCCCCGGGTTCGAGACCCGACGGCAGCCGGCGCGCAGCAAAACCCAGCTGTTCATCCTTCCACACAATAGTGGTTGGTAGATAAATGGGTACCCTAGGTGGCCTAGTGGTTAAGACGCTGGGCTGCTGATGGGGCGTGGTTCGGATTCCACGTTAAACTGTAGGTCTAAGGTGGAGTGAAAAGCTTGACCTTCGTCAGAATGAACAATTCGGTCGGAAGCTAACCAAAGGTTACATACATACATACATACATACATACATATATATATATATATATATATATATATATATATATATATATATATATATATACATACATACATACATACATACATACATACATATATATATATATATATATATATATATATACAGGGTGTCCGAGAATTATCTGTACAATTTTTGGCTGTTATTAAAAGTCAACCATGAAGTGTAGAAATTCCAGTGTTGTCCCATTTTACAGAGAAACTCATTAAGTTTTTTCTGATAACAAGTTTTGACAAGTTTTTTCTTTACAATACGCGGGTGACAGACATTGATGATTTAAAAGCAAGAATCACAGCTGCTATTGAGCGAATTGATGTGGATATGCTGCAGCGTACATGGCAACATTTGGATTATCGATTGGATGTTTTGCGAATCACTGATGGTGCACATATCGAATGTTTGTAACAACGTTACTTTAATAAAAGAAACTTTTGAAAATACAGATTCTAAATAATCTTGTTTAAGAATTTTACGTGTTATCAAGAATTTTATTAAAAGATGAAATTGTACAGATAATTTTCGGACACACTGGAATTTCTAAAAACTTGTCAAAACTTGGTATCAGAAAAAACTTAATGAGATTCTCTGTAAAATGGGACAACACTGGAATTTCTACACTTCATGGTTGACTTTTAATAACAGCCAAAAATTGTAGAGATAATTCTCGGACACCCTGTGTATATATATATATATAATTTCTTCTCCCCTACTATGGGAATATAAATTTGTTTACCCCATGCCAAATCAAATGGAAAAGGGAGAGAGCGAGGGATCAGGGCGGAGAGTGTGCTGTCTGTGGACATCATACCCTCCATACTGTATATGGTAAAGTGGGCGTGGCCTATGTTGCCATGGCCCGCGTCAGACGGCTTCTCAGCGAGCGAGTCAGTGTGTCAGTTTCCAGAGAGAGCTCATGGGTGAGTCTTTCTATCCGGTACTGACATATTACTTTTTTTGTCCCTTCCATAACCATGCCAAACACTGTACAAAGCATATTAAGCACTCCTTTTTCAACGCTTACTTATGAGGACAAGTTGAAAGTGTTAGAGAAAGGAAGGCCATGTCCGGCACTCCCAAACTTGATTAGTCAACATGAAGCTAAAAAGTTTGGATATACATGGCATTTTTCAGTTTCTCAGTATAAATCTGTTGAGTGGCTGACTGGTTATAAAGAGCGTTCTAAACTTTACTGTTGGCCATATTTATTGTTCTCAAAAGAGAATAATATCTGGAGTAAACAGGGCTATTCTGATCTCAATCATCTGTCTGCTGCTCAGCAGAAGCATGAGAGATTGCAAGGCCATGTTCATTCTTTTCTTAGCCATAAAATGTTTGGCAAGCAAAGAATTGACACATTAATTGATAAGCAAAAGGCACATGAAGTAAGCAGACACAATGAACAAGTAAAGAAGAACAGAAATTCTAAAACGGCTTATTGATGCAATATGCTGTCTTGCTAAGCTAGAACTTCCTCTGCGAGGTCATGATGAGGCTTCAACTTCAGTGAACAGTGGAAATTACATAGAAATTCTAGAATTGCTTCAGGAGTATGGTTCTTCTAGATAATCATTTAAATACATCCACTGTGTTTCAGGGAACTACTACTATGTGCAATATGACATAATCAAAGCTATAGCCTCTGTAATGAAAGACAATATAAAAAAAGGAAATCGATTCAGCAAGATTTCTTTCTATAATGCTTGATGAAACCTCAGATGTTACGTCAAAATCACAGCTCTCAACAGTTTTGAGTTTTGTTCATGAAAGTAAAGTATATGAAAGATTCATTGGATTTACTGATGTTAGTAGCGACAGAACCTCTGGTGGCCTGTTTAAGCATGTAGCGAACATAGTTGAGGAATATCAGATCGAAAGCAAATTAGTTGGTTGTTGTTGTTGTTGTTGTTGTTTAGCCGATCAGCCCACCATGATCGAGCAAGCCAGCGGCACGCAGGTAACCGATCGCCCTCTCCGGAGTGGACCAGAGGTTCAGCGCACTAGTGATGTGTTGTGTTGTGTTGTGTTGTGTTCGTTGTTGTGCTAGAGCGATACAGTCTGTCATAATGTGTTCAATTGTTTGTGGTGTGTCCTGGCACAGGTGGCAGGTGTCGTCCATGGAGTTGTCTAGTCTGTGTTTATATGTCCGTAAGTTGGGGTGATGTCCACATCGGAATCGTGCTAAGTTAACTCGATCCGATCTGCTCAGGCTGATCTCTGACCTGGTTAATGGGTGGCGGCTTCGGACCTAGGACCGCATTCGGACCGAGTCGTGTCAGTGCTTTGTGGGTTAGGTGTGTGTGTATGTGTTTTCTGTACTGTGTGATGTCTGTGGGGCGTGGTATGGAATGGAGTATTTGGTTATAATGTCTCTCTGGTGTTACCTTAATGGTGCGGTGTTGGTGCATGATTGTACATGTAGTGGCAAGGGTGTTGTGGGTTAGTAGTCGCTGCTGCCATGAATTGTGTTCCCCTCATGTCTAAATGTTCCCTAACTTTCAGTATTTTTCTTTCTGTGCAGGTGTTCTATTAGTGTTGTTTGAGTACATCCTGTAATGATACAAAGTGCGTTGTTTTGTATTGCCTGTAAGGTGTGTGTGTGTGTGTGTGTGTGTGTGTGTGTGTGTGTGTGTGGTGTGTGTGTGTGTGTGCCCAGCATGGGCTAGCATAGTCCATAACTGAGCGAATATACTGTTTGTATAGGAGTGATATTGTTTCCTGCTGGTGTCCAAAGTTTGTGCCTGTTAGTACCCTAAGCGTGTTAAGTCTTGACGTACATTTGTTTTTAATGTCCTGAATGTGGTTTGCAAAAGATAATGATGTGTTGTATGTGATCCCAAGTATTTTGGTCCTGTGAGTGTGTGAAATGTTGATGATGTTTAGTGTAAGCTGTGGAATTACCTGGTGTTCTTTTGTGTTGCTTGTAAGCAAGGTGATGGTTGATTTTGTGGGCGCTACTTTGAGTCTATTGTGTGTGAGCCAGTCTTGTATACTGTTTATGTATGTTTGTAGGTTATTTGTAGCGGTGTCGATGTTGTTGTGGGTGGATGTTAGAGTGATGTCATCTGCATATGATGATAAGGTAAGCTTGTTATCTATGAGTGTTGTTGGAATGTCATGCATGTACAAGTTGAAGTGTTGGTGGGAGAACAGAGCCTTGAGGGACCCCGTTCGGAAAAAGCTTGTTTTTGGATGACTTGCCATTAAATGTGACATGTGAGTATCTTCCTGAGAGATAGTTGCTCAGCCACCTTTTGGTGTTATTGTGCATGTTTGTGTTGAGTATTTTGTTTATGAGAGGGAAGCGTGGGATAGCATCAAATGCTTTGCTAATGTCTATTGTTGCTAATAGTGTACGTTGAGCTGGTCGTCTGGAGTTGATGCCATCCATGATGTGCTGCGTGAGGTTAGTGAGTAATGTCGTGGTTGAGTGGTGAGGTCTGAATCCATGTTGAGTAGGCGATAGTGGAATGTGTGGGTTGGTGATTTGTAAGATTAGTCTTTCTGTTACTTTGGAAGGTGTGCATAGTAAAGTAATGGGTCTGTAGGAAGCTGGTTATGTTGGATTTTTGTTTGGTTTGAGTAGTGTAATAATTTTACCTTGTTTCCATATGTCAGGAATAATAGTGTTGGTATGAATATGTGCTGATATTCCTTGTGGGCCCAAGTGTTTAGGGTGTATGTTAGATATGTTGTCTGGTCCAGGAGCCTTCGAATTCTTAATGTTTTTGATGATCTTGGTGGTCTGGTCTGTATTGAAGGGTGTAATGGTCGTGTCGAGTCTGTAGGTTTTCTTGTGTCTGGCTGTTTGTCTGTCTGCGTGTTTCTGGTTGTTGTCTCTGTTTAAGTGACTTATCTTTGCGTAGTGATTAACTAGAATGTTAGCTTGTTGTGTGTATGTTGGGATATTATTTTGGCTGCGACAGATAGCCGCGTGTGAGGTGTGAATGCCGCTGTTAGAGTGGGTAATGCTGTTTATAGTCTTGTATAGCCTGGATGTATCTGTGGAGTGGTTTAGTGTTGTTATGAATTCCCTGAATGTTTCCGTTTGTTTTTCTTTGAGTTTGTTGTTTATTTCTGTGTTGAGCTGTTGTATCTGCTGTTTTATGGCTTGTGTGTGTGGTGTTTGTGCGTTATATTTGAGGTTGTTACGTTGCCTTATGAGGTGGGCTATTTCTCTAGTGTAATTTGCGTTGTATTTCCTAATGTTGCCCTTGGGTATGTATTTGTTTGCATTATTGATAATCTGATTAAATGTCTTGAGTGTTGTATTGATGTTTATGATGGGTGTGCTGTTTAATGTAGTGAATTGTTCCTCAGTCTGTATTTTGAACTGTTCCCAACAGCTTTCTTGTAATTTCTGTAAATTAGTTGGAGAGACTTATGACGGAGCATGTGTAATGAGTGGACATGTAAATGGCTTGTAGAAAAAAGCCATTGAAGCTTATCCTCTTGCCATTTTTACGCATTGCTATGCTCATGTGCTAAATCTAGTTTTACAGCAAAGCCTTTCCAGTATCAAACAGTGCAAAAACTTTTTCCAAATTCTGAGTGGAGCAGCTGCTTATTTTCCCAAGTCTTCTAAAAGAGTACATGCTTCAAATGAATTTGTTTCCAGAAGATTGCCCTCTGTTGCTCCAACAAGATGGAACTTCACATCTCGTTTAGTAAATACTGTAAGAAGTTACAGAAGCAGTCTTACTGATTTCTTCAAGGATGTAATCGAAAATTCTGCAGATTGGGACACGGATGCAGTAGTAAAAGCACGGGGATTCTTGTCATTCTTGGAAGATTTTCAAACAATATTGTTCCTTGAGACTTTTTCAAAAATGTTTGGGTATACTGATGTTTTGTACAATACAGGGTGTCCCATAAGTCCGGCATCATAGGAGAAATTCATATTTTTCTATCTCTACAAACCATAATTCATATTTTTCTCTTTTGCTCGGGATGCCAATTTCTCGTCCACCATTCTGTTCAGTGACGAGGCTGTTTTTTATGGAAAGGGTGAGGTAAATCGAAAGAACACCCGCTACTGGTCACAAAACAACCCTCACTGGTATACCTCTTCAACGGAACAAGGTGCATCTCGGGTGATGGTATGGTGTGGCATTTGGAAGGATCCCATCATAGGCCCCCTCTTTTTCGATGAACATGTCACTGGAGGCACCTACCTACGTATGCTCAAGGAATAAGCATTTCCCAGTGTCTCGAACGAAGAAGGAAATTTCCCAACATGGTTCCAGCAAGACGGCGCTCCTGCACATTACAGCACCCAAGTAAGGGAATACCTGTACCAACAATTCCCTGGTCATTGGATAGGACGTCGAAGGCCTGTGGAATGGCCAGCTAGAAGCCCGGATCTCACGCCACTAGATTTTTATCTCTGGGGACCCTTGAAAGCGCTGGTATACACAGAGAAAATTAGGAGTGTTGAACATTTGCGGCAGCGCATTATTGGGGCATGTAACACCATTACTCCTGACATCATTCACCGTGTGCTTGCTGACTGGGTATCACGTCTGAATGTAGGACGTTGGCAGTGTCATTGATTTCAATGGAAAATATATACTAGATTAAAAAGTTTCAGTAGTTTTTTTTAGTCCTTCAAATTTCCATCTAAAAAACGACATTACTTATGGGATGACCTATTATATATATATATATATACAGGGTGAGTCAGAAGTAGCGCCCGATTTCTGTCAGTTGATTGTTTGTTTGCCATTTGTATTACAGTGTACAAGAAGGTAGAAATAAATGAATGACATGTTTATCTAACCATTTATTAGGGGGAAAATTATTACGGAACTGTACCAAGCTGTTTTACTTGCAATTTTCAAAGTGCCCTCCCTCGTGATCGATGCACAATCTGACAGCCGAAAAAACAGAAATCGGGCGCTACTTTTGACTCACCCTGTATATATAATATATATATATATATATATATATATATATATATATATATATAGGGGTTAGACAAAATAATATGAACACCCGCCGATTTCACCGGTTATCTTTACGGACTGCTCAGACACAAAGTAAACGGTCAAATGACTGGCAAACCTATTTAAATGCGTAACAGTGTGTGTATACGTCATGTTATAACCCTCACGTTGTTTTTACAGATCTGAGTGAATTATGAATTAGCAGTTATGAAAGACCTGTCAGACTTCCAAAGAGGGCAAATTGTCGGAGCGCGGATGGCTGGTGCATCGGTGACGAAAACCGCTCAGATGTTCAATGTATCCAGAGGCATGGGCGTCCGGAGGAGGGGGCAAGAGGGGGCAGTTGCCCTCCCTTGGAAATTTGTGTTTGCCCACGCAACGACTTCTATAATTCTACTGCAGCTCAGTCATTGTTTCCACATTCAAGGAAATGTCGTTTACTTTACCTTTACTTCACCGAAGTGCCGTGTCGTTGAACTTAGAAGTGTTAAATAAACTATACTGAGAGATATAGTAATGGAATTATTTGCAAAGATCATTATATTGAGTGTTTTATTTATTTTTTTCTCTCGGAAACCTTTTGGTCAATTTCACTGAAACTTACACGATTATAGTTAATCATAGTATCATATAACATATAAAAAATGGATTTGAACTAAGAACTAAAGTTAGTTTTGCCCCCCCTTGCGAAAAATCCTGCGGACGCCCCTGGAGGAACTGTCTCTATGGTCGTGTCTGCATACCAAAACCATGGAAAGACAAGCACCGACAAATGCAATAGTGGACGCAAGAAGAAGCTGTGTGATCGAGACCGCCGCGTGCTAAAGCGCATTGTGACAAAGAACCATAAGACCACAGCTCCAAAAGTGACTGCAGAGCTTAACCAGCATCTTGCAAGCCCGGTATCGACCAGAACTGTACGTCGTGAGCTCCATGGAGCTGGATACCATGGGAGGGCTGCAATTGCCAAACCCTTCCCTTCGCACATCAACATTGAGCGGCGCAGAAAATGGTGTAATGATCATAAGAATTGGTCAATGGACCGGGAAGAATGTAGTCTACGACGAATCCTTTACGCTATTTCCATGTTCCGGTCGAGTTTACGTCTGGAGACAGCCTAAAGATGCTTATGACCCCGACTGCCTGACCCCAACCGTTAAGCATGGAGGCGGATCTGTGATGGTTTGGGTAGCAATATCATGGAATACTCTTGGCCCAGCTGTAGTACTGCATGGTAGGGTTAACGCCCAGGTCTATCTGTCAATATTGGCTGACCAGGTCCATCCCATGGTCCAAACGCTGTTTCCCAATGGCGGCGCCGTCTTCCAGGATGATAATGCACCAATCCACACCGCTGGGGTCGTTAAAAACTGGTTTGAAGAGCATGTTAGTGAAGTAGAACGCTTGGATTGGCCTCCACAATCCCCGGATCTTAACATTATCGAGCATCTGTGGTGTCAGTTGGAGCAGCAGGTCAGAAGCCGATTCCCACCGCCGGCGTCTTTGGAGGAACTGGAGCAGGGTTTGCTCGAAGAATGGCTCAGGATTCCTCTAGCCACTGTCCAAAAGCTGTATGAATCAATTCCCCGACGCATTGCAGCTGTTATTGCCGCTAAAGGAGGACCAACTCCATATTAAGAATAAAAACCGCCATTTATCAAGGTGTTCATATTATTTTGTCCAACCCCTGTATATACTTTAATAATAATATAGTATACATACTTCAATAATAATATAGTGTATATACACTTTAATAATAATAATAGTAAATAATATATCAAACACAATATTTTATATAATCTACTTTAATAATGTATGATACATATAGCATGACTATAATTTGTATTTCGGTGTTATATGCCGACTAATGGGGTTTTACTGTACTTGCAGAGGCTAATGCTTAGTGACTGCTGATTGGTAATGATGGCTGGTGAAAGGAAATCACGCAGTGCCGCCAAGAAAATAACTTTTTGGGGAAACCTACACAGAAGTGGACGAATTTAAAGCGACTGGAAAGTTGCCCCAGGGACAGTTGTGATTGGTAGGATGCTTGCACTTTGCAAAAAAGGCGTAAGAGGAGAGAAAAAGTGAATGATTGAGATGATGCCAGCAAGATAGTTACAAATGAACTAAGACGAGATTAGATTAATAAAAATGTCTATCCCATGCATTAATAAACTGGCGAAAAAAAGAGAGAGACGATTATGAACATTTTAACAAACTGAGAAAGAATGAACGCTACCAACAAGAACCTAAAGTGTCGAATGGTACCAAAAAGCGAGCGGCTTTAAGATCAACTAAGAACGCCTATAACATTAGAACTGACGATGAGGATTACGAAGCAGAACTTGCAGAAGAATTTGGGGTCAAAATGACTGATGAGGATAAGACTTTTTATTGGGATAATTGCTTTGGTGCGTATAAGGCCATATGTACAAATGCAGTACCAAAAGATTGGGTGAGACAGAAAAAAAGAGGAAGAACTCGTGAAAGATCAACGGAGAAAAAGCGAAAAGCAACAGAAAGCAACTTGAGAGAGCAAAGGGAGCTAGACGAATCAGATATTATTGAAATGTTAGCAACTTCAGTCGATTCTGAAAGCGATCCGAGTTCTGGTTCTTCCATTCACAGTTTGGGACTCATTGCAATTGCTAAATTGCTCTCTCCCAGCCACGCCTCCCATTCGGTAATCCAAAATAATGACTATAAATCTTGGATGGCGGATAATAGACTCAAATGTGATGGATTCAAAGGATTCGTGGCAAACTGGTTTTGGAGAATCGCCGTTTATAAAAGAATATTGGCGAGGCGAGACTTCATCCAAGCTTTCTTTGATGCCGTAGTAGATATCAACAGTAACAAGCTAGTTCTCGCAGTGTCAACTTTCATCCAAGTCAATGGTTCATGTGTTGTTTCCAAATTTACGCAATGATGGGTGAAGTGATGATTTTCCTTATGATGGAGCTTCTTGGAATTGACAAGGGTGACGAGAAAAGTGAAAGAACTTGGGCTGGAGTAAAATGTTTCTTTGAAGGTAAGATGGTTGAATTGAATGACTTGATGGCTGGTAAGGAAGGAACAAGCCAGATCTGGTAAAGATAAACTTGAAGCTCTAGTTCTGGAGGAAGTCAGTGATACTATAAATAATCAGCTGTCTTGTATGGACTATTTAACAAGATCAGACGATGACGTTAATCCAGACTTGATGTATGCCTTCTGACAAATTTAGGATGCGAATCAGGATTTTCAAAACTTGACAACCGAATCAGGGCCAGTGGTGGTAGCACATCCATTCAAACGCACTCGAGAAAAATTTTTATTGTGACTAACGGACTTCTGATAGAATTTTCGTTCGAATCAGTCTCTTGAGGATAGGAAGGCATCCTGGAAATGGGCCAGGGGTTCAGAAAAAGTCAAGAAAGTGAAGAAATTAGAGGAAGATTTTCTAGCTACTGTGCATGCTGCAAAGAAATTGTCCCTACTGAAAAAAGAAGCGCTCAAAAAGAAAAAAGCTGACAAAATATTGGCGGTTTTGGAAAATTGCAAGAAACATGGAGGCCCTATGACTCCAAACAACCTGGATGCTCTGTACAAACTGAACGAAAAGCAGCTCCTCAGAAATTGCCTATTTGAGACTCACCATTACACCAGATATTCGTCAAATGAGACGTGTTAAAGTGAGACTGGAAATTCAAAATGGAAAAATTTAGTGTAAATGAACTGAGAAATTTTATTAAGAATGCCTTACGACCAAAGGATAATGTTACTAGTGATATTGAGAGTTTATTGAACAGTGTTGTAAATATGATGATTTCATGATTTGAATTACATCACTGCTCATATGAATGCCTTGTGTTTCTTCTGTACATGATTTTTTAATAAAATACCACCTTTCTTTTCCATTTTTTGCCTATAACTGCTAAACCATACATCGAATGTCTTTGATTTGTTCATTTTCAACTTCAGCGACCCTGAAAACACATGAAAAGACATTACATATGAGGGGTAGCGGTTTTTTTAAGCATCAAAAAGATAAAACTTTTTTTTTCCTCCATTTTGAAAAAAATCCACTGAACCAGGTCAAAACTTCATTTTAAGTCCAAGAACCAGCCAGATTTGTATTCAGCAGCGAAAATGGCCATAGAATCCACTCGTCTTGTTGGCAATTTCCAAAAAATTTCATTATTCCCCCATCCCCAGTATAAGAATGTCATGAATGCCGCTAATTTCCCAACCCTTCCGAATGGTCTCATTTTGTGCAGAGAGAAATTCCATTTAGCATGAATAGGTTTCAGTGTGTAGAACTTCAAATCTATCTTACCGAGAGATTCATTTACGTTGAGTGCTGTTGAAACTTTATCTGCATACCAAGAGGTATATATTGCCTTGATATACGACCTCAACCTCGACCAATCACAGTCCAGAATAAATGTCGTCATTCGTGACCATTTTAATCTGTAAGATTATAACTTATATAACTAGCAACTGTTGACCGCGAAATTATGCCGCCGCAAACTCGTCCAAGGATATGAAAGAGCGAAAACTTGCTGCCGCGAAATTAACCTGGTTTACAGTATACGGGGCTCCAATAAACCTTAGCCCCCCCCGCCCATGGCCTAAACCATTAGAGGTACAGTAAAACTAAACATACCTTACAAAAGAGAATTCAATCCTGCATTTAATGAGAAACAATTAAAACTTGGTGTTCCCGCCATTGGCTTCCAAGACAGCCTGAATTCGCTTTGGGTAGCTTGCCAAAAGTGACGTGAATAGATCTTAATCGTTACGCAAATTTGCTAAAACAGTTTCAATGTGTTGCGTCATTGTATCCTTCGAAAATCGATTTGCTGCAGGTTCTTGAAATAAGAGACATTCAACCTTGTCCTTTATAACCGATCCAATGTGTTCACAGACGTTCAGGTCAGGAGAATTTCCTGGTTATTCTTCATTTCCAAAGAAATCGATCTCATGGTTCGCAACAACTGTTGAGTGGCCAATGCCTTAAAGCAGGGGGCCTTATCGTGCAGAAGTGTGACCTGATCGACATCCATAACATTGTTTGGGTTTCTTAGAAAAGGAATGACATGCTGGGATAGAATAATATCACGAAAATACTGTCCATCCCAACTCTGACCATTTGGCTTCGGCACCCACGAGCTTCTTTGCAGTGAACAAAACAAACACACCAACACAGTCTGGACTTTTTAATAATTCGCGATAATGGTTCATTGTCATCGATTTCATCTGGTGTTGTGGCCCACACTCGATCATTTTGGTAGTTAGGCCGACGTGTTACGTAAACAAAAAATTCATCAGACAGCTAAATGCATAAAATCATCCACATAAAATCATCCACATCCCAATCTTCAAGATAATGGGCAAACCACATTCTGTCATCGATGTTAAGTTGAGTTTTTCTTGGCTTTGGAAGTTCATGCCAAGGCTTTAAACCTTGCCTATGACGGTACAGTCGAATGATCTCACCACTAACGATCTTTCCTCTCAACACTTCGACCTCTCTAGAAAGTTTAGCACAGCTATTTTTCCACTTACGCGTACCGCTTTCAATGATGTCCTTTGTTTCCTGAGAGAGGGGCAAATTTGGGC
The DNA here is from genome assembly GCA_023014485.1 of Bathynomus jamesi. Lineage (NCBI taxonomy): Eukaryota > Metazoa > Arthropoda > Malacostraca > Isopoda > Cirolanidae > Bathynomus > Bathynomus jamesi. The sequence goes on from JAJOZX010001293.1 coordinate 283,554, forward strand.
GCCCAGATTTGGTTGTATCCATTTCACATTCATCCAAAGTTTTTTATTCAAATTTCTTTAAACGAAGTCCTCACTTCGCAACTTTTTGGCAACCCATGAACGTGTTATAAAGGTGGGTCCAGCATCACGAGCTTCCCGAAATGTTATTGCTCATATGCGATCTATCACACGTTGCCTCTCCGAATCACCAATTAATTGAGAAACCATTATATTATCACTTTACCAGCTAGAGTAATTTTAATACCTGCAATAAATAAAGAATTTTATATATTTTTATAATCACTAAAAACTATTTCGATATAAGTAAACATGTAAGCTGCAAATGTGGGGGGGGGGGGGGGGGGTTAAGGTTTTTTGGAACCCCTTATATACTTATAAACTCGGACACTATTATACTAATGTTTATGAAATGACGTTCATGGGTCAAACCTAGGTGTTGACATGGTTACTGGCATGATCTATGTTCATACCCTATTTCTACACCGCATGACGATAAAATTGCACAGCAAAGCCGGATAATTGGTATGCGGGAAGCAGGCCTCTCTGTAGCTAACATAGCCATGGAACTAGGAATTTCGAAGCCTACTGTTCGACGCTGGGTGCAAAGGTGGCAGGAGACTGGGAATCTGCTAGATCGTCCTAAGTGTGGAGCTCCAAAAAAGACCACCCCAGAAGAAGACCGGAGAATAATCAACGAAGTGCAGAACGATTCTATCAACAACGCAGTCGCCATCCAGGAGACACTACATATGGGCATGTCAGTGGACACCGTAAGGAGACGGTTGCATGAAGCAGGATATCACCACCGTACTCCTGCCAAAAAAGAGAGGATCGAGAAACGACATCGTCAAGCCAGGCTCTCGTTTGCTCGCCATCATATAAATGATGATCTCGCATACTGGAGCAGAGTTATCTTCTCTGACGAGAAGACGTTTGCGTCTACAACTCACGGTCGTCTTCGGTGTTGGCGACAGGACAACACGAGATATGGCCACCAAAATATTTACGAAGTAGCACGGAGGGGCACGTGACGGCGAATGTGTGGGGATGGATGCACCTGCAAGAACTAGGAGAGCTGACTGAGATCCACGGGAGGTTTAAGGCAGATCAATATATAGAGATCATGGAGGAGGTAATACTGCCTTCTGTACGCGCGTATGTTTTACCCTATCGTGAGTAGATTATCTTTTTGCAGGTATGTTGTATTTGTGTGTTATAGAATACTATACTATTATTAGAGTAAGATTTATGTATTACACACATTTGTATGTCCGGTTTCCACATTTACATGGGATGAATAATGGTCATAAAATTGTTCTTTAACTCTTTCAGTACTATGACAACACTTTAGGGGTTTATTCTAGATAACTGCCGACTGTATTATTTGTATAACGGTGCACAATTACATTTAGTTGAGAGAAACCCCTAATACATAGGAGTTAAAACCTATCTCGAATAGTGGGTTACTGATGAAGCGTATGGATGAGATATAGTCCTACTTTTAATATTTAAAATCCATTTGCAGGACAACTCTCCCATCCACACCATCAGAATTGTTAGGTGGTGGTTTGAGGACCAGCGAAATCTAGAACTACTGGACTGGCCTAGTAAGGGGTGTGATCTCAACCCCATTGAGAACGTGTGGGGAATGTGGTGAATTCATAGGAGCCTTGGCAGGAGCGGACCAGCCGCCAGCTGCTGATCACACTATGGATGAGTGGGAGATGTTCCGAAGGAACCCACACATCATACATAACCATGTTGCATCTATGCCACACAGATTACAAGATGTAATAAAAAATAATAGGGGATGGACCAAATACTATGAACCAGTATAGCTGTGCCATTTATGTTAATCTATGGCAAATTGTGAGCATTTTGTATGGTAAACTATTTAGCAAAACATTCTCAACCATTGCATATTTTTTGTAATAAAGAATTGGTGTGTGTGTGTGTGTGTGTGTGTGTGTGTGTTATATATATATATATATATATATTTATATATTTATATATTTATTCCTTGTTGAGATCTAATATCATCTCCACATTGATAATGCAACAGGAAATCTGGAAAACATTTAATGAGTACATCTGTCCATCGTGATTAAATCATTCTCTCTCCACATTAATAATACAAATAGTCTGGAAAACACTATTAATATAATCGGCATCAGCCGCAAACGGGTGGTGATATCCTGCTTCATGCAACCGTCACCTTACGGTTTCCACTGACACGTCCATATGTAGTCTCTCCTGGACGGCGACAGCAACTAACCATGTCAACACCACGGTTTGGCCCATCAACGCCATTTCACAAACATTAGTATAATATTGTATGAATTTATAAGTATATATAAATATGTTTATGCTAGTATAACCGTTGATTATTCTTATGTGATTTTGATAATCAGTTACTGTTATTCAGATCGAAACTGTTAACAAGTTCTTTGTGTAACAATCGATAAGCCATTTCCCACTAACTCTCTCTCTGCCCCTCTACCTCGCTCTCTCTCACACTGTCTCAATCTTTTTTTCGTTCAATGTCAATACGTGTGTGTGTGTTGTTAACCCACAAAGAAAAAGAAAAACGATTCCAAGGCCTTTCGTGTATTCAGAGCTATACCTCATCAGGGAATAACGAGGTGTAGCTCTGAATACACGAAAGGCCTCGGAATCGTTTTTTTTGGGGGGTTTGCAACATTCATTCATTTCACGTGTTTAATTGTGGAATTCATACTATATATATATATATATATATATATATATATATATATTATATATATATATATATATATAGGGTGTCCCATAAGTCCGGCATCATACGAAAAATAATAAAAAAAGGCAAAACAAAAGCTTTTATTTACAGAACGTGCTCAATATGTCCACCATTGTTTTCAATACACAAATTCAGACGTGATACCCAGTCAGCAAGCACACGGCGAATGATGTCAGGTGTAATGGTGTTACATGCCCCAATAATGCGCTGCCGCAAATGTTCAACATTCCTAATTTTCCCTGCGTATACCAGCGCTTTCAAGTGGCCCCCGAGATAAAAATCTAGTGGCGTGAGATCCGGGCTTTTAGCTGGCCATTCCACAGGCCCTTGATGTCCTATCCAATGACCAGGGAATTGTTGGTACAGGTATTCCCTTACTTGGGTGCTGTAATGTGCAGGAGCGCCGTCTTGCTGGAACCATGTTGGGAAATTTCCTTCTTCGTTCGAGACACTGGTAAATGCTTCTTCCTTGAGCATACGTAGGTAGGTGCCTCCAGTGACATATTCATCGAAAAAGAGGGGGCCTATGATGCGATCCTTCCAAATGCCACACCATACCATCACCCGAGATGCACCTTGTTCCTTTGAAGAGGTATACCAGTAGCGGGTGTTCTGTTGATTTACCTCACCATTTCCACAAAAAACAGCCTCGTCACTGAACAGAATGGTGGACGGGAAATTGGCATCCCGAGCATATTGTTCCGTAGCCCATTCACAAAATTCCATCCGCCGGTCGGGATCATCTTCGCTTAATTTCTGTAGGATGTGAAGTTTATATAGATGCCATTTGTGAGCCTGAAGAATGCGATGGATGCTACTTTTCGACACTCCTGTCTCGGCGGACAATCGCCGAAGAGACTTATTGGGACTTCTGTTAAAATGAGCCAGGATAGCAGTCGCTGTATCATCGTCAGTGGACCTCCTTGAAGGTCCACTGCGTGGTTTATCTTCTATGGATCCTGTTTCCTTAAACTTTGCAACAAGTCTGCTAACACAACTCTGTGCTATTGGCTCGCGGTCTGGATGCAGTCTGTTAAATTCAGCAGCGGCCTCTCTCTGACTCCGATTTCCTATGAGTAGAATTATCTGGATTCGTTCTTCCTTGCTCACAGACATAATGGCCTGTAGAAAGAGAAAAATATGAATTATGGTTTCTAGAAATAGAAAAATATGAATTTCTCCTATGATGCCGGACTTATGGGACCCTGTGTATATATATAATTTGCATTCATTATCGTAGATCTGGCATCCGCGCATCCCCTCATAAACGTTTTAAAACGTTTTTGAAACCTTTAGTACGAGACCTCGACGGCCGACGCTCGTCAGTTAAAATTTTGAATTATAATGGTGTTGACGTGTTATTTAATTGTTAGAGTACCCATACATTTTAAAAATGACTTCAAAAAGAAAGTGCACTTTCAATGAAGATTTAGAAAAAGAATATCCTTTTATTAAAAAAGCAAAGTGAGAGAGCATGGTGAAATGTATTAAATGTTTTTCTACTTTTTCAATTGCAAGTGGTGGGAAATGTGACATTAAACGTCATTTAAACTCTACTAAGCATAAACAAGCTGATGCCTGCGCTTCATCAAGTAGGCCTTTGACAACGTTTTCACAGAGTAAAGATTTTGATGGAGAAAAAAAAGTGTAGCAGTAGCTTAAGGAACTTGGACTTACCATTCAATCAAACACAACCTATCTTTTCGATCTACAGACTGCACTTCAAAACTAATCAGAAGATGCTTCAATAAGACATTTTCTTGCGCTCGTACTAAAACAGAGGCAATTTTAACTAATGTCTTTCAACCTGATGTTCCGCATTCATTAAAAGACTACCTTTTACTTTCCGACTACATAACAATTTACAGTGATTGTACGAACCATGTGTCAAAGTATGCCTTTTATTGGTTACGTGCTTTTTACCGACAAAGGGAGTTAAGGTAAAAATCCTAGAGGTGACAAGTTTAGCTGGAGACACATCTGAAATAATATTCAATTTCATACACAGAACTTTAGATTCTCATCAGCTGACAAAATACTGGCATTATGTGCTGACAATACAAACACTAACTTTGGGGGGTCATCAAGAGGTGGCAAAAATAATGTTTTCTTCAGGCTACATCAAAGTTTGGGTAGAAAATTAATTAGTGTCAATTGTCGAGCCCATATTTTGAATAACTGCATGAAAAGTTCATGTGACTGTCTGCCTATTGATGTGGAAGTGATAGTTATGAAAATCTACTCATTCTTTTACATTTATACAGTCAGAGTGGAAGAACTGAAAGATGTGTGATTTTGTTGGCGTGGAGTTTCAAAATATATTAGGATACATTAAAACCAGGTGGCTGGCTTTGAGGCCAGCCAACGAAAGGATTCTTCGGCTATTCAAACCTCTGAAAGTGTATTTTCAGTCTCATGAAAAATGCCCTACTATTCTCAGACAGTTTTTTGAGAACCCTTATGCTGAGGCATTTCTGTTATTTTGTACACAGAGTTCATTACTCCATGATTGCATCTTAAAAGTTGAATCTCAAAAAGCTTCCTTGCCAGAAATAGCCTGTATTCTTAAGGACTTAAAGCTAAAATTAACTGAAAGAAAACAGAAGTCATTTTTACCCTTAACTGTGGATAAAATGTTAAAGGATTTAGAGAGACAAGGAAAGAATATAGAAAGTTTCAAAAATACAGCTTCTTCATTCTATGCTGTGTGTGTAGAATATTTGAATGAGTGGTGTCAGCATTTTGTAGTAGTAAAAATTTTTAATTGAATTCTTCTTCGCAACTTAATCTCCTGGAGTGAAGTTAAAGAAAGCATCGAATTCATTATTGAAAGGAAGTCCGATTTCCCTTTAAATGACAGTGAACTATTTGATGAAGTAACTTGTGTAAAAAAAATTTGTAACATCAGAAAGAATTAAAGAATGGAATAACATGGAACTGGAAGTTGACAGTAGGTGGGTAGAAATATTTACACATTTCAAGAGTGAGAAAATTCCCTTTGAAAACATTTCCAAGGTAATAGAATTCTGTTTGAGTTTACCTGGATCAAATGCTCCAACAGAGAGGGTATTTTCCATATAATGAATAACTTTTGAACAGAAGAAAAAAAGTCGGTTAAATATAAATACTCTAAAAGCAGCGTTGTTAACGATATGTAATTACGAGATGAGTTGCCTTGAATTTTGTGAATATCTGAACAAAGAAATACCTTTCCTTAAGAAAATACATTCCAGTGCCAAGTACAATTAAAATGTTTTTCAATAAATTAGGTAAGTAAACTATATAAAATTACTTTTTGGTAGTACAATTATTTGTCCGTTATATATTTTTGAAAGATAAAGTAAAATGCCTATAGAGTGCTGCAAAATGCTCTTAAAAGGTATTGGTTGACCTGTGGAGTGTTATCGAGATATCATACAAGTATATTAGTGTACCAATGGATCCGTCCCGCATTGGGATCGCAAAAATCTGGTCACCCTACTTACAAGCAGGACTGTGGAGTCGGAGTCGTGGAGTCGGAAGCAATTTTGGTGCTGCTGGAGTCGGAGTCGGAGTCAGTAAAAATGTACCGACTCCGACCTCAATATAAATTTTAATAAAATATGTTTTTGTTTGATATCACTGGCAGCTATGGTGGTTAAGCCACTTAAATAATAAACACAATGTTTTCCATTTCAGACACTAATGCCATTAATTAATTTTTTCTTTTCAGATAATATTTTTTATTTTTAATGCTTATTTAATTTCGAGTTCTTTCTAAATTTCATAAGTTTTTAACTTTCAAGTCTAAAACCCCTTTCACAATGGCAAAGACACTTCCAACAAAGTCTGCAGTTTTTGAATATTTTACAATAACCACAGATGGGAAACATTTCGTGTGTCAGTGGTATGATAGATGATGATGATGGTGAAAAATTTTGTGAAGCAAAAATCAGTAGTTTTACTGGCTCTGATAAAAATGCACCAACCAGAGCATCAAATTTGAAAAGACATCTGCAGCGTTTCCATCCCAAAATTTTAGAAGTTGTCATTGAGAAAGATAGTAATAAAAACCTTCCAACTACTTCAAAGTTAACAAAAGATCATAGATTACTGAATGACAAGCACCACTTACAAGATTCTTTACTACAGACAAAGTTACCGTAACAATGACCACAGAAAAGTTCAAGAAGCACATCATCGAACTGGTGGTAAGAAATGGTGTAGCCTTATCTTTATTTTCACAACCAGCCTTTCTATGCCTAAATGGAGAAATGGCCAAGAAACTTGGGAGTTTCTCTGGAAAGACAAAGTATCAGAAAAATTATAGTTGAAGAAACCACAAATAAAAAGGAAGAACTCCGAAGAACTCTTAAGGGACGCTTCATGTTTATTAAAATGGATGCAGCCACGCGTCATAGAGTTAACTATTTTGCCATCAATGCTAGATTTGTTGATGAAAACAATAAAATGGTAACTCGGACATTGGGAGTAAAGGACACTGAAGGTGCATCATGACAGCGACTATCTTCAGAAGTTAGTGGAGGAACTTTTAAAAGACTTTGTAATTAAGAAAGAGCAGATTCTATGTATTGTCACAGATAATGCTTCAAGCATGCTAAGCACGATAGAAAAGCTGAATAAAGTTGATGAAGAAAAAGTGGCTAATGAAGATGACATTCCTGAAACTGATTCTCAAACAGCACAAACAGAACAGAGCGATGAAATTTTAGATGATATTGTTGAAGAAGCATCTAAGCTCTTTCTAATCCAACATATGCGTTGTGTTGTACATACATTGCAGCTAGCAATAAGAGATGGATTGAAAGATCGCCATGCAGCTACTGTGATAGGCAAGTTGAGGCAAGTAGCCACTGCAGCCAGGACCTCTAAAATTGATGCTATTATCCAGAGACGTGCAGGAAAGGGAGCTATTTTGAACCAAGCGACACGCTGGGGGAGCACATATATGATGATTAAGCGTTCGCTTGATCTAAAACCCTTCCTAGAAGACATTGATAATCCCAATGTTTCACTAACTGAAATTCAATGGAGGGAGGTTACACAATTAGAAGCTCTGCTTGCTCACCCTTATACTGTCACCAAAAAGTTGCAAGCAGAGGATTTAACTCCTGGTACATTCCTATGGGAATGGAAAAATGTATTATTTCATCTATCCCAAACTGGAGGATTAATTGCTGATGGAATTGTATCCTCAATGAAGAAAAGAGAGGGTCTGCTACTGGAAAATGAGATCTTATTAGCTGCTGTCTACATAGATCCAATGAACCGAATTTTGTTGACCGAAGAACAAATTGCTAAAGCAAAAGAGGCCCTCTGCGAGGTTGCAATTCGCATAAAAGGGCTATTACCTGAAAATCCTGAACCACAGGATGAAGATATGAGTAGTATGTCCCTCTCATCCTCTTCAAATGATGAAGAATTAGACTTTCAAAAATTTTAGATAAAATTGAACGCTCAAAAGCAAAGCGTCGCCGCTTAAACGTGCATAGGCAACCTTTTGATGTTAAACTAATGAAATTTAAGCAAGATTTTTTTGATGGCCTAAAAGAAATGGAAAAATATGATCGCTCATCTAAACTGACAATACAAGAAGTCATCCCCGCATATCCAGAGATTTTAAGAGATACAGCTATGATAGTAACAGCCATGCCACCCACTCAGGTCAGTGTGGAGAGACTTGTTTTCCGCACTGAAAATAATTAAATCAGATTTAAGGGCTTCAATGAAAGAGGATCTGGCAGAAGCAATTCTGTTCCTAAGAACAAGTTATTTGTAAATTTTAGATTTTCACCCTTGGCCTTGTTTAATAAATTTTGCAGGAATACTTTTATATTTTTATTGCATTTAATGAAATTTTTATTTTGTCAGTCTTAAATTTAATTTTTTTTTGTTTTATGCTCAATGAATTTTGTTTTTTTATAAATAAAAAATAAAAAAGCCATAATGGCATCGCTACAACCATTAGACTCAAACTTTGCAGGTTATTGGTTTAAAAAGTAGCCTCATGATTCACGTGGTGGTGATGAAATGCCTCTTGTGTAATTATCATCATAGCAGATTTAGAATTAATATACCTTCGGAGTAGAGTCCGATAGACAAAAAATTGAGGAGTCGGAGTCGGTTTTTTATGTGCCGACTCCACAGCCCTGCTTATAAGGCATAATATTTTCACAAAAAGTGAAACAAATTTACTGCAAAATTTATTACTAGGAATTGCAACATAACAGAGGATGTAGCATACTATTGATACTAATTTACTAATGATAGAATATACCAGGAGAGTTTAGTTTTGCAAAACAATAATACGAAATACTAAAGAAATGAATCAAATGAGTTATTGTGCATGGCAATAACAACTGAAATTTATTAGCTAAATATACACACTTAAGACCTATTATTCAAAAGATCTTCATTGGCCTTTAAGAAAACAAGCTTCTCAAAATTTGTATCTAAGAGCGAGCCTCGTTTCGGACGCAGTATATCCTTCCCTACTGAAAAAAACCCGCTCAACAGCGGCACTAGATGGTATAGGAGTGTTAAGTTTAATAAACTTATTTTTAAAGTTAGTGGATGGGAAGGATGCAGAGCTAACGTGCCGTGAAGGCCCAGATGAGAGGAATGACGAAACCTCTATTGAACTTAGGTCTCTCCCTGCTCCAGGGTTCTTCGCCTTTTTACTTTGACAGTGCTGTCAGTGTAGGGGGAGAGGGTGGATGGGGGTAGGCTGCCAGCATGCCAACGGCCAACATGCACACTAGGGTTATGACTTTTTAATTTTGTCATAAATATTGTTTCCTGTATCATCAATCGATGAACTTTTGCTTGAAAACAATAAAAAAAGGGCCTAATTCTTCAGAATTAAAAAAAAATGTCACCCCGAAAGCAAATATAGTATATTAGTTACAGGTTTATTTTAAGCAATAAGTAAAACAATTAAAACAATAATAGAGTAAATGTATAATATTGTATTTGTATAATTAATATGTATTGTATAGGTATAATGTTGTATAATATAATATATGTTTATGTATAATAATTGTGAAATAAACATGCAAATTTCTATTTATTTTATTAATTTTTTCTTTTGGGGGTGAAGTTTTTTCAAAATATATCGAAAAAACTGTTATTTTCATTGTCAGGGGGCAAAAGTTCATCGATTTATGATACAGGAACATGAGGTTATAAAAATGTCATAACCCTAAATTGCACACCTTGCTCATAGTGAAGGGACAAATTTTTAAAGGTTAATGAATAATGAGTGAGGATCGAAAGAAACTAATTGCGAGCTACGATAACAAAGTAACGAGTAACGACTAACGAATGTATTTTCCTAAAAAAGTAACGTCGTTACTGAAAGTTACTTGATTTGAAATGTAACGCCGTTACCGCTACCGTTACCGTTACTAAAAAAGTACCGCGTTACGTAACGGCCGTTACTTGTAACGCGTTACTGCCCAGCTCTGTCCATATGTAATTAGGTTAGGCTATTTTAGGTTGGCTTCTCAATTTGTGTAATACTATTTTGCAACAGCTCCTATATTTTTTTTACTTATTTTCAGAGGAAAGGAATTGATATTAGTAATTCTGACACCATATATAACTTGCTTGAAGTAGTGGTAGCGTTTCCTGACGAATCAGAAGATGTCCTGGCTATGGAGTTTGTTGAAGTAGTAGGGCTTACTTATTGTATGACTAAGGACCAAGATGACCTCTTCGAGATGATGTGTTCAACAGACTATTAAGTGATGATATTTATGATATGATTGTGTTTCAAACAAATTTATATGCCACACAAAAGCAGAAACCTTTTGTGCCAACAACTACAGTAGAAATCAAGAAGTTTCTAGCCATTAATTTTTTGATGGGATTGAAGTAGTCTCCTTCATATAAAGATTACTGGTCATCTGATCCGATGCTTCGTGATCCTTATATATCGAATATAATGGCACTAAACAGATTTAAATGGCTCCTTTCAAACCTTGATTTGAAAGATAATAATGAAGCTTTACCAAAAAGTCATGAAAACTATAAATATAAAGTACGACCATTCTTAGGTGCTTTGAATAAACAGTTTGATAAGAGCTACAATCCATCAGAACACCAATCTGTTGATGAATCGATGATTAAATTTAAAGAAAGGATTAGCTTCTAGCCATACATGCCCTTGAAACCTATAAAACGGGGTTACAAAATTTTGGAACGAGCAGATGTTCATGGCTATACTTCTCAATTTGAAATTATGTAGGAAAGGGAAAAAAAAAACGTCAAGGCTTAGGATTAGGAGAAAGTGTCGTCAAAAACTTGTGCATCCTCCCCCCCCACCTATATGGCATATCATAAAATATTTGCCGACAATTTTTTTCTAGTGTGCCATTAGCTTATTTCTTGGTGAAAGAAAAAGTTGGGTATTGTGGTGCCATTAGACAACAAAGAAAGTTTGTGCCTGAAATGACAACGGACAAAACTATGAAGAGGGGTGATTCAGATTAAAGGATGGATTCAAGTGGAATATCTATCACAAAATGGGTGGATAACAGAAGTGTCAATTTCATATCAAATTTCTATGATCCTTCTACATATAATGCACACTATATCAAGAAGAAATAAAGATGGTACAGTTAATGAAATTAGGGGGAAACAGTGTAAATGTGGATTATAATAAACACATGGAATATGGGAGAGAAGGCGGATATGCTAAAATCTCTCTATAAGGGTTGACAGAAAGAGTAAAAAATGGAGGCACAGAAGTGTATTCCACTTTCTTGACGTAACACCAGTCAACTCCTTTATACTTTTCAAGCAACTGACGGAAAAGAAACATATTTCAATGAAGTAATTCAAAATGAAATTGATCCATAGTCTAGTTGGGGCGTCCGTATTCACACCTCGTAATAAGAAGAGAAATTTTAATGAAAGTAGTCCAGGAAGCCCTTCATGCTCTAATGTGAAAAGGCATAAAACGAAAATTGATGTAGCCATATGCCTAAACAGTTCGAATCACATGCCAATGCTATGTGGCAATTGGAGAAGATGCAACTATTGCAGCAGGAAAAAAGCGACCTCACAGAACTAGATGGGAATGTAATATATGCAAAGTACCTCTGTAACAACAAAAATCAGTGTTTCAACGTCTTTCATACTAAATAAATAAATGTGTGAGCGAATCCAAGAAATTAATTTCCTAATGAGAATACATGTTAAATTTTCTTTTCCAGCTAATAATACAATCAGATTTTTTTTTCACAAAAGGTATGGTGGTTAGCAGCAGTAACCACCTCCAATTTAGAATCATGTAAGTAATTACAATCTAAATTACTACCTGATTCACTTCTTTTTCTTTCTTACAAATAAATAAAACAAATAATTTAGTACATTTTCAAAAAAAGTCTCGTTCCTTAAAGGGCTAAACGAGCTTCATTGTGCACTTTTCGTAGCAGAGGTTTTCTTCGTGTAACTCTTCCATGCAGACCATTCTCAATGTAGGACGTACAGACGGTACAGTAGAGGGATGGACATCGATCTTGGAAAGTTTTAATGTTTGGCAAATATCACCTGCAGCCACTCTCTCAATACATCTAGCTGTACGTTCTGAAATCTTGCAAGGTCGTGCACACCTTCGTACAATTTTGATTGTTCCAAAGATAACTTCCCATTCTATGCCATTCCTATTCACATTTTCGGTCGTCAAATGAAAATGACAGTGAAAAATACATATTTGACAAAACGTGCGTCTTGGTTTGGGAGTTTTCGTCGCTGAAACGGCGCCAAATGGGAAGGGCCAACATTTCCTGACCTAACTTACTTTAACCAATCATAACCTAACTTATCGTATCGTAACCAACAGCAACTTAAACCGGACCAAAGTAGGAAAAGCCGTGGAATAGCATAGAATGGGGACCGCATTTGCGGACACGGATGGGAATGGAAATGGCCTAGAATGGGGTGAAACCGTCCCAAAACCTATTTCTATTTCTTTATAACTGCAACCGTCGTAAATAGAATTCATAGTTCTTCTCCTATCTTCCTTTCGGAAGAAGTCTTTCCAGACTCCTGTGCAACAATAAAAGATCTCTCGAGATCTGTAAACGGTTCTTTACCACAACCCGTTGCTTACGAATCGTTTGTAGTCATCCGTCCTCCATGGAAACCATGGAAATGCAGAGAAAATTCTAGCAGAATTCCCAACAGTCTCAAATCAATAAACAGTCTACTACTGAAAAAAAATTTAAATTGTTCAAGTAAAAGATGGACAAAGTATTAAATAATTTTGTAAATGAATGTATGAAAACTTTCACATTTTAACTTTTTATTTTCTTCAAATTCTTTGATGTTTTACATTATATGTTAGAGTTAAACTAGTTTTTTATTTGTTAAATTTTTACAAACGAATGGTAAACTTTTCGTAACTATCCCATGCATGGTACAAAAGTTGGGGATAAATATAAAAATATTTTTCTGCACAAACACTTATGAGAGCGCCACACTAATATAATATATATATATATATAACCTTTGGTAACCTTTGGTTAACTTCCGCCCGAATTGTTCATTCTGACGAAGGTCAAGCTTTTCACTCCACCTTAGACATACAGTTTAACGTGGAATCCGAACCACGCCCCATCAGCAGCCGAGCGTCTTAACCACTTGGCCACCTAGGGTACCCATTTATCTACCAACCACTTTCTTTGTGTGGAAGGATGAACAGCTGGGTTTTGCTGCGCGCCGGCTGCCGTCGGGTCTCGAACCCGGGCCGATGGATTCGTAGTCAGCGACGCTAACCACTACACCACCGAGGCGCTATATATATATATATATATATATATATATATATATATATATATATATATATAGTGGCGCAAAAGTCGCGCATCATAGGAATTTTCAGTGTTGATAATATATTAGTTTTTCTTTTAAATAGGAGATGGCTGCGAAATTAACAATAGACGAGGTGAGCTTGGTTTTAAACTTTTAATGTACGAGTACCAGGTATAACAAATCGATGAATCGGTACATAATTTAAATTCTGTACCGATTCATCGATTTGTTGTACCTCGTATTCCATACATTAAAATCAAGCTCACCCTCTCACCTATTGTTAATTTCGCAGCCATCTCCTACTTAAAAGAAAAACTAATATATTATCAATACTGAAAATTCCTATGATGCGCGACTTTTGTGCCACCATATATATATATATATATTATATATATATATATATATTATATATATATATATATATATAGTTCCCAGGTACACCCTTGGTGAACATGAAACCGGTAATGATACCAATATAGAAGATAAACAGACTTATACGTGACTCGAGACATGCGAAGCAGATTGCCTGCTAATGTCAGGAGTTAGAGCAGGAAGTTGGAAGGTCGTAGCTGATATCGTAACACCGGCTCCCAATGGTCAGCGAACTTAAGCGACATTGAGTCAGATAGTAGTTAGATGGGAGACCGTCCTCCGCGTCCAGACTATGCAGCGACCCATGGTTCGGATCCCACGCAAAGCCGTAGGTCCCCTCATTATATGACCTTAGATGTTGCGAAGGAGGTTAAACAACGCCATCATTACACTTTGGAAATTGGAACGGAAAGCATTTCCGGGTTTCTTCTTTATCCAGTAAATAAACAAAGGTCAACTCAAAACTGCAAAAAAAAAACTTTTCCCTTTTGAAAGAACTCAAATGAAAAGTAAATACAGAAAACAAATGGAGCAAATCTGAGAGATACAAAAATTAAAGGCAGGTAAACATGACAAAATATTTTAGAAAGAAAACAAGACGGAAGGGCCGATCCTGTTTTCCTTTGTACGCATCAAAGTTTTTAAGTATGCATGCATGGTTCCGAGGTCAGAAAAGGGAAAAAGAAAAAAAAATATCGGGCTTCCTAAATAATGGTTTAACAGTTTCTCATTTCTCCATTTAGTAATTGAAAGTCTGAAAGCGACGAACTTTCAGTTAAATTTCGAATTTACTATGCGAATTCAATCTCAAAAATAAAACCGTTCGTGAATTGTTTCTTTTATCTCTTTCTTATGTTTATCTTTGGACGCATTCAGAAAGGAAGTAAAAATTCCAGAATTTGAAATTTAGCATGTTTTCTCCCCTCGGGAGTCGCAAAAGAATACGCTCGATTTCCAATGAAAGGGCAACATCACTCAAGTTTCCGAGTGACGCCATCACAAGCAAATGAAAAAGAAGAAGAAATGAATAAGTAAATATCAAAATAGACGTTCTCTACATCTCAGAACGAACACCAAACGGATGAAAATAACTGAGAAACAACGAGTATCGTGTAAAATGGTAATAAATATGCGCAACATTCATTATCTGTTGCAAATACAGCAAATCGTAAAAGAACTCTCCTGGAAAAGTCAATATCAAAAAAATGTACTTTTTTAAAATTTACAGAAACCGATATTTTTCATCTTAAACTCATTTTCACTAAAAAAAAAAAAAAATTATGAAGAACATTACAGGCACCGCATTTTCGATTAGCAAAGTAAAAGCTGGTGCAAACTTCAGAGAGCTTAGCTGGCACTGAAGCTTATCTTCTCCTTGCCGACATATTCTGAACTCATTAGGATTAGCGCTCTCAGCCCTAAATTAATGGAGACAAGAAAAGTGTCCCTAACGTAACAAGCGGACTTACGCTACAGCTTAACTTAAACCTAGCCGAGCTTACTCGCTCTAAAAATGTTAAAAATTTAAGAAAGAACAGGACTAGTTTGAATAAGGCTACAATTTCCTAATAATTTGACATTTCCCCCAGAAAACTACGCTGAAATTATGTCAAAAGTTTGTGCACATTTTTAAAAAAAACATAAACCGCTCCTGCAAATATTAAGTATTTTTTCTTAACTTATAAACTAAAAAAATATTCTTCGAACACTTTTTCATCGCATGAATCACGTGATCTCCATCGACCAATCTGAGCGTGAGCCCAGTCCTGTCGTACATTTCTCACCTGACGCAAGCAATTCAGTCAATTTGAGACTACCCAATTTTGAACTAACTAAAGTTTCAGCGGTACAAACGACCTTTTAACTGCAATATTATCGCTAATCAAGCCAATCCTTTTAAAGTATTTTCATACACTTTCACATTCATAACAACTATTTAGTGTGATTTTCCACAAGAGCATTATTAAATCTTGCTATATTATACACAATTATATACAACGTACATGCAGCGTTTACACTTTACACAATACAAAATACAAATACTGCGGTCATGCACGAGCATTTTGGACATAACGCAATCAAGGGGACTTTATATACAGGGTGGCGCAAAGTCGTGCATCATAGGAATTTTCAGTGTTCATTATATATTTCTTTTCTTTTAGGTAGGGAATGACTGCAAAATTAACAATAGACGAGGGGGTGAGATTGGTTTTGATGCATGGAATACCAGGTACAACAAACCGATGAATCGGTACAGAATTTAAATTATGTACCGATTCATCAATTTGTTGTATCTGGTATTCCGTACATTAAAACCAAGCTCATCCTCTCGTCTATTGTTAATTTCGCAACCATCCCCACCTAAAAGAGAAAAAAAAATAGTCAACACTGAAAATTCCTATGATGCGCGACATTTGCGCCACCAGATCTTAAAATTTGGTTTCGGTATATTCATGAAGGGCGAAGCTCAGAAGAATGAATCGTGTCGTATTAGGAAAATAATTGCATAGAATCACCCGTGCTGCCATAATGCAGCAAATAAAGGCAGAAAGCAAAAGCGTCCGGCTCAAGATGAACACAATCAATGAAGGAGACACTTTAAACTAAATGACCTACGCACGCACGCACGCAAATACTGTATATGCACAAAACCAGAGTTCATTGGGACAACTGGCTTTCCCCATTTGTGTACTCAACACTATAAATAAATATGTAGCTAAATAAATAAATATCCAGTTATTAATTGTTTCATTTAATACCAGAACCGTTATTAAATAAAAACGAGTAATTATTAAAAAACTAAGTGTGTGTGTGTGGTGTGTGTGTGTGTGTGTGTGTGTGTGTGTGTGGTGTGTGTGTGTGTGTGTGTGTGTGTGTGTGTTTTTCTAGGGGTTGCATTAATGAAACAATGTATTTGATATTTAAGAACTTTTAACGAATAATAACGATCTTTCAATGTTCTGACTTGATACACAATACATCCTTAATGGTAGTGAATTTAGAGATGGAACCCAGTTTTAAAAAACTGGTTTTTAACCAGTGATGAAAATTTTTAATCACCACCGAAACCGACGATAAGAACCGGTTTTCACATTTTGCAAGAGTCTCCATCACTTTGGTCCATTTTCTATGAAACAAACGTTACCAAACGTTTAAAAACACAGTAATTACGTTTTGCATCGTTTCGTATCGTTTTTGTTTGTTTATAAGTGTAAATAATTGATGCTTCAGTCTTGAATGTTATGTGGATGATTGCACATGCTCAGTTAAGATTCTAAGATTTAATACTCCATGTCAAAGAAATCAAGTGCTTGGTATCATTTCACTCGTAAGAATAAAGAAGAAGCAGTGTGTATGACATGTCACAAAGTTTTAAAGTGTTGTGGAGGTTCTACTTCAAGTTTATCATCCCACATGAAAAATATTCATGGCATAAACATCGACCAGATTAATCAGCCATTGAAGAAACAAAGAACAGTGGAAGAGTTTGTGCAAAAAAAAAAGTCCACAGAAGAGGAAATTTCGAAATTTGTGTGTAGATGGACAGTTTCCAATCAATTGCTAAAAGTGAATTCATTCAAGAAAGCCTAAGATAAAATACAAGCAGCCTCATCCAACTTCCATAATGGTATCAGAAAAATGGTGCTTAGTTTTTATGAGAAAAAGAAACATGAATTGGTCAACTACTTCAAGAATCAGATGAGACAAGGAATCCGCTATTCATTAACTATGGATGAGTATACATCTTCGCAAAACCAAAGATATATTAATATTAATGTTCATGATGAAAATCAACATTGGTCTCTTGGTCTCATGAAAAAAATGGTTCTCTCGATAGCACCAAAACTATTGTAATCGTTAGGAAAAGATTGGAAGACTTTGGCTTGGACCTAGATAAGCATATCGTGGGTTGCACCACCAACGGTGCCTCAGTAATGGTCAAATTTGGAAGAGAAATAGTACCTGATCACCAGCAATGCACTGCACATGCTATACATCTTGCGGTTTCGGATATCTGGAAAGTGACCCTACCCCTGAAGATGAAGCCATCGAAGAAGAACACACTACACATGAGTTAAGCGAAGATTAGTGAAATTTTATGCAGATACAATTTTTGAGTCCGACATAGATGACGTAATTGTTCTTCCAAAACTTCGAGAAGATTACTTAAAAGTAATAAATAAGGTGAGAAAAATCTGCCGCATATTTCGAAAGTCTCCTTTGAAAAATGAGAGTGCAGGATTTTGTCAAAGATGAATTTAATGGAAAGGAAATGAAGCTTATCCTTGACTGTAGAACGAGGTGGAACAGTCTTTTGGCCATGATAGAAAGATTTTTGAAACTAAAAAATTGCATTCCAAAGGCCCTCAGAGTGATACGCTCAACAGAGACGATTTCAGATGAAGAATGGAATGCTCTGAAGAGCCTCTTTGACACGCTTCGTCCACTGGAAATTGTCTTGAAGGGACTCTGTTCCGAAGATGCAAATTTGCTCAAAGTTGAATCTGCCATGAAGTTTATTTTGGATAAATTTGAAAACAAAAACAATCCTTTAGCTTTTGAGCTACGTCAGTGTCTCATTGATCGCTAGTCATCGAGAAGACAAAAAGCTGCGGCGCCTTGCTGAGTTTTCTCCAAAATCCCAAGGTCTTGAAAAATGAATCATCAGCACCGTTCCTCTTTCCTTCAAGACAAGCACTTAAGAAGTATGCGGGTCATACATTTAAAAGGCTTTTTCCAGAAGCTTGCCAGATTTCAGAAACAGACGACCAAGTCCAATCAATTGCTTCGAAACTCGAAGATTCACAATGCAGCTCAGTTCGTGAAGTAAATGATGACGATCAACTTATGAACGAGTACATGCGTGAGATGAACAAACTGAAAATGAAACCCAAGAAAGATTCTTCTGAGACCTTTGACGTAAACAATGAATTCAAATATTTTGAAGCTACTTTGAATAGAAGCGAAAATTTGGATCGAATGTACGAGGCGTTGCTTACAATAAAAGCCACCAGCTTAGAGTCCGTGCGTGTTTTCAGCTGCTGGTTTATTCGTCACAAAGATTCGATCAAGAATGTCAGATCAGACACTTAATGCTCTTTGTTTTCTCAAGTTAATTAAAAAATCAAGTTCGATAATAAACTTTTTAATTCAAATATTACACATACTTGATTGAATCAATTAAAACCTTATTTCTGTTTAATATTTGATAATTTACCTCCCTAAAAAGCATACAGAATGCCATCGGTGAAAACCGGCTTTAAGAATATAGCGACGGTGAAAACCGGTTTTACACTTTTTGGTTATTTTCCATCCCTAGACTAGTGATTCTGGTTGTGGTAGTGACTATACTATTTTTATAATTCCACGATCAAGTATTGTTTTTCTCTACCAAAATTTATGAGATTAATCAATAAATATGGGTGTATGAAATAAATCTCTGAAATAAAGAAAAACATGAAAATAATTACCGTACGTAAAAATGAAATGTACATCAAATAACCAGAGGAACCAAACACCGGGGTCAAACAGACCCCATGGTTCCCGATGAGGGTTACATAAATATTGCAAACGCCTTCGAGACATCAGTGCAAATTTGGTTACTACTTGTTCAATAAATAAATGTTTGTTTTTCGTAACCATCTTCATGCACGCTCATCATGCAGAGCCCCATCCAGTCTATCTTCACTCATGGTGGAAGGAAGCCAGGTTTTAACTATTCCTAAAGTACAGATTGTTCGCGCTATCATATATGTAGTAGCCCTAACTAGTAGAGCTCGTCTTATCTCTACAGCTCTGGCTACAGCTGGGAAGAATTGCTTTGAATGCTGCAACAAATTAATGAAAGCAATTTAATTTTATCGCTTGTCTTATTTGCTTGTAAAATTCATAAAATTTTTAAATATGATCTGACGATTTCGCAAAATCAGTGGAACTCAACTTTTTCATATTCTCCAGATGTAAGTGCAGTACAGTAAAACTAGTTTTATTTTGTTCTGAAAACCTTCGCGTCTGAGAGGCAATTAACGAGCCTTAAGTAAGGAATGAAAATCGTGAGAATATTCTTTGGTGGTCCGCACTGGATTAGTCTGGTCTATCTTCAACTCCCGCACTCCGCTTTTTAATGTTGATCAAAAGTAATTTTATTTTAAATTTAAACCTATAAGTGATCAAACAAGGTAAAAGCCTTATTTTGCCATATTCTCATGATCATATTAACTCCTAGTGTTCAATATAGAGAGTAATTTTTAATATACATTTTCAAGACCATTAAAATTATATCCAAATGTGATTTAATTACATAACATTGTAAAAAAAATGGATGCTAAATTTAACAGTAATGACCGTCATCCGTAACAGTATTGTCTCGTGTTTCAAGTAAACAGCAAATACATTTGAAATCCAAATTACAGAGGAATATCTACTGTATCTGAACTGGATTTTGCTGCTGTTTTTATCAGTTTAACAATGATGTTGCTTTAACAAATTTAGATTGATGATGTAACGATACCCTCAAAAATGTTTTTGAAATTTTATGAAACAGCTCCTCCCTATTTCAACAGTATAATTAAAACTGATTGTAAACTAAAATTGTACAGTAATGGAATATTTATCGATTTCAAACTTAATTTAAAGGCAAAAACTTTAAATTTTCAAACCACAGATGCCACTGTTATTTTAACATCAAAAACATTTTGCTTGAAAAATGACTAAGCAATATACTTAAAGTAACTGCTAATTCACCAAATTATTTGCGTTAATTTTCATGTTGACAGGCTCACCCTCATTTTAACAGAAAATGACTGTTCTTAAAACTGTATTTTGGGCACGAAAGGTAACAGTTGAATTGACAACTCAGTAATGTTAATTTAGAGACGGCATTGTACAATAGTACAAAAATTTACGAGCTCACTGTTATTTTAACAGCCAACAATTGAGGGGTCGCGCGTCTTAAGGTACCTCAGCGCCACCACGGGCAAAAACGTGTTTTTGATGGATATCACTATTTTCACCCTTCCTCTATCGCGTGGTTTGGGTTATAATGACCTTTACGACACTAGAAGTATGGTTGAAAACCTTATGAAGCGAACTACTTTTTTCACCTCTATCGCCAGCCAAAACTTCACCAAAAGTTCGGCATAATAAGAAAATCAAAAAATTTAAAAAAATATATACAGTATAAAATATAAAATATGAAAATCTATTCCAAAAACTCATCAACATCTTCATTAGCATACTTAGAACTCTAATATAGTCAAAAATGAACGTTCTAGCTCAATTAATAACAGAGATACTATTGCCAGAATAGTGCTGAACTTTGGAGGCGATTTCTGACGAATTTTAATTTTGGCGCTTTGGTACCTTAAGACGCGGGACCCCTCAATTATTCTCAAAACTGTCTGTACCTTCCGCAGAGCAGCAGTTGAATTGAAAACTCGGTACAATTCATTTTGAGAATTTATTGCAAATGTTTATATTACAAGTTATATTACAATCTATCCGCCAATTTATATAATTTTAAAACCTATGACGGATACAGTTTGAAACTTGTCTTAATCGACTAGGAAGGCAATTACTTTTTTTTTTAAATCACCCAATGCAAATACGCCTTAATAGTTACACAACAAGCAAAGATGCAACATTGATGATACTGAAGTTTGCATTTCTGCGGTTTTAGAATTAAGGTATGTACTGTATGTACATGATGCGGAGCTAAGTTTACCAAGATGTCTATTTTCAGGTAGCTGAATTGGCTGTTCGAGTTAAGAAATAGCTCTAGAACTATCAGACGATTTCTTCACGACATGGGTTACTATTGCAAAACATCTAAGAAGCCCATGTTCATTCACCCCTCGCAGCATTTCCGGTCAGAAGGAACCTATACCAATTTGGTCGACAAATCATAACAAGACACGAACAAAAATAATTTAACCTACAAAAACGTCCATTTTATGTGAAGTCGATCAGATAATGTTAGCCTGGTCGGACGCAGTGAGCAGCATCAATGGCCAAACGTGATTTCTGACTTTTTGAACACCGTAACCTCCTCAGATAAGTCTCGGTTTCGTTCATTTCCAGTGTGTGAGAGTGAGTGAGTGAGTATGGAAACGTCCATGCCAAGAATTTCGTCGGAGGTATCTGCAAACTATGGTAAGATATGTGGGATTTTCCATAACCATGTGGGCTGAAATTTTGATCAATGGACGATAGTCCGCACAGGAACTGTTATTTCAACCAAATATATAAAGATCGTGGAAGAGAGAGCTGCTACCTATTTCTTCCAGTGAAAATATATCTCCACAGTGGTGGCTGAGGCTGAATCCACACCAAAGTGGAGGATGGTTCCCTAAATCATACTAATCTTGCAGAGGTGGCATGATAACTGAACTAAACGTCTTCCATGGCCAAGTCAATCCCCAAATACGAATCCAATTGAAAACGTGTGGTACATGCCAGACAGGCCATTAAGGAAGCAGCAACCAATGCCTACATCCAGGGAAAGCATCGTCAATGGAATGTAAGAAGGTGGGTCAGCTTTATATGATACAAAGGAGAAAGCAACAAGATTCTACATTAAATATAAATAAATTTATGGTTATTTAGTGATATCTATTATCAAATAAATGTATACATATGTATATCTATACACTCAATTTCACTTCAAAGGTGGATGTTGCGTATATGTATGAGACAGAACTTGCTCTCATATTCCCGGACTCGAATCCTCCAGATTGTATACCCTCTGGCTACGGCTTAACATGCCAATCTACTAAATACGTCTGCGCTGTCTAACCTTTCTCCTAATTCTAGTGACTATCCAAAACTCTTTGACTACCTTACTTCCTAAGTGGAATACATTCTATCTCACGCTGATTTTGCTGAAATCTCCATTTCAGGAGATTTCAATGTTCACCATCACCTTTGGATTTCCTCCAACTTCACTGACATATCCTGGTGAATCAGTTTACGGCTTCTCTATCCTGAATGACAGAGCAGGTAGTACAGCACCCTCTACTCGTATCTCCGATCGCTTTGGAGATAGGCCCAACATTCTGGACTTATTTCTCGCCTCTCATCCTCTTCCCTACTGTCAAACTTTAATCCTTCGTTCGAGTCCTCCAACCACAATCTTATGTTTCCCGTCCTATCGCTCCAATTCGGCGTTTTGATTCTCCCAAGAGGACTCCTTTGGCACTTTGGCGCCGCTGATTGGAAGGCCCTTCGGCAGTACTGCTCTGATTTCGCATAGAATGGTCATGCTTTCGTAGGTGGGGCCCTTCCGAGTGTGCTGACCGTATCACAGAAGTGATTTTCTTGGGCATGGGGGCGTACATTCCACAACTAATGCAAGAAAAAAATATTCGTTTAACTTTGCTTGTCCTAATGCTATCGCAACAGAGGGGATGCTTTCAGGAGATACTGTCGCCATCCAACTCCTGACTCTCGCTAACTTGCATTTCTACATGAACCATACAAAATCTTTTCTTCCCGGCTCGCCAAATATTCCCTCAGACAAAAATTCTTCTCGCTCTTCCTGGCACCTAGCCAGGAACCTCTCCAACACCTTTATTACTTCTTCTTTCCCTCCTCTTCTCCATTCCGATGGCTCAGTTGCCGTCTCTTCTCCTGATAAAGCTGAACTCTCTGCTCGAACTTTCGCCTCCAACGAAACCCTGTACGATTCCGGTGTTGATCCTCCATCTCCTCCTCCCTTTGACTTGTGTCTGAAATTAGAATCTCTTCCGGAAGATGTTTTTTCTACCCTATCCATTTATAAAAGATGGGGGTGCATTTTAATGAAATAGGTAATGCTAGGCTAGGTAGGTTAATTGACGAAACGTACGAAAGCTGTATAGGTCGAAGCCTTCTTTAAACGTTGTGGGTCCGAGGAACGCGGGCCCAACATGAAAAATAGTTTAAAACGCCGGCCCGTGGGGAAAAAATAACTTAAACGTCTTTTATTGTAACGCGCGTAGTATTAGAAATAAATTAAACGAATTTAAGGCGATAATTTATTCCGACAACTACGATATACGGTAGCTGCTATCACTGAAACGTGGTTAAATACCGTGACTCGGGACTTGTTGGGGGAACTTGATATACCGGGTTTTAAACTCTTTACTAATGGTAGGTTACATAGGACTGGTGGCGGCGTTTTGTTGTACATTCGTAATTCCCTTAGGGCTATCGAGGTTAAGATAGATTTTCCGGCAGCAATTAATGCGACATGCGTTGAAGTTAGGGCGCGTAGTATTAGTTTTAATTTTGTTGTTGTTTATAGACCTCCCGTTCAACCCCTCGATACAGATACTAGATTTTACTCTCTTCTTGGTAACTTTATTGACAATCGGAATAGTATAGTTGTCGGAGACTTTAACTGCCCTAATGTTAATTACGAGACTTTTACTGGTAATGAGAAGGGTTTGAGATTGATTGAGTTCATGGAAGATAATTTTTTACGACAGATGGTTACCAAACCAACGCGCGGTGACAATATTTTAGATTTGGTAATGACGAACGGCGAAAATATAATCAAAGGTTTAGAAGTAGGCGAGAGTTTAGGATGTAGTGATCATCAAATTCGTAGGTTTAAGTTATTGACAGAAAACACTAAGATAGTAACGTAATAGAAGTCCCTGATTTTCGTAAGGCTAATTTTGATAGTTTTGCGGATAGGTTGATAGTAGTGGACTGGGATAACTTACTTATGGGCAATGACACAAATTTGCATTGGGAGGCGTTTAAAGAGTTTTATGAATATTGAAAGGGAGTTTATTCCTCGTAGGCCCAAGCGCGCTAGAAACCATGGTAGGCCCAAGTGGTGGACTAGGGAAATATGCGAGTTCATAAACGAGCGTAACAGAGCGTATAGGCTTCATAAGCGCAATGGCACGGTAGCTAACTTTAATAGATATATCGAGCTTAGACGTCAGGTTAAAAGATCAGTTAGGAATGCTAAGCGTAATTTAGAGATACTTATAGTGTCCCCGACGTGGACGATATCGTTCCATTTAGTAGAAAGACTATTTTGGATAAAATAACTGTTTACGAGGGTGACATTGCGCATTATATCGATAAGCTAAAAGTTAGCAAGGCTCCAGGCCCTCACGCGTTTTATCCCAGACATTTGAAAGACGTTATCGTAGGCCCCTTAACGAAGATTTTTAATCAGTCACTCGAAACGGGGATTATGCCTGAAGACTTCAAATTAGCTAACGTCACGCCCATTTTTAAAAAAGGCGACCGCACAGTAGCTAGCAATTATAGGCCCATTAGCTTAACGTCAATTGTCGGTAAACTATTGGAATCCGTCGTTAGGGATCGTATCATCGATCACTTAGAAAGTCGAGATTTGATTAATAGTAGTCAGCATGGATTTCGACGCCATAGATCTTGTTTAACTAATTTGTTAGAATTTTATAACGAAATAGTGCGCGAATACGATAGGCATAGAGCGGCTGACGTTATTTATTTAGATTTTAAAAAGGCGTTCGATACAGTTCCGCATAGAAGATTAATTGCGAAGGATAAAGTGCACGGTATACGCGGTCAGGTAGCTAACTGGTTAAGGAATGGCTTCGTGCTAGGAGACAGAGGGTCGTTGTTAATGGTAGTGAATCGGGGTGGTTGGTTGTAGGTAGCGGTGTCCCACAGGGTTCAGTGTTAGGCCCATTGCTATTCGTAATTTACATTAACGACATAGATGTAGGATTGACTAGTAACGTGTCAGAATTCGTGGACGATACTAAAATAGGCGGTAAGGTTGTTAACGAGGACGATAGAAATAGGCTCCAAGACGATGTAAATAGGATTATGGAGCGGACGGATAAGTGGCAGATGCAATTTCACGTAGACAAATGTAAAGTTTTGTATATAGGTTCTCGTAACAATAATTACACGTACACGATGGATGATAGAGAGTTAGCGAAGTTTGACGAGGAAGCAGATTTAGGCGTAAGCGTATCTAAGGATTTAAAAGTTAGGAACCAGTGTCTGGAGTCTTGCACAAAAGCTAATAGGATGTTAGGCTTCATAGTGCGTAATTTCGAATTTAAATCGAAGGATATTATATTGCCTCTTTACAAGTCCCTAGTCAGGCCTGATTTAAAATATGCCGTTCAGTTTTGTTGCCCGTATTTGCGTGAGAATATTGATAGGTTAGAAAGGGTTCAGCGTCGTGCCACGAAACTAATTCCGTCATTGCGCAACAAGCCTTATGAGGATAGGATTAAAGAGTTAGACTTGCATTCACTTGAAACTAGGAGATTAAGGAGGGAGCTTATTGAAATTTTCAAAATCGTTAATAACATCGATAACGTAAATTTTGACAAACCGTTCACTTTCGATATTAGCAATACTCGTAATAACGCATTTAAGTTGCGTGACAGACGTTTCATTACTAATATCGCTAAACACTTCTTTACGTTTAAAGTAATTGATAAATGGAATAATCTTCCCGCGCCCGTCGTGAACTCTACCAACGTTAATGTGTTCAAAACCGTCTAGATAGACATTTTAAAAATATTAACGTTGTTTAAAATAAAAAAAACAATTGGCAACAGGAGCTCTGGGGGTCGTAATCGGGGATGAGTCTGTTCATGTCTAATGCCAGCTTGTGACATGCCGGGAAAAAAAAAAAAAAAAAAAAAACTAACACGAACTTAGTTGTAGCTTGTTGAGTAAATTAACCCACTTTTTGTTATTCTTTATATTTTTTTTTCTTCTCTCTTTATTGCATGTCTGTAGTTTGCATGTTTGCATGGTATGATAGTGTTTGAGTTAAGAATGTTTTAATGCGTTCTTATTTTACTTCTTTCCATCTTTCACGCCTTTCCAGCCTCGTGGGCTGCATCCTCTACCTCCCTATGGAGTGGAGGATCGGTCTGCAACAGTTGGAAGAATGTGTTGCTTTGAGTTAAGAATGTGTTGTTCTTGAGTTAAGAATGTATTGCATGGTTTGTAAGCGTTCTTATTTTACTTCTTTTCATCTTTTCCGGCAGAGTGGGCTCTACCTCCCTATAGAGTAGAGGACCGTTCTGCAATCTTTCCTATTCTCTCCGACTATTTTTCTGACTTGTCGGCAGTGGCCGGTGGATGATGATGGTGAGCCTTTTTTTCTTTTTCTGAATGAATGTTAACCCACGAGTTATAGGTATTGCTACTTACTTAACCCCTTATTCTCTTCTCTTAACCCCCTACTCTTTCCTTTCTCTCCGGCTAACCTTAGAGTGGATCTTAGGGTCTTTGTTAGCCTTAGCTTCTGTAGATCTGTAGATCCTGGTGGTGTCCCTCCTGTTTTCAAGAACTGCTTCTGTGCTGACACCCTGCCGAGATAAACTCTTTCGTGTCTTTTATCTGGTACTTTTTCTTCCTGTTGTAAATTCCCTTTCATTCATCCTGTTCCAAAGAAGGTTGACCGTTCTCAACCCTCCAACTATCGTTCAATTCCTTTGATTTCTTGCCTTTCTAAAGTTTCTGAATCTATCCTCAGTAGGAAGTTTCTTAAACACCTCTCTTCTCACAATCATCTTTCAAATCGTGAGTATGAGTTCCGCAAGGGACGCTCCACTGGCGTACAGTGGTTTTCATTTTTCTCCGATTCTCGGTCATCTTCCTTTGGGTATTTCAGTGAAACCTTTGCTATTGTGCTAGACATATCAAAAGCTTTGGATGGAGTCTGGCACAAATCCTTAATTTCCAAACTGCCCTGCTTCGTTTTCTATCTTTCTATCCGTGCCTTTGTCTGATTCCCTTTCTGGACGATCTTATAGCATAGTGATGCATGTCACATCCGCACAAAATTCAACATCCGCATCCCGCACCTGCAAGATGCGGATGCTGCAGACGTGTACTATTTACTAAATAGCTATTTTTGAAGCACAATTTGCCCCTCATTCAGTTCAAATACTGAAACTTGTGCAGCCTTCATTTGATCTTTAATGTAACTGGCAATGTCTGTTGTGTATTTGTATAATTAATTGCTCAGGTTACAATACATAGCAATGTCATAAGCATACTACTTTCCAAAGGGTGGTGGTTGGGGAAAGTGGTTGGTGCGATGCAAGACGAGTTGGGTCCCCGCATCCTGGTAACACACAGTTGTGTGGCGAAAACTCGTCCAAAAAAGGTTTATGTAAAAAAATTATAATTACAAAATAATAATATCCAATATCATCGAATATCTAATATTTATAACTAACCAAAAATCGAAAGTCAATTAATAAATTAAGTATGAATTTGAACTATCATATTATGAAGCTGACAAATTTATGCATGAACATCTGCATCCGCATGTCAGAAATCTGACATCTGATACATCACTACTACAGCATCGGTTGTAGAGTGGCATTGTTCTTCTCCTAAAGCTATTAATAGTGGTGTTCCTCAAGATTCTGTCCGGTCACCCACTCTTTTCTTTTTATTTATCAATGATCTATTAAGTCGCACTTTGTCCTTTCCACTCCTATGCCGATGATTCTACTCTTCACTTCTCCCGCTTCACAAAGCGTACTCTCTCAACAGTCACACTATAACGCAAGAGTTAATCGGTATTTTCAATCTTTCATCTACTCAACCGGTCAACTCTGGAACACACTTCTTCAATCCATCTTTTCCCCTGCCTATCTTTCAAAAGCAGTGTTCAGGCATCTCGAAAACTTTGAACCTTCATTATGGCTCTCTTTTCCCTCTATGGCGTTTTTTGCGAGCATTCGCCCTTGGCCCATCCTTCCTATATAAAATTATATACTAGAATGCCGGTTGGGCCTTGCGCAGCAAAAAACCCCGAAACAACCTAGGTGGGGGGGGGGGGGGGACTGGGATGGGCGGGTGTTATTAAAACCTTGCTTGGTTCTCTTTTAATTTGTATATTAAATTTGATGTGGATTACCATAACCGCCTAGGGTTAATATTGTTATACATACACACAAATATTGTTATACATACATATATATATGGGGAATGTAATAAGGTTAATTAATAGTTTAAAATTAACCAAGACACAGAATCGCCCATGCAAACGAAATGAATCTGTATGTGTAAATATCAAAACGAATTAAAAATGGTAGAAAGAACAAAATAAAATATTTTTAAGAATGATTTCACATTACGCGAATATTGAATTGCTTGTTTAAACTTCGGGAGTTGCGAAGAATATGATGTAAATCACGCTCGCATTATATATATATATATATATATATATATATATATATATATATATATATAACGATTGTTTGACATCTCTGGAGTGAATGATTGCTCAGTTATTTTTGTTTACTTTTGGTTTCACCTGAGCAATATCCTCTAGAGATTTTAAATTTTAATTTAAAAAAATTTCATTAAGAAAGGCGGAGCATAAATATAACGTATAACGAACTTGAAATTAGAAGAGAATCGGTGCAACTTAGAAGCTCAGACCCTAAATATCGAAGAAGAACGTGTCGCGTAAATGAAACAATTTTATAATGTCTCCCAAATTCTTAAAGTAAAAAATAAACACGAAACTCCTGTGTGGCTCAGAGAAAAAATAAAATAGTCAAATAAAGACTTAGTCTCCTCTAAAATAAAATAACTAAAAATAAACTGAAGGAAACGTAAAGTATAAAAATATATAGTGTTGACTACAATATAGTACGAGTGCGTTGTATTAAATTTTAGTTCCAAGGATTTGATCCCCACAGAACCGAAAGTTACTGCTGTCATTAAGATAAATACTCAAATTTGTAACAAATATATTCTAGCCATTCTATTTTAATTGTTTTGTGTTAATTCCGAATTAAAAATTCTTGATCTTTTCCGTTTGGGGGCTAGCAGCGAATTTTAATGAAAATCGGTATACTAATGTAGTTTTGGTCACTGATTTCAAAAATAACTTTCTTTTTTGAAGAAATGAAAAACAAACATGTTAGAGCATTTTAAATAATTAGTGTTTTTTTAATGAAAATATCATGACTTAACCTAACCAATCGTCAAGGGTGTACAGTTGACCTAACCGGGCATTAATTCTCGATTTTTTTCTGCTACTTTTACAGATCATCTAGGATCCTTCAAAAAACATATTATTTGTAAAGTTGCACTTTTTACCGTTTGACCGACGCTTTTGGCAACGAAAGAACTGTGTATTTTTATCAAAGGAACACACTTTCCCACACTTAGAGCACTTTTTCATAAACAGTAGCAGTTTGTGACTGGCTAAATTTAACACAATCCTCTGTAACTAGTTTAAGCTAGTTAAAACACATTAATTATTTAAAGTGCTTTAACACGTTTGTTTTTTACTTCTCCAAAGAAAAAGAAAGTTATTTTTTAAATCAGTGACCAAAACTACATTAGTATACCGATTTTCATTAAAATTCGCTGCTAGCCCCCAAACGGAAGAGACCCAAAATTCTTAAAGTAAGAACCAGTGTCTCAAATGTCATTTCTTTAACAAATTCCATTGATATCAAATTTTCATTTTTCCTTTGTATTTTTGTTTAGTGTTAAACTCCTTGACGTAAAAGATTAGTTTTGTAATAATTCCTTTATTCACCTCTAATAGAAGGTATGGGGAAACCTAACTACAGTAACGTTATGTTTCCGCTTAAGAAACGAAACAGGCATAAGCCGCTTTACCAAGAACAATGAAATCACCTTGCGAAGAATAATATTTATTATTTATTAGAGAAATTGTTCAGTGTCCTCCAATCATGTTCAATACATACATTAACATCTTTGAACCACTGAACATAGCACGACACAGTTCTTTGGTATTATTCAACGTCTCGAACTCTTGGCGTATCAAAGTTTTCATGTGATCGAAGTCCCACGGTTTCTGGTCGTAGACTACATTTGATTATACTCCACAGTGAATAATCACATCACATTGATTATTCAAAGTGGTGTATAATCAAAGATAGAGTCTACGGCCAGAAACCTCGGAACTTCGATCACATGAAGACTGATACGCCAAGAGTTCGAGACGTTGAATGATAAAGAACAGTGTGGTGCTATTTGTTGTTCAAAGATGTAACGTGTGTATTCAACATGATGGAGGGCATTTTGAACAATTTCTATAATAATTAATAATAATTATTCTTCGCAAGGTGATTTCATTATTCTCGGTAAAGCGACTTATGCCGCACCCTTAATACTTATGTCGTTTCTATTCATATATATATATATATATATATATATATATATATATAATATATATATATATATATATATATATATATATATATATATATATATAGTCGAACTCCGATATAAGCAAGTTTTTGGGACCAAGAAAAAATTTGCTTATAGGGGATAATTTGCTTATATAGAATACGTCCAGAATGTCTGCACGTACGCCATATAGTACAACAGGTTATTGAAAGATAAAAAGACCTACTAACTGTATGAATGTAATAAAAGTAAAAAAACGCAAATGTATAAAACTGTACAATTATTTAAAAATTACATTAAAATTAGAACATTTATTTAAAAATTTTATGAAAATTAGAGCATATCACAATAAGAAAATACAGTACGTAGGTATAGAATTATACAAGTACAGTACATAAATTGTTAGCACCTATGTTAATTAAAATAATCACGAATAGTGGTTTGTTTTTTAGCAGTTTTGTGAATGATAAAATTTTGGAGTTCTTTCTGGGTTTCTTTTAATTCCAGAGTGCTTAGATCATTGGTTTCTAAAACTTTTTTTATTTCATCTAACATGTTTAAGGCTTGTAATGGGGTTGTCGTACGAGTCTCTTCAACTTCATGATCGTGTTCTTCGTTTCGGAGATTTCAGAACCTTCTGAGAAACATTCTAAGTTTCGATCACATTGAATAAAATCTTCATTCAAACTGGTGATAACCTCCTCAACAGTTTCAACGTCACATTCATGACTTATTGCAGTTTGGAGAGTAGGAAAAAAATTTTTGAAGCAGTTTTTTTAATGCTGGTTGGGGCTACATTAGCCCAAGCACCTTTAAGCATAAAAAGGGCATCTAAAACCGTCACGGACTTTACTCCACTTTCCATAGTATCATCTTGCCCAGAATCCAGTCGTGCCACTAGCTCTTTCATCAACTTTTTGCGATAGTGCGCTTTGAGGCAACGAATGATTCCAACATCCATCGGCTGGATTAGAGATGTCGTATTAGCTGGTAGGTACAGGATTTCTACGTTTGTTGTCACATTCACCTTTGGGTGTGCGGGACATTGATCGAGCAACAGCAAAATTTTCTTTTGTTGCGTCTCATTTTCTCATCCAATTTCATCAGCCAATCAGTGAATAAAATGTTTGTCATCCAGGCATTCGAATTTGCCTCGTATTGAACGGGAAGACTGTTATTCTTGTTTTTAAAACATCTGGGATTTTTACTTTTTCCGATCACTAGCAGGGGTAATTTTTCAGTTCCTGTCATGTTCGCAGCTACCAGAACAGTTAATCTTTCCTTTTTCTTCTTACCACCACTGACTTCTTCACCTTTTTGGCTAATGTGCCATCTGGGGTAGCTCTGTAATACAAGCCCGTTTCATCGGCGTTAAAAATTGAATCCTTTGAATAGTGTTCTAAGAGTTCAGGTAAAACATTTTTCTGCCAATCGTTTGCGGCACTAGAATCGGCATCCGCTTTTTCTCCGTGTTCACGCTTGAAAACAATGTTGAATCTTTTTTAAAATTTTTGAAGCCAGCCTTGAGAAAAAGCGATGTCATCAAAACCCCCATAAAGTTCTTCTGCTAGTGACTTAGCTTTCTCGATCAAAATTGCTCCGGAAATTTCAGCTTTCTTCTCTCTCATGACAACAAACCACTCATAAAGCTCGTGCTCCAAATCTGGTAGAACACCTTCTCTCTTCCTCTTACGAAGCAAATTTCCATTTTGTATTCGAAACTGGTTTAACTCGTCCTCATTCTTCATCCATCGGGTTATAAGGCACTGGTTAATTTTAAATTTTTGAGCCACATAGGCTCTCTTTTCACCATTGTTTACAGCCTTGATGACATCAAGTTTAAACTCTAGAGAAAAATTGTTCCGTTTAGAAGCCATTAATAATATCTAACGAACGATGATTGAGTACACAAAACTGATCCAGAGAGGCTAAATTCTAACCTAGAATCGGAAAATAAATTAACGATGTGTAGCGACACAACTCAAACGGGACACTGCAGTAAACTAATTCAAAGCAAAAACTAACTGTTGTGTTCAAACGCCATCTAGCGGCTGAATCTGAAACTTATAATTGCTTATGCACACGTGTGTCGCACGCATGTGGATTTTTCCAAATTTTTTTATCTACGCACACTTGCTTATATGGGATGTTTGCTTATATCGAATTTTTACTTAGTAAATTTCTTTGGGATCAGGAAATTTCTTGCTTATACTGAATAATTTGCTTATATTGAATTTGCTTATAATGAAGTTATATATACAGTGCCCGCGAAAAGTATCCGATCACTCAAGAAAATACAATATTTTCCCTTGATATTCAGAGACAGGTAATTCACTTTCTATTTGTTCTAGCGACATCTGGTAACTTTGAGGTTGCTCGCTGATATGAGATCTATCCAACGCATTCTCAAATTAGTGTTCTGGTAGCCTTCGTTGCGGGTGGCTGTGTCTCAAATTTGTCAGATTTCACTGTTTGTGTAAATTTCTTGATATTTTTTTTTTTTTTTACAGAAAGTGGTGTAAATAAAATGTATATATAATGTGTGCTAAAAAACAACTTAAGAGTGATTGTCGAGGTGCTATTGTTGCTTTGCATGCATGTGGGAAATCACAGACAGATAGCTAAGGAATTAAACATATCCCAAAGTACCGTTAATTTATGGGTTTCACGGCTAAGAACAATGGTGGCCTAACCACGCCAGTCCCTAAAAACGATCTGGCAGACCGAGAAAAACAAATTCGCGAACAGACAAACTTATGAAACGTTTAGTATTGAAAAACCCAACAATAACTGCGAAAGAAATAAAATTTAATATGAATAATTTGTTATCTGGTGTTTCTGAACGAACTATCCAGGAGCGGCTCCAAAAGAACTCGGATTACCATCTCGCCATGCTGCTAAGAAACCGTTCATTAATGAAAAAATGCGTAAAAAACGTGTCGCATTTTGTAAAAATACATTCATTGGACTGTTGATGACTGGAAGGTTTTATTTAGCGATGACTCGACATTTTTGACATTCAGAAGTTGTCCAAAAAAGGTTCGCCGGCCTATTGGCTCAAATAGGATGGACCCTAAATACACCCTAAAGACAATGAAACACCCTCCAAGTGTGATGGTTTGGGGTTGTTTCGGTTACTATGGGCGTGGAAACTTATATTTTCTTCCGAAGAACACAACTATGAATGGTGCACGGTATTTAGCAATGCTACAGGATAAACTTCCAATGGCAATGGCAATCCAAAGGACAAAAACATACATGCATGATGGTGCACCATGTCACAGGGCCAAAATAGTGACAAAATGGATTACTGACAATAAATTTGATATTTTGGATTGGCCTGGTAATAGTCCAGATCTCAATCCGATAGAAAATCTGTGGCTAATAATAAAAATAAGGTTGAATGCCACGACACTGGCTCAGTTGAAAAATTACAAGAGGCCATCAAAAAGGTATGGTGCAAGGAAATATCAGTGGAAGTTTGTCAAAACTTGATTAAATCCATGCCAAAACGTCTAGAACAAGTCATCCAAACCAAAGGACAGATGACAAAATACTAATATAAGGTTAGTATACATTTAAACATTGTTTTTTATGTAAAAAATACAAATTTCAAGGGTGATCGGATACTTTTCGCGGGCACTGTATATATATATATATATTAGTGATGGATCGAGTAACCACAACCGCACTACAACCGCACAAAAATTCACAACCGCAACCGCCGTTCCATAAGTGCGGTTGCGGTTGTAAAAGCTTAGTTAATTTTAATTTTAGGTTAATTAGAAATATTTCTTTTTTTAAAAAGAAAATGATGGGTCTCCTTATGCGTGCTTAAACGTGACGTCATACGGCTGCCGTAGTAAAATTGGTTTAAAATGCGCTCTAAGTTATTACTCTGTGAGCTCCATGAAGTAAGTAAGTTTGACATCAGTTTTTCAAATGAATAATAATCCATAACTTTCCAATGGGTGGAGGCTGGGGAAAGTGGTAGGTGGGATGAACAGTGCGATGGGTCCTCGTCCCTCATCCTGGTAACACACTTAGTGCAAAAATATGGTTTTAATTAATTTGACCTATTCTTTCATAATAGCTATATAAGTTTAGAATATACTTCATTTAAATAGTATTTATTTAGTAAATACCTTATGTTGAACACAAGTTTTGCAACACACAAATAGCGGTAGCGGTGTATTGCAAAACTTGTGTTCAACATAAGGTATTTACTAAATAAATACTATTTAGTATATATTATGTACCAAGTGGCTAAATCGCACTATAGTGGCTAAATCCAGTTAATAATTACGCATTTTTCCTAGTATATGATAACCGCAACCGCAGTTGGAAAAAATTCGACAACCGCAAACACAACCGCAACCGCGGTTGTGAAAAACCGACCACTCGATCCATCAATAAATTATATATATATATATATATATATATATATATATATATATATATATATATATATATATATAATATATATATATATATATACCAGTCAAAGTTTAACTACACCCTGAAATATTCATAAAGTTCAATTTGTCTAAAGTTTTTTATTGATTAACTAAGTTATCATGACAAATTCATAAGTACAAACATGGGAACCTAACAAAAATCAGGACAATTTACCAAAAACAGCCTAAATTTTAGATTCATCAAAATAGCCTCCTCTTGCAGCAATTACAGCAGAACAAACTCAAGGAATGCGCTCAACAAGAGAAAGAAGATAGTCTGGTGAAAGCTGCTGTCAGCACTCTTGAAAAAGTTCCCAGAGCTTCTGAGTACTGGATGACTGCTTGGCTTTCACTCTTCGATCCAGTTTATCCCACACTAGCGCTGTAGAATGCTGTGATAGCCACGTTGGCTCAGTATTCCAGTGACTTTGTGGAGATCTCCAACTTGCTCCCCTGCAAAACATCCTCAGACCATCACACTTTCTCCACCGTGCTTCACTGTTGGCACAACACACTACTGTCTCATTCTTTCACCAGCTCTGCGCCGCACAAATACTCTGCGCTTGGATCCAAAACATCGAACTTTGATTCGTCAGTCCAAAGGACAAATTTCCACTGCTCAACAGTCCATTTTTGGTGTTTTTTAGCTCAGGCTAGCCTTTTCTTTTTGTTCTTTGCTGCAGTTCGTCCTTTTAATCCTGCCTCTCTTAGTCTTCTCTGAACAGTTGATGTTGAAACTGTTGTACTTCTGGAGTTCTTCAGCTGGGCTTTGATTTCAGGTGCTGTGAAGCGTCTGTTGCGCAGACTGGTGACTCGGATATACTTGTCCTCTGAGTTTGTTGTGGTTCTTGACTTCTTGGTCGCCCTCACCTTTTTCTGTCCTTATTTTGACTAGTTTCTTTGTACCGTTTAATGGCACAAGCAACCGCATTCACAGAAACTTTTAATTTTTTTGCAATTTGCCTCAGTGATTGTCCCTCATTTCTCAGTTACAAACGACTGTCTTTTTTTTGTTGTTAACTGAGCTTTGGCACCCATTTTTGCTTTCTGAAAGAGAAATATACCTTAAACTACACAGTTAGCTCCTCTGCAAGGATTTTATATGTAAAGACTTGCAGCACATGTTAATAACTGAACACATGTATTAACATACTCCTGAAGAAACACACTACCCCACAGTACCCCAGTAAAGACTTTTAAACTGTTTTTGGACCTTTGGCAGAGCTAATGGCATTAATTTTAGGTTGCATGCTAGACATAAATTAACACATTTTGAAGAAGCTTCTGTGTTACAACACACTGCATAGGGCAGATGCATTGAAGCATACAATATGAAAGCCAGGTAAGCAAATTCATCTCTAGTACCTGTTAAGCTTACATTTGAAGTTATGTCATGAGCTAAGCAGCAAAACATTAGAAATTAGTAGGTGTACTTAAACTTTTGACTGGTAGTGTGTGTATGTATGTATATATATATATATATATATATATATATATATATATATATATTATATATATATATATATATATATTATGTATGTATGTATATATGTATGTATGTATTTTAATAATTCCTGAAATAATTAATGTCATTAATACTAGCATGAAATTTCAAGAAAAAATATGCGAAGTGAAGAGTCCTAACTAAACTCGCAGAATTAGCTTTGTTATTTGGGGTTTTAGAAACATAAAAACTTACCAACGATTATTAATTAGGAAGTTAATGATTATATGCTTGGCCTGAAATTTTCACAATAATTATTCCACCACAGCATATAAAAGCATATCAAATTTTACCTTAAAAAAAAAAAGATACAAAATGAAGAGATCGGATTCAATTTCAAACACTTTTGAAATCCAAATGGAGAAAAAAGCACACACCAAATCGAGCCAACATTACACAGTGTCGATATTAATTGCAACCGAATCTTCGAGATGGTGTAGGAAGATTTTATATATATAATATATATATATATATATATATATAATATATATATATATATATATATATATAGTGTCCCATAGGTCCAGTCTCATAGGAAATTTTTTTTTTAATTTACAAAGTAATACATTAGAACTAAAACAAGGAAAAGGCCTCCGGAGGCCTTTTCCTCACGAGTGTAACTCACTTCCATATTAGCCACTGCGTGTTATTCTACCTGCAACAAAATAGGTCCCAAACAAGACATCACTTTGAACATTTGCTTTAGTTCCAATGCATTACTTTTGTAAATTTAATTTAAAATAAATTTTCCTACGAGACCGGACTTATGGGATATGGGACACCCTGTAGACAGACAGACGCTCCGAATTTTACCGACATTTGCATACTTGGCAAAAAGAAATTTGTAATTAGTTATTCGATGAGATGATATTCGACTATTATTAACAGCCGCTCGATGAAGCTCGAATGCAGTAACGCACAGACTGTCTCGATAAAGATTTGCCCGAATGGCATAAAAAAAATCCCTTCAGCATCCAACATACCCACGTGCGCAGCTTGGTAAACTCTATTTTTCTTTCATCTTGACTATCATGAGACGGTTAATAGGAATGGGAACCGGAAGAGAGTACAGTATATACGAAACGTGAGAGGGAAAAATGGAACAGGATATGGCAGTGGAGCAGATGTTGAATTTTGTTTAATTAAAGAAGACATTATGCCAAATGCCAAACTATCCGAGCTAATTAATACCATTACTGGAAAAAAAAATATGGGTAACAAATGTTGGAAAATTCGAGGAAATTGTATACAAGTTCGACCA
Source organism: Bathynomus jamesi (assembly GCA_023014485.1). Lineage (NCBI taxonomy): Eukaryota > Metazoa > Arthropoda > Malacostraca > Isopoda > Cirolanidae > Bathynomus > Bathynomus jamesi. The sequence continues at coordinate 321,890 of JAJOZX010001293.1, forward strand.
AATATAAATAATGTCTTTCTATTTACTTAAAAACGCCTGCCCGTACACAAGTGCGGAACAAAGCTTTCATTTTTTTTTTTAAATTTCGAGGAAATGGCCTTATCTCCACACTACCTGCCATTTATCATGCTGCACACTGGTGGTTCACGGTTTTAGAAGCTTATGCGCTTCTAAACAGATCAAATGAATGAACGAAGAGAAACTCATTCAACATTCACACAAAAGGGGGCGGAGTCTAAATTGAGGGAGGTGGTGGTTGTTTCCAAGCAAAACCCGATGTACAGTATTTATAATGCTTACACGGAAACAAATTACGAGTGACGCTGTTTCTCGTCTCGTAAGGAAACCACTGCATAATCTTCACTTTCGATCACTGAAAGTTCTCCAACAATTGCCAATTAATCACGGACTTGAAATCAACGAAGAATTGCAAAAACTGAAGATTTCTCTTAATCGAAATATTTCAAGACCATTGACGGGAATGGGCAAAAAATTACAGCATTTGCGACCAAAATTGGGAAACTGTCGTCGTCTTTGCAAGAATTTAATTCTTTATATGGAAATAAACCTACCAAAACACGTGCACGGGGGCGCACTTCTTAACGGGAGGAGAAAAATTGGAGAGACTCGATAATCAAATTTCAAAATATCTCCCTTAAATAAAAAAATAAGGTAGAAATAAAAAGATGTAAATAAAAACACGTCGATTTTCAAACTCATTAGCGGATTTGTGTAATTTTCATCTTTCTGATAATCCTTTTAACACTGCAAAAACACTTCTTTCCTCGTAACACTTTCTCTATGCGCGTTCAATCCTTTGCGACAAATGTCCTTCCCAGTGCCAATAATGATGCCGAGAGAAAGGGAAATGGGAAGGGGGGGGGGGGGGGGGGGTTTCGGAGCAATGCCGCGGCAGGATCAATGAGCCTGAAATTGTACTCGCTTAATTAGGATCTGGGAGAAGTGGCACACTTACTTTCAATTGCTCTTGGCGATCGCTTAAATTATTATTCTCCGCTATTGACGGACGAACGGAGGGAGGGAGGGAAAAGGATCATCTTTCCATCTTGAATTATTATCAAAACACGAGACAAGATTTGAGAGCATGAAGAAATGGGGCAAATAACGTGAATGGGAAATCGTCACAAAAAGTTGTATCAAAGCATTCAACGGCTGGTACACAAACTTGCACACACACATCTCATTGCTTTCATGGTGTATATTCATGGTGTATTATTCGTGTATTTCGAAGTATACAAATATAAAGAGTTTACAGTTAAAACATTACTTACATCAGCTTAAAAGATATGACACCACCTTCGATGGCGAACTTTTATTTAAAACTTTATTATATACAAAACAATCGTAGTAACTTGTCTTTACCGACTCTGATTTAGGTTTGTCATACTTACAAACGCACACCGGTTTCTCTTATCTGCATTTTTGTACAGCATGTCGTCACTACTTACCTAAAAATAAGAAAAAATATAAATATCAATATAAGTATAGCAATATCACAGTCCTAGCCAGTAAAACGGAGTTACATAACAATGGCCCAAAGTTGTATTTGCAGATAATGAAAAGGATGTTATGAGCATAAAAAAAATATTAACGTTCAAAAAGTGTAAAATAATTATATATTTATAAATCTGCCTTTGGCTCCGATTTTGTGCATAATTTTCCGTCCGACATAATCTAACCGCCAGTAACTCGTAGTAGTAATATTTTTTTTTTTTATTTTTAGTTTTTTAATCACTTACGCTTTCGTTATGGTGGAGGGGGTTCCATTAAAAAACTTAAAGAAAGCCATTTTTCACCCTATACAATGATTATTTTTTCGAATTTCACCCGCGTTAGGATCAAAATTCAAATAACTCGGATATGGTATCCACGTTTTTTTTTTACACCAACTTATTTTTTTGAGGATATATATATATATATATATATATATATATGCAAATAACTGCAATGACCGCGCAGTATATAAATGAATAGAAACGACATAAGTATTAAGGAACGTTTCTGCACACGGTTCGCCTCATTTTTCATTATTTCGTTATCTCTCCTCCTCGTGTGCAGAAACGTTCCTTAATACTTATGTCGTTTCTATTCATATATATATATATATATATATATATATATATATATATATATTAATAAATTTTAGTCCATTACTATCAGTATAAGAATTATAACCTGATGCGTGTTGTCTGTTCACACAAATTTTAAGTAAATCAAACCAATCTGTCCGTGATATATTTCAAATTTACAGTTTTTGTGTATTTAATGCGGCAACTCTCCTGCAACGAATCTAAAGCTGCCGCTATTCAGACAATTTTACACCTTACGGAATTTTTTAATTAAGAACCTGAAAAGAACTTCATATCTTTCGCCTCCATTGAGCGCGTCCATTCATTATAATTTATTACAAACGAAGACACGCCGGTTGTGGTGTAGTGAACGTCGTCTCTTATAATGAATTTACCTTTTTTTATTTACTTTTCAAGTTATTAATTCATTTACATTATCTCTCTCTTTATAGCTTTCTGCGGCCAGCTGTTAGACGAAATCTATTTCTGACGCGATACAAAGAAAAAAGATGGAAACAAAAAACTGGATTTTAAGTACACGGTAAAAGTTTAAAACAAACTGCCTTCATTCATAACTCACAACGAGCGCGCTAACCAAATAATTAAAACTTTAATCGTTATATTATTATTGCAGTTATGGTACATTTTACAAACGAATAAATATGAATAATCACCGTTTTCTATAAGAATATTTCGTATCTTTAATGAATCCTTACTTCAGAATTTCTATCTCAACATTTATAAATAGCGAAAGAGGCGAAGGAATGAGTGGACCAAAGACAAAACATAATGAGAAGCGTCACTCTAACGACATGCGCTTCATTTAACCCCTTTTTGAACAGAACTTTACGCAGTGTATAAAGTACATAGGGAACATTTCCTTGAAATACGGCTTCAATTTATTTGGATGTATATATTCAGCAAAACATTCACTTTCAAATACTCTGACATTCATATACTGTTTATAATGGCCTTACTCTGAAATATTAAGACTTTTCTTAGTTGCGAGATAGAAGCGTCTACTAGTAACATCTTATACAGGAAAGACTATTATAATAAATTCGTATATACATAGGAAATGTTTCCTCTAAATTACGGACTCGTTTCTTCAATACCGATTTCTTGTATTTAACAATAAGAAAAACTACATTAACAAGATATATTTCAGCACAGCTTCACTTTAGAAACCCCCTCTATTTGTCCTCCAGAATCTGCGCGCGCGCGCGCGCGCACACAATATATATATATACCAACTGAATACATATAAAGAACTCTGCCTTCTCTTACTTAAACAAAGTAAATACATAAAGACATCCCCTTAATGAGAAATGCTGGAAAAATAAACTGTCGTCCAAAGATACAATTATAACCACATTTCTAAAGAAAACAATTCAACAAATGCTGGGGGGGGAAAAACCCATCTATTGTCAAATATTTTGAAGGTAAATTCTTTTCAAATTAAAAAAATCCACAAAAACAAACGCTATTTTAATCCTTTGTACTCTTTTAAAAGACTAAAATATTCTTTTAAAACTCTTAAAATATTCTTTTGAGTTAAGAATTTTTTCCGAGTCATGAGTAATACATACTGCTTGAATAATAATAATAATAATAATAATAATAATAATAATAATAATAATAATAATAAATAATAATAATAATAATAATAACATTTAATTACTGATGAACCAATGCTAACAATAATTATAAACGGATATACACGCGTGCTTAAAAATATTACACTGGCAATATTCGCTTGCCGAATCGAATGAGTCGTGTCCAAGACCTCCTCTATACACCGAACATACTTTGGAGAAATTGAGGGGTCGCGCGTCTTAAGATACCAAAGCGCTATCACAGGCGAAAACGTGTTTTTGATGGATATCACTATTTTCACCCTTCCTCTATCGCGTGGTTTTGGTTATAATGACCTTACGACACTAGAAGTATGGTTGAAAACCTTATGAAGCGAACTACTTTTTTCACCTCCATCGCCAGCCAGAAGTTCACCCAAAGTTCGACATAAGAAAATTAAAAAATTAAAAAATATAATAATATTATATATATATATATATATATATATATATATATATTATATATATATATATATATATATATATATCTCAAATATGAAAATTTATTCCAAAAACTCATCAACATCTTCATTAGCATACTTAGAACTCTAATTTAGCCAAAAGTGAACGTTAGCTCAATTAATAACAGATATACTATTGCCAGAATATTGCTGAACTTTGGAGGCGATTTCTGACGAATTTTAATTTTGGCGCTTAGGTATCGTAGGACGAGGGACTCCTCAATTAATGTCTTAGTTTCATAGAGAACGAGACTGAAGTCTTTTTCACCCCTATTCAGCGACTGCAGATAAAAATTTAATCATTCCGATTTTCTTTCCCTATATAAAATAACTTAAACGCACGTTTTTTTCACTGAAATTAAGATTTGTATTAATGATTCTAAACATTTCGTTTATCAAACTGATGTTTCATTCAAGTACGATTTCACATTTAAAAAAATATGCAAGAAATAAGTTTAACTCATTTATTCAAATATATATTTCATTTTCTTTCCATCTCTTACTGAAAAGCACCTTAAAATAAAACGTATACAACAACAGATATAATAAAGAATAAAGTTTATGCTTAACTTTCAAATTGCATTAAGAATTTTATATAAGAGTTTTCAATCCAATATCATTACAATATCAATGACATTGTTTACCATTTCAGGAAAAGTAATACCATACAACACTGAAAAGGACTAATTTAAAACGTATACACCAAAGTTTAAAGGCTTATATATATACCATTTCCTTTACCGTTAGTTTATCTTGCTCTGATACCCGAATGCTGGTTTCCTATTACAGAAGAAATCTCGCCCGGACAATGACGGCGTCTTCTCGGGAGCGAAACTTTTTCAAATTCGGATATGAGCTACTTAAAGACGTGTACAAAGTGACAAAGTGACACTTCGTAACAAGGACGAGCAAAAGTTATATATATATATATTAATATATATATATATATATATACTACAAACGAGACAGTATAATTAATGTAAAGAACGACGCTTGTTTAGAAGCGTGTCCGCACAAGAGGAAAGAAAACGAGCAATGAAAAACGAGGCACCTCCCAGGAATCGAACCCGGGATCATCCAATTGCCAGTCGAATATGATAACCACTACACCAAGGTCCTCGATTAATCAGAATTCGTAATTCTCCTACATACGAGCAGGATCGAATGCCCTTTTCATTGCTCGTTTTCTCTTCTTCTTCTTGTGCGGACACTTCTAAACAAGAGTCGTTCTTTACATTATCATATACCGTGTGTCGTTTGCAGTTAAAATGTGTATATATACGGCATGAGAAGGTGCCCCCTCAAAAGGGCATTCGATTCCGCTCGTATGTAGGAGAATTACCAGTTCTGATTAGTCGAGGACCTTGGTGTTGTGGTTATCATATTCGACCGGCAATTGAATTTTCCCGGGTTCGATTCCCAGGAGGTGCCTCATTTTTCATTGCTCGTTCTCTCTCTTCTTGTGCGGACATACTTCTGAACAAACGTAGCGTCGTTCTATATATATATATATATATATATATATATATATATATATATATATATATATATATATATAACCTTCATTTAACTGTTTTTGCTTCTGCCCGAATTGCTCATTATGACGAAGGTCAAGCTTGTCACTCCACCTTAGATCTACAGTTTAACATGCAATCCGAACCACGCTCCACTAGCAGCCCAGTGTATTAACCACTAGGTTACCCAGGGTACCTATTTATCTACCAATCAATTTTTTGGTGTGGAAGGATGAACAGCTGGGTTTTGCTGCGCGCCGCCTGCCATCACCGGGACTCGATCTTGGGGCCGATGGATTCGGAGTCAGCGACGCTAACCACTACACCACCGAGGAAAAAAAAAAAAATTATATATATATATATATATATACCGGGTGATTACGATTTGGTTTCCCGATTTTAAACGTTATGAAAAAACTAACGAAGCTACATCGAAAAGCAAGATATACAAATAAAGAACAACTCAAAAAGTTTTATTTACAAGCTATTGAAGTTCAATATGAGCTCCTTTTGAGGTTACAACATTCCTGAATAAGCAATTGCCTGTCGTTTGATCGGGCGTGGGGTGGCCCATTCTTTAGCCTGCTCGTTCGCCCAATGTAACCCCCCCCCCTTGACTTCTTCCTTTGGGGATATGTCAAAAATAAAGTTTTTGTTCCACCAATGGCAACAACTTTAGAACATTTGAAGGAAAAGATACGTGAGGCTGTTAGAAAAGTTCAGTATGATATGCTACAAAATGTATGGAGGGAAACAGAATACCGCTTTGATGTTTGCAGAGCCACAAAAGCAGCTCATATTGAACTTCAATAGCTCGTAAATAAAACTTTTTGAATTTTTCTTTACTTGTATATCTTGCTTTTCGCTGTAGCTTTGTTAGTTTTTTCATAATAAATGTTTAAAATCGGGAAGATCATTCATAATCATTCTGTGTATGTATATACGAGTGTATATATAATGTATACCGCACCCACAAGGAAAAATTAAGAGATATTCCAGTGTCTTTCGCGTATTTAACAGTACACCACCTCGGGGATGAAGGGAAAATGCAAGAAGCAAAATATATATCTGTACAGCGTAAACAAAATGGTTAGGAGGGATTAGCAAAAGAAAATAAGTACTGATTTAAGGAAAAGGGTCTTTCAACAAGATGTGATCCAATTTATATGTTCCGAAACTGTATTGAAATTCATATACTTTATAAGTAATTTCAATAACAGTTCGGGAGCGCATAAAATGGATCATATCTTGTTAAAATATATTTTCCCTTAAATCAATACTCTATAATTTTTGGCTGAGCCCTCCTACTTTGTTTACTCTTTCAGAGATAAATATTTTCGGCTTCTTGCATTTTCCCCTTCATTCCGTGATAAAGTCAATTGTTGAATACAGTAAAAGCCTTATGGTTGTGCATCATTTATTTATTTCACACGTTTAATTCTGAAATTCATTCTATATACGTATACACCTTTGGTAACCTTCGGTTTGCTTCCGAACAAATTGTTCATTCTGACAAAGGTCAAGCTTTTCACTCCACCTTAAACCTACAGTTTAACGTGGGATCCGAACCACGCCCCACCAGCAACAGCAGCAGCAGCAGCAGCCCAGCGTATTAACGACTAGTTTACGCAGGGTACCCATTTATCTACCAACCACTTTCTTTATGTGTGGAAGGATGAACAGCTGGGTTTTGCTGCGCGCCGCCTGCCGTCACCGGGTCTCGATCCCGGGGCCGATGGATTCGTAGTCAGCGACGCTAACCACTACACCACCGAGGCGCATATATATAAAATACTGTAAGCATAAATTTCCTTACATTTCTATTTTATGGATAAAATAAAAAACTTTTTACAGTGAGGGTACGAACCACAATATCTGATTAATCAAAAGATAAACATTTCTTTGCATTGTGGACAGCTGTGGTCATCTGACGATGATCAAATAAAAAGTGGTTCACGCCACGCAATACTGACCTTTCGTCCTCCCTACAAAAGTGAAAGTAAAAACTCTTAATCTTGATTAACTTCACTTACAGACTGAGGAAGGTGGGGAAAATGCCAGATACGTCATTAAAACGGCGCCTGAACTGGAAGCCTTGCTGGGGCCTCACTCCCAGGGATCCGTGCCTGTAGGTGGCACACTTCCTCTGGTGAACGCCCCCCTTCACTCGCTGAGGGGACCAGGGAGGACTTACTCTGGGAAGGCGAGGAAGGTGTCTCGGGGGTGTACTCGGGGGCAGTAGTCCCTCCTCACTCGTTTCACTTAGGTGAAGAGAGGCCTCCGAGAGGACGCCACTATCCTCGCTGCACTGCTGGTTCACTTCGAGGAGGACGTTGGTGCGCGCCTCCCCACCACGAGGGGGCTTCTATCTCCCTCGGGGGAGATGGGAGTCTCCACTATGGTCACATTGCTGAAGGTAGGGGACTCCTCGGGGCTGTCCTCGAAAGGCTTTAGGTCGGACATTGTGCCAAAAGGTTCCAACCCCTTTGGGGATGGCACTCGGCAAATGTAAAAAACGTGATTCACATTACAAAAGCTCTTCAGATGAAGCTTCAAATCTCCCTCTCACTCACTCACTCACAAAATAAAGACTTAAATGAGTAGACTTTTTTTTTAACTTTTAAAACTTGCAACAACAAACGCTGAAAGACAATTCCTTTAATTTAAGTTTTTCAATCCATATTACATATTTAAATACTTCCTAATTAGGATTTACGCCTACTTACGACGTACCGGACGAAAAAAGTTTACCCATAATATACAATGAACGAGACGATTAATAAATAGGGAACATTCCCTAAGAAGCACCGCCGTTTCCTTTGCTATCGCCTCGAAAATCATTTAGAAACTCCCAAATGATAAAAAGATGGTAGTGTTTAAGAGGTAAGTGACTGCGTCAGTAGTGACGAGATCTCATTAGAATGAAGAAGCGCGAACGACCTCAGAGTGGTCAATGTTGTCGAATGACAAAAAGGGGTTAAATTTAAAAGCAAATTCGGTCATCGCTCATCGCCTCGTCAACAGAGATTTCGACGTCGCCAGTGAATGATGATTCTGCATTCAATGGAACGAGCCAGGAATGGATCCACGCCTTTAGTCTGGCACTGTGCCAGACTCCAACGGCATTGGCCGACATAAACTAAATCTCTCTTGAGCAACACCTTACGTAAGAAGGCGAGAGAAACTGGGAAAAGTCGCCGAAGTAGTTCAAGAAAGAATTAAGGCCAACGTAGCAAACAAATCCACTTTAAAACTAAAACAGTTCCTCATATACGCAATTTTATACGTCATTGAATCATGAATGAAATTAAAAATATCCGAGCTGAAATTCGGAATTAAAGCGTTAACGGTAGAAAATAAGTGGTTAGAGTAATTTTCATTCGTTCATCATTACATTAAATCACTCGCAATAATATTCAGCCTATTCACGTACGTTTAAACGATCATCAAACTAAAGCCTGTATAGAATGGAAAAATAAAAATAAATTATAAAAATCAATTCAGCGAGACCATTCACGGATTTTGGTGTTTTAGTCTTCTTTTATAAGCTACGTAACGCGTTTTGAATTGTTAAACTTCCTCGGTAATATCTAAGGTCGTGTGCCGGAAGGGACCTACTGCTTTATGCGGGATCCGAGCCATGGGTCGGTACATCATCCGAATGCTGAATACGTTCACCCATCCAACCACTGAACAAACCCGATAGACCCATTGATCTAACGGGGAAGCAGCAGTGATGCGACAGCCACGACGTAGTCCCTCGGGTAAAGCCCAACACGACAAAAATTCGTTAGAATTAAGTTCTTTAATGTACCGTGATACGTTAATTACTCGGTACTAACAGCGCGACTGAAAAGGTGAACTTCCCTCTTGAGAACCTTTTATCATTTTCTCTTTTTAACTAGAAAACAGAAAACCATTAAAATGGGTGAATCGGCCCAGTTTGAGAATAGTTTTTACGCTATAATTAAGTGCTTTCACCAACGTAGAAATTAGAATGGCCCACGCAGTAATGTTCTCGTATACAGTCTCACTTCCCCAGACGAGTGGCTAAAAATCCCTACACATACCGACTGAAATAGCATTAATTTAATGCGAAGTTACGATAAAAATTAAAATAAATTTAAATATACAAAATAAACTTCTCCAAAATTTTAATTCAAAAGGTCAAATCCACTCTCAGAAACCGAGTCCATACAATATGAAAGATTAAATAACAAAACGCACGTCAGCTTCAATTTTCATAAAAACTTCAGCCAAAGAGCTACGTCAATATAATTAAATTAGCGGAGGGCCAGAAACTGTCACAGCGCTCAAGCCAAACCAATGTGGCGTATTGCTCTAACCCAATGATTCCCAACCTTTTTTTAGGCCAACACCCCCTTATGTCCATCAATATTTGCTGGTGCCCCCTCATAATGATAATAATATAACAGATAAGTGATTTATTAATAGAAGGTAACAATTTTACACTTTCCTAACCCCCCTAAGATTCTCAAACGCCCACTGGGGGGCGGTGGCGCCCACGTTGGGAAACACTGCGCTAACCCCTTGTCTTAACTTCGATTATAAGGAAAGTAACGGGCGCTGGCTACGTCAATAACGCTTATCAAATGCAAAATTTAGAAGGGTACGTTTTCAAATTCATATTATTCTTGACCACCACTGCTAAGAACAAACAATCCAAAATCTGAGATAAAAATAATGCCTAAATTACAATTTTTTTTTTTTTTTTTTTTTTTAAATAATTTGCACATTAATATATTTTAGAAAATGGAAAAACTAAAATGGTACATAAAATATTTAATGAATTTTGCTTAGTCGTTTGGTCAGCTCATAAAAATTAGCGTTCAACATAAAATTGAAATTTAGTTGTATTTAAAAGACCCTCAGACAAATGACAGTAAAAAATGAGCCGAAAGATGGACATGTTCGTGTACAAATATATTTCATTTTATTTTTTTCCTTTTCATAATTTCATGAACTTGAATTATTTCCACAATACCATTCTTTTGCTTTTGGAACGACAGGTGTATATATATATATATATATATATATATATATATATATATATATATATATATATATATATATACACACACACACACACACACGGTGTCCGAGAATTATCTGTACAATTTTTGGCTGTTATTAAAAGTCAACCATGAAGTGTAGAAATTCCAGTGTTGTCCCATTTTACAGAGAATCTCATTAAGTTTTTTCTGATACTACGTTTTGACAAGTTTTTAGAAATGTACGCGGGTGACAGACATTGATGATTTAAAAGCAAGAATCACAGCTGCTATTGAGCGAATTTATGTGGATATGCTGCAGCGTACATGGCAACATTTGGAGTATCGATTGGATGTTTTGCGAATCACTAATGGTGCACATATCGAATGTTTGTAACAACGTTACTTTAATAAAAGAAACTTTTGAAAATACAGATTCTAAATAATCTTGTTTAAGAATTTTACGTGTGTTATCAAGAATTTTATTAAAAGATGAAATTGTACAGATAATGTTCGGACACACTGGAATTTCTAAAAAACTTTCAAAACTTGGTATCAGAAAAAACTTAATGAGATTCTCTGTAAAATGGGACAACACTGGAATTTCTACACTTCATGGTTGACTTTTAATAACAGCCAAAAATTGTACAGATAATTCTCGGACACCCTGTATATATATATATACCCCCCCCCCCCCCCCCACCGTCATATAACCTTGGATGTTGCGAAGATTACGAGTAAACAACCCCAACAAACGAAGTAAATTAGGGAACTTCAGAGAGATTTGATTCCGTTTGTCAATGGAGACAATTAATTACAAATCACGAGTACGATCTATGGACTCCTTCGTTGAATGCCTTTCCGAATCAATCTAAAAAGTTAAATACAGCTCAAAATTACAAATACCTACATAGTATTGATGTCTAAATAGACCCGCAATGAACCCGGAAAAGCAAATTAATCAATAGCGAAGATTAAGACCAATCTAAAAACACGTACAAAGACTGAGAAAAGTCTCAAGAACGAACGGCAAATAATCTTAGTTTGCTTTTTTAAAGGGAGGTGTGGGTGTGGGTAGGGATGGGACGAGACAGGGAATGGAGTGAATAAATAGTCGTCGTTTCTAACGAAATGAAAATGAACTCTTAACAGCACTAACATTTCATGAATTAATGAAATTATATGTATTCTTCTCTACTTTCCTCTCACGGAAGGGCTTTTTTTTTTCATGCAAGGAAGGAAGGAAGGGCCAAGAGCAAATGTCGCAAAAACGTCCCCCTACCCAACTATCCATAGAAGAGCCAAAAGCAAGGTCCAAAGTTTTCGAGATGCCTGGACACTCAGCGAGGAAAGTTATACCAGAGTTGACCGGCTGAGTGGATAAAAGATGAAGAATACCGATCAACCCTCGCGTTAGAGAGTTGGACAGAAAAGGAATGGGAATGTGTCGAAAGTCTGGAACTGCAAAAGCTCTCCTTAAAGGAAGAGGTATGCAGCGAGTGTCTTCAGAAGAGGAGTGGTCCGTCGAAATATATATATATATATACACCGTCTGCCAAAAAAAAGGGTTCACTCTAAAAACATCGATGGAATCAACATTTTTCAAACAATCAGTATGAAACTTATACACGTAAAAGATACATAAAACATCTACCTGTAAACCAAATTTCAATTCAAAGCTATCAAAATAACGATTTATTAAATATTTCTCTAATAGTACTACAACTGATGCTCGACAAACTAATCAAGAATCCTTTATTTCTATTTTCACTTCTGTAAATTCTAATACACGATTTTTTTTTTTTTTGCAGGGTTATAAAATATAGTGAATATGCCATTTTCAGAAGATAAGATAAGATTATAATTAAGCATTAGACTAGAAAAGGGATATGGACGAACGAAACTACTCTCCGAATTCACCAACAAAGGATGGACTCTTGGTGGTTTGGGAAAGCCTCTACAGAAAATTGACGAGACTGGGGATATCAAAAGAAGAGGGAAGTGGGCAACCAAAAACTGTTCGCATACAAGACAATACTGACGACGTCGAAGAACGTATATTAAGTCAGGAAAACCAGCCAGGAACCCATATGACACCGACTCGCATATCAAAAGAGTTACAATTATCGGAAACTAGTGAGACGCATAATTAAACAAGACCTTAAACTAAAACCTTTCAAAAGAATGCACGGGCAAAAGATGATTCAAACTGATGAACAGAAACGAGTTCAGACCAAAACAAATCTTACGACGAGTAACAGACGAGTAACGTGTGATAAACTTTCAAAGGCTTTTTTCACTGATGAAGAGAGATTCACTGTGGAGCCACCTCGGAACAGTCAAAATGACAGAGTTTACTCACACGGCCAATGTAAGAATGAAATACCTGATGCAGACTTTTTGCAACCAGAAGTCATTTCTCAGCTAATGTCATGGTGTCAGTTGGCATATCAAAGTTAGAAAAACATCCATTCATTTTATTGAGCCTGGTGTAAAAGTCAATGCCGAGTACTATCGAAATACTCTGCTGCGAAACATGCTTCTCGAAATGCAAAATCTGGCCAACGGTGGTTATCATTATTTTCAGCAAGACGGAGCAACGTTCCATACAGCAATAGCAACTGTGGAATACTTAAAAAATAATGTCCCAGAATTACTTGAACCCCAAAATTGGCCACCTAACAGTCCTGACTTGAACCCTGTTGACTATGGAATCTGGGAAAATTTGGCAGAATTTACAGGAGCAGGGTGAGAAATGTTGATCACTTGCCTCAGCTTCTTGTGGAGAAGTGGGAAGATACCACAAGAGCAGATCGATCGAACCATTGATGAATTTTGTCCAAGATTGAAGAAAATTGTTGAAACAGATGGGGGAAACACATTGAACAATTTTTTTAATAGGAATTCCAAGAGAGTAAAATGTTAATTTCATTTCTTTTGTAAACTTAGGATTTAAGTTCCGTTTCGAAATTCAAAATCCTTTTTTAATTTTCATGTTTTTTTAATGGAGCATTTCCTATATTTTATAAATCTTATGATGTATTTTATAACTACAATGAGAACAAAAATTTTATTACCAAGTTTTACCGCCTTTGTGGACTTCCAGAATTCAAAACTGGAGCGATGTTCACCATCAAAATTTGTTGAACATAAACAATCTTCATTAAATCAGTAATTTTGAATATAATAATATGAAAATTGGTGTACATATATACTGTTTACAGAGTTTTGCTCTGTATGAGTTTCATTATTATTGGTTAATAAATGTTGGTTTCATGGCTGGTTTTAGAGTGAACCCTTTTTTTTTTTTGGCAAACCCTGTATATAACCTTTCAAATGTTCGGTGCGATGATTCCTTTTATATATATATATTTTTTTTTTGTATTGGGGCGTTTACCGCCATTTCCCGCTATACGCTAGCGGATATCATGGCGAAGCAGAATATGAGAGAGAGAAACGGAGACGGGGGAAAGGCACTAGAAGTGGGAGGACCGCGGACGACGGGTGAGAAGTCACCTAAAGCTCAGAGAGGAGGCGAGATTGGGAGAGGAAAAGGAAAAGACGGTCAAGCGAGAAGAGAGGGCTCTCAGCGAGCATAAGACGTAAACGATCGGGGAGGGGGAAATCAGAGAGGAACGGGAAGGCGCGACGACGTACTGACGACAGGGTGGGGCATTCCACAAGGATGTGAAAGACGGTGAGGGGCGACTGGCAGGAGGCGCAACAAGGAGCCTCCTGCCGGGACATAAGATAGCCGTGCGTGAGGCGCGTATGGCCGATGCGAAATATATATATATATATATTTATATTTATTGTAAGAGGCGGGGAATTGATGAGACGAAAAACCTGTTAATTTCACTCGGTCAAAGAGGTGTGTGGGTTGAGCTGCCCTATACACGAGAAGCGTACTCCATACTGGGACGAACAAAACCGCTGTACAGACAGCAACAGAGTGGAAGTGAAGAAACTGCGGAGCCAGTACACCACCCTAGCCTCTTAAAAGCTGTTTTAAAAGGGATACGTGATTTTTTCAGGAAAGATCACGAGAAAAGGAAACACCAAGAATGTTAAGAGAAGGAGGAGTGAGTTGTGTATTGTTGAAGGTGAGGGGTTATTCGTGTGGAAGACTGTAACGAGTGGACATATGAAAACTTTTTTTTAAGCACTGAAAGGCACAAGGTTTTCTCTGCCTCAATCAGATATTGTAACAAGATCAGAGGTCAGGTGCGCCATAGCTGTCCCACGCGAAGCATAGAGGGATTGTTGAGAGACGCTTTGTGAAGTGGGTAGAGTAGTGAAAGATGGAATCATCGGCATAGGAGTGAATAGGACAGTAAGTGCAACTTAAAAGATCATTAATAAATAGAAGAGGATGGTTTTTCATAATTCAGATCTATTTGCAAAGAAAAGCGTCTGAAACCATTCCAGTAGCACTATTTAACTTCTCTTGTCGAACGTCATGAGGAAAGTAATGAAATAAATCATGGCAATCTTCCTCAAGAGTCATATCAGCAGAAGCGAGGTCAGAATTATGGAACGTCGAAGCACAACTTTTATTAGCGAAATACAAAGAGCAGCTGTTCCACTTTGCCAGTAATCTGGGCAATGAAAGCAATTTGTTTCAAGAACCAAAAGTGGGTCGATTAAGCGCCAATTAATAGATTCAAAACCGTACAGTTTAAGTATTTATGCAATTTATTGTCTTATGGGAAACAACAAACATGCGATGCCAATCAAAACCGTAACCGATTTTTTTTTTTAATGCAGGAGGGACCAAGGGCGAATGTCCACAAAAACGGCCTTCCCATAGAGGAAGAGAACCAAAATTAAGGTCCAAGGTTTTAGAGATGCCTGAATACACCGTTTGAAAGATTGGAGGTCATAGACAGGGGGATAGATGGATTGAGGAAGATTGTTTCAGAGTTGACCGGTTGAGTAGATGAAAGATTGAAAATACCGACTAATCTTTGCGTTAGGAGAGTTGGACAGAAAAAGAATGAGAATGTGTCGAAAGTCGGGTACTGCGTGCTCTCCTTAACCCTTTCATACCCAAATTAAGTCGAAAAGTAAGCGGAATCAGTTGATGCAAAAATCGTCCTTATAACCTTATAAATAAGGTCTAAAATTGCTTCCAAAGTTAACGATGAAAATTTCACACACTGGGCATTAAAGGTTTTTTTTTTTTTTTTTAAAGTTCAGGAAGAACCGATTCGCCTCTATTTAAAAGGGCATATCTCAGCGGAAAAACAAAGAGAAAGGGAGAGGAAAGACAGAGGAAAAAGAAAGGGTGGAGGGGACAGTCGAAGTGGAAAAAGACCAAGGATGACAAGGACTGCAGGGTCGAGCCCCATCATCCTTGGGTGCTAGGGCCGGGAGGGCGCACGTGAAACCTCCAGGAACAAGCACGTACAAACGAGCACAAAGAGCACTCAAGAGCACGAGCTTAGAACCCCCTTGCGGGTATGGGCATTAAAGGGTTAAAGGAGGAGGCATGCAGTTAGGAAGTTCAGAAGAGTACTGTCCGATATAATAGCGATAATAAAGAGGGATTGAGGCAACACTGCAGCGAAGAGAGAGAGATTGAAGACAGTCATTAAGAAGCGGGGAAATAATGAGACGAAAAGCTTTTGATTCCACCCGGTCAAGTAGAGCTGTCTGGGTTCAGCCACCCGACACACGAGAAGCGTACGCCATACAGGGTGGACAAAACCCCTGCATAGAGACAGCAACTGAGTGGGGGGATGAAGAAACTGCGGAGCTGGTACGGCATACCTGAACTCTTAGAAGCTGTTTTAGAAAGTGAATATATGTGATCTTTCCAGGAAAGATTACGAGAGAATGGGAAGGATTGAGTTGTGTACTGTTGTAGGTAAGGGGATAGTCGTGTGGAAGATTGCAAAGAATAGACAGATGAAGGAATCGAGTTTTTGAGGCAGTGAAAGCCACAAGGTTTTCTGTGCCCCAATCAGATATAATAGAAAAAAGATCAAAGGTCGGGTGTACCACAGCCGTCATACGCGAAGCATCGCGTGTCTGTTGAGAGGGACACTTTGTGAAGCTGATGGAGAAAGGAAGAGTGGAATCATCGGCAAAGGAGTGGATAGGACTGGAAGAGCGACTTCATAGATCACTCATAAATAAAAAGAAGAGTGGGTGACGGGAGAGAGCCCTGAAGAAACCACTATTAATAGCTTTAGGAGAAGAACAGTGACCATCTACATTCTACAACCGATGCTATAGATCAGCCAGAAAAGAAATCAGAGATGAAGGCACAGATCGAAGGATAGAAACCGAAAGAGGGCAGTTTAGAAATTAAGGATTTGTGCCAGACTCTATCAGAAGCTTTTGATATGTGATTTCACCTAAATCCCGAAAGGAGGATGACCAAGAGTCAGAAATATATGCGAGATCGCCAATAGAGCATCCCCTCGTAGAACCCATACTGACGATTTGAAAGAAGATTGTTAGAAGAGAGGTATTTAAGAATCTTCCAATTAAGGATAGATTAAAAAAACTTTAGAAAGGCAAGAAATCAAAGCAATTGAAAGACAGTTGAAGGGTTGAGAGTGGTCATCCTTCACCCTTCTTTGGAACAGGTTGAATGAAAGCAAACTTTCAATAAGAGGAAAAAGTACCAGATGAAAGACAAAGACAAAAGTTTGGCTAAGCAAGGTATCAGCACAGAAGCAGTTCTTGAGAACAGGGGAACACCGTCAGGACCGTACGCCTTCCCGGAGTTAAGCCCGGATGGGACAGAAAAAATAACTTCCGGAAGAGATTCTAATTTCAGATATAATTAAGTCAAAGGAGGAGAAGATGGAGGAACAACACTGGAAACGTCCAGGGTTGAGTTGGAGGCGGAAGTTTGGGCGAAGTCTAGCTTTATCAGGAGAAGAGACGGCAACTGAGCCGTTGGAATGGAAAAAAGGAGGGAATGAAGTAAAGTTGGCAGGTGCCGGAAAGGGTGAAAATTAGAATTGGATAGGTTTTCACATTTTTGTTTGAGAAGGGAATTTTTGGCGAGTCGAAGAACAGATTTTGCACGATTCCGGGCACAAATATAAGTTAAGTGAGAGTCACGAGTGAGGCCCCCGTGAATAAAAGTCTAAATGATTTCATAATTTTTACAGCCAAGTAAGAACATTTTATACTATAGTGTCCATAAAAGCACTTCAGAGAATTACAGTCATCCCATATCCGTGCGTCGTACGAGTTCTTGTCTGTGCAGTTTTTCAGCTTTTCAATTAATTATCAATTAAATATTTTACTCGTTGCTCGACATGACGACGAAAGTTTATTGAAAAGTGCGACATCAAACGTCGTTTTCCAGCCACTAGAATTGCATCGATGATTCACGTACCGATTTAATCGAGTGTTGATCGCAACCGCCCATATTTTTTCTTTATTGGCAGGATATAAATTCCATAAAAAAGTACAATATTCATCGAAGTAATAAACGATACGATTACTTAAACAATAAATTTAAAAACTTAAAAAAAAAAAATTTATAACTAAGAAAGGAAAAAATAATAATAGTAGTGAAACGTGATAAAAAATAGCTAGACTGTTATATCGATAACGATAATATTTAAGATTAATACATACATTCAAATGATTTATGCATTAATATGATAACAACAACTTATTTTTAATAAGAGCCCAGTAAAGCCTAAAGCTTAAGAGGTCAAATTAAATTAAATAAATATTCCATCTTCACAATGACTTGTCACTAAATTACTATAATGTAATATATTGTAATTTTTTTATTAATTAATTAATTAATAAAGGTTATTCAATTCAATGTTGGTGTCAAGTGGAGCTAAAGATAAACACTTTCATACTAAGAAGTCTAGTCAAGAAAACGAAGCAAGACTGATGAAGAGAGCTTGGACAACTGGATTCTCTTCGCATTAGCCTGCGCACTGAACGGGTCTCATGACCTCCGGGAGGCTCGAGATGTTGCGGTTGGCGAACATTTAATGAGCTGAACATATTGGAGGCAACCTATGCATCAGTCTAAAAGATATTTTATAAAACAAATTCAGGGCTCTGGGATAACATTTTCTATAATTAACCTGCCCATAAAAATAAATGCAGAAAGTACAAGTGTGTCTTCAGCTTCGCTTATACAAAATTTGAAGTTCCTTATAATCATGTTTGCTTCAGCACAGTAACTTTGATATCGTTTCCTTATATCAGTCATCACTCAAGGAGCTGGTGATAATCTGACCCACATACTTAAATCCTTCTACTTGCTCTATTAATTCGCCTCATTTTGAAATTATTATTGGCTGTTTGGCTCGAGTTTTTAGGATGGAATTACCCAATCTTAGTTTTAATGATGATGATGATGATGATGATAAAACCTTGCTGGTAAAAATATATATTACATTACAAATTTTTACAAAATATGTTTATTTCTACCCAAGTAGTAGTAGTGTGGCCCTTAAGCTTTAGGTTTTACTGGACTCTCAAATAAAGTTTGTACGAGATAAAAGCATTTCATGTACAGGTTGTTACGATTTCGTAGTATAGATATTATAATTATTATATAAAAACTCTGTACTTAAGTTTGTAAGCTACTTTGATAGTAGTAAATAGTTTTACATTGGTTAAGTTGACTTGAGATTGATGTTTTGCAAGATTCTATTATTATTATCTCATGACTTGGAAAACTTCGATAGGCCCGAGTGGCTTCATGTTTTCCAAATGAAATGAAATGTAATGGTTATGTAATACACAAATATGATATATGATGAATTATTTATGATTATGATTACATATAAGTGACAAAGTTTATAGTAG
Source organism: Bathynomus jamesi (assembly GCA_023014485.1). Classification (NCBI taxonomy): domain Eukaryota; kingdom Metazoa; phylum Arthropoda; class Malacostraca; order Isopoda; family Cirolanidae; genus Bathynomus; species Bathynomus jamesi. Next base: position 341,406 of record JAJOZX010001293.1, read on the forward strand.
TGATGTACCGAAACCAAAATTTAGCCGATGCCGATACCAATGCCGATTCTTTGCCTAGATTTTAAACAAATCAATACCCTTCATAAGTTTTACTAATTTAATGCAAAACTTTCAATTTTCATATTTTTAAACTTCAAAAATTTTCAAATGTTTTTCTTTAGCTCACTCCACAATATACCTTAGATAAAGTGATGTTAGATACTTTTATTAGTCAGTAAAATGATAAAACAATTTTAGTCTGGTTTTATAAATTAAATACTAATATTTAAAGTAGCTAATTGTTTTTCCTTATGTTTAAGGTATTTTCCTTCTTCAACAATGTCAAACAACAACAACAACAACAAAATTTTTCATTGAAATTTCAAGATCCTAGTAGCTTATTTGAATAAAAAATTAACATACAATTTGGTTTATAAAATTATTAAAATACTTAGTTAACATAATAAGAAGGTTTAATATAAAATTATAAAGTAAAAACTCAATACAGGTGAGTCAAAAGTCTCCATACATAGGCAAAATGGTCACTTTATTATGCAATCACTTGTAAGTCACAAAATATGCTCTATGTGGGCACCATTACATTGAATGCACATACGGATGCGTTCCCCCCAGTCATGGCAAACGCACGTTAACAAAAAAATAAATAATCATTTATTTATGACCATTTTGCCTATGCATGGAGACTTTTGACTCACCCTGTATATTAATAATACTAATATAGAGTCGATTACAATAGTTTATATTTAGAGATTCCGTAGTTAGAGAAAATGTAAATTTGTGGGTAACTTAATTTATTAACCTTCGTCTTTTTCGTGAATGTAAACCATTTTTATAAAATTACACTTTGAAATTAGTATAAATTACCATAGTGTTTTTTATTTTCACTTTTCTATAAATATAGATTTGGTTTAGTAATGAAAATTTCAAAATTTCAAGGAATCGGCAAAAGAATCGGCAAAATTTGTCCGATGCCGATGCCAAAATAATTGCCGATTCTGCCGATGCCGATTAATCGGTACACCACCACTTGGCTAATTTTTTTGGGCGCACAGACGAACTTGTAGCCGACATAAGAAATTAATTCAATTAACAGTATACATTAAATCTGGGCCAATGTAATGGTTACGAAACCTTCGGTACTAAGAGTTAATAGTAAATAAAACAATTAGACAAGAAAAAGTAAACCGACATTAAAATTAATGTCATGGTTTGGTTCTGTGAATATAATAATTCGCAAACTTTTTTTATATGATGATCCAGACCTTTAACTGAAGGGCTTATTCATACCATATCATCGGCATAATCCAGGTTATTTATCCTCGTGTTATCTATACATCCCATTCTTGCCTCATTAAGATAATTAATCACACCATCAATACAAGCATTAAACAACAAAGAAAGCAAACAAATTATCTTGTCTTAATTCCACATGAGGAACCAAAACATTCGGACAATAACACTACCCCATCTAACCACAAAAGTTTGACGAGTGTAGCAAAATTTCAATATATTTAAAACATACAGTGAAACATTCCTGTCTTCTAGGCAAAAGTAATAGGCCGCGTCCCCAGATTTATTGTTGACAAGGGGTGTGATATACTGTATACCCTAAAACTTTTCAGGAATACAACTCTAAGCAAGCATGCCTGAGAACAATAATGAAATAAGATGATTCATCACATCATTAGCATACTTCAAATGCTTATTCGACAGATTAAATTATCTATACCTGAGAAGGAACCTTTCTTTAGCTCTTTAATCACTCTTAATTTCAGGCACTGAAGTCCCATATTTTCATTGACTCTTCCTAATGGCGTTCCACTGCATCATTTAAGTTTGTCTCACAGGCTTTGGCTGCTCGAATGGATTTTCCTGTTCACATCGTCTCGTGGCTGCTTTATAATGAGCCCTACATCCACTTGTATTCATGTAAACTGGCCCTATTCTCGGTCGGCCACAGACCATATCGAAAATAGGGCCACTTTACACGAATACGAGTAGTAGAGCTCATTATAAAGCAGCCATAAGACGGTGTAAGCAAGATTCCATTCAAGCAGCCAATGCCTGTGAGACTGAAATAATAAAGACTAACTTAAATTTTTTTATTCCCTTTTCAGGAAACAGTCATTCCATCCAGGAATGGCAAGTGTAAGATTTAATCGAAGGCCTTCCTGCTTCCCTTAGTATAGGTATTACAGGGTGATCCGTTTGGGTATGGATAAAATAAAAACGCTGTGAAAATCTACCGAGAAGTGATACAGCGCTCATCTGTTGCACGTGGTCATAAAATGTGGGAGTTTGTAATAGGCTATGCCATCCGCTGCCAGACGTACGAGCGCTATCTGCTGTCAAACTTACGAGACATATGCTAGTTTCGAAGATGGCTGCGAATGCACAACAACGTGCGAAGTGTGTCATTTGGTTTGCTAAGTTTGAGTGTGTGACAGCGGTACAGCGTGAGTTTCGCGGTGTATATGGTGTTCGAAAAGCTCCTAAATACGACTCCATAGTGCAGTGGTACCGTACATTTGGAGGGGCTATCACTAAACCACATGCAGGTGGTCGTAAGAATTAGCCTCTCGTCCGGAATGGGGGTCATGTTGAAGACTAATTAGGTTTGTCACAATCTACCATCTTTGTGAGCATTGTTTGCCAAATATTAAACTATACAATGTTACTGTTTCCATTTCACATCAATTTTATTTTATCCATACCCAAACGAATCACCCTGTATATTATAATAATACCTATCTACACGTTTAAAGCGAGAATCATTTGAACAAGAATAACTATAGCCAAAGTGCAATAATTCTAAATTGTCCTATCTTTATGTTCTATTTTCTGCTACTGTACATATCAACCTTAGGCCAGTAGACAAGCTCATTCTTGCCTAATAGTCCAGTCAATCTAGGCTATATTTTTGGTCAACTTGGAAGTAATTGTAACAGAAATGGTTTCATCGTTTTTGACATCCCCAAATATTCAAAAATAAAATTAAAAACTTACCACCATTGGGTGAAGCAATTTTTCAGAAAACTGGAATTTGCATTAACCCCTCACACCCCCAGGTTGGTAGGTCAAAATGACACCATCTTGTATTTTTCGTCCACAGCTAACCTTTAACATTAATATTTTTTCTTCAAATTTTCAGTAATCCTTCCTAGATGGTTAGCAAATACTTTTAGTTGATAAAAAATTACTCAGTCCATAGGGGGCGCTCCCATCTCATGCTAAAAGACGAAAAACGGAACATCGCGCTGCGTATCGACCGCGATTGTAGGCGTTATTGACCATTGCTCAAGTACTCAAGTAAAATTGACCACTGGACATCATAATCGTAGAGGCTTTGATTAGGTCTTTCAAATGAACCCCAACACCACTAGTCTATCCTTCATAGTTTCGAAGATAATATATATTTTCATATTAACGACGTTCACTTGTCTTGATTTCGTTATTTTGGACATAACTCTTGGATAAACTGAGATACTGATCCGAAATTTAGTTTATAGAAAAAATAGCATGCTATGTCAACTCAAATCAATACATAACGATTTCACAGGGATAGGCATTTTGATATAGCCTATGCGTGATAGTGAGTTAGTAAAAATCTGGGTCTGTATTATTTTCGTCACTGTTCTCTGCATTCTCTATGTCCAAAGGGTGCTGACAGTTCAGACAAGAAACGCCTTAGCATTCGCCACACAAGGTTGAGCATTTCAGTCCATTCTTGAAACAAGTACATCTTGCGTTCTGACACTCTACCTTGCAGTTACATCTGAAAAGTTTTAGTAAGCTTTCTGGTGCTGGAGCTTTCGAGTATAAACTGGTAGCAGTTTTCCTCTTTTCACAGTCCAACCCCATTCTTCTGAATCAAGATCTCCCAGTCCTCTCCAAACTTGCACTTGGAGGTAAACACGCAATGAATGGAATGATGCAGCTGCGGATGTTGGAGGCAAGCTCTCGGGAGACAACTTTCATACTTGCAGCAACTTTCCAGTAGAATCTTGTGACACGAAGCTTATCAAGCGAGCTCTCTTTTTTTCCGCCATAAACAATAAGCAACAACTTTTCTCCAGCAGTAATAACTTCTCTTGTTGATGTTGAGTTGTTGAAAACTTGGCTTAAGCGTTGAAAGCTTTCGTCTTTCTTAAACTTTTACAGGGCCACATCTTTACCAATGGAGAACAATCTGGACCAGAGCTTTCCAAACTTTTCACGTTGGCGACACACTAATTAATTTTTATCAAATATCAAATATCAGATAATTTTTCAGTAGGTGGTTTATCTTGCAGCCGATTTTGTTGATACAAAAATCAAAATTTTCAAAATACAAAAAAATTGAAAATAATTAACTAAATTTGGCGACACAGTTTGGAAAGCTCTGATCTGGACGTTGTATCACACCCAAGTAAGGCGTGAATAAGCAAGATTGCTTCGCAAATCCTCAATCCTAATTTCGATTTAGCGTACTTGATGTCCCACAGTTTGGTTTTCGCTTTCGATCGAGTTTTTTGCTCTGATGTGAAAAATATTCTGTGACCATCTACATCAGCATGAGCAGGAGAATGAGTAGATCGTTATCTTCTGCAATAACAACTGTTGGTTTACTTCTGGCAGATTCAATTGCTATCTGTACAATCAAAAGGCCTGCATCACCAGATGATTGGATTGGTTTCATGTTTCCTTCGTTCATTTCAGTCGCGATCATTACTAGAAATCTCTGCTTGTTGTCGAGGTTAGTAAGAAACTAGTCTTTCTTCATATTTAGCTTCATTTCTCCTGTTAAACGTACAGGTATGCCCTGCTTGCCTTTGGTTCTGCGAATGTGAGTTGTATCTTTGGTACAAGGCTTCCCGTCATACCCATCAAATACAACGACTGTTCCCTCTCCGTAATGCTTCAGGACGTATTCTACATAAGTTTCGCAAATCTCGTTGTACGGGGCTCCAATAAACCTTAGCCCCCCGCCCATGGCCTAAACCATTAGAGGTACAGTAAAACTAAACATACCTTACAAAAGAGAATTTAATCCTGCATTTAATGAGAAACAATTAAAACTTGGTGTTCCCGCCATTGGCTTCCAAGACAGCTTCAATTAGCTTTGGATAGCTTGTCAAAAGTGACGTGAATAGATCTTGATCGTTACGCAAATTTGCTAAAACAGTTTTAATGTGTTGCGTCATTGTATCCTTCGAAAATCGATTTGCTGCAAGTTCTTGAAACAAGAGACATTCAACCTTGTCCTTTATAACTGATCCAATGTGTTCACAGACGTTCAGGTAAGGAGAATTTCCTGGCTATTCTTCATTTCCAAAGAAATCGACCTCATGGTTCCGTAACAACTGTTGAGTGGCTAATGCCTTAAAAGCAGGGGGCATTATCGTGCAGAAGTGTGACCTGATCAACATCCATAACATTGTTTGGGTTTCTTAGAAAAGGAATGACATGCTGGGATAGAATAATATCACGAAAATACTGTCCATCCCAACTCTGACCATTTGGCTTCAGCACCCACATGAGCTTCTTTGCAGTGAACAAAACAAACACACCAACACAGTCTGGACTTTTTAATAATTCGCGATAATGTTCATTGTCATCGATTTCATCTGGTGGTGTGGCCCACACTCGATCATTTTGGTAGCTAGGCCGACGTGTTACGTAAACAAAAAATTCATCGGAGACAGCTAAATGCATGAAATCATCTACATCCCAATCTTCAAGATAATGGGCAAACCACATTCTGTCATCGATGTTAAGTTGAGTTTTTCTTGGCTTTGGAAGTTCATGCCAAGGCTTTAAACCTTGCCTATGACGGTACAGTCGAATGATCTCACCACTAACGATCTTTCCTCTCAACACTTCGATCTCTCTAGAAAGTTTAGCACAGCTGTTTTTCCGCTTACGCGTACCGCTTTCAATGATGTCCTTTGTTTCCTGAGAGAGTGGCAAATTTGGGCGCCCAGATTTGGTTGTATCCATTTCACATTCATCCAGTTTTATTCAAATTTCTTTTGACGAAGTCCTCACTTCTTCGCAGCGTTTTGGCAACCCATGAACGTGTTATAAAGGTGGCTCCAGCATCACGAGCTTCCCGAAATGTTATTGCTCGTATGCGATCTATCACACGTTGCCTCTCCGAATCACCAATTAATTGAGAAGCCATTATATTATCAATTTATCAGCTAGAGTAATTTTAATACCTGCAATAAATAAATAATTTTATATATTTTTATAATCACTAAAAATTATTTCGATATAAGTAAACATGTAAGTTGCAAATGGAGGGGACTAAGGTTTTTTGGAACCCCTTATGTTTTTCCTTTTGTCCATTGTACTCTGTGGAGTAAGGATCCTCCATCCAGGACATGAAATATCTTTAGGAAGTGAAGCATCCGATTCATCAGGCGCAGTTGAAGACCAGATAGAATTTGCTAGCTGTGGTTTATTTGCTTCCCTTAACAAACCGTCTGTCTCTATAAGTGCAGGAGGAAATGTGCACAGCTCATACGAGAATGCTGTCTACAAGTCTACAGCTGATTCCATACCTCTGACAGTGGTTATTAGACGTTGGAATAACAAGAGAGGATCAACGGGAATAACTTCTTCATCTATCTTAATAGTTGATCTTGCTTTCATTGTTATGGCCACGTCTTTCTTCTTGAACGTATAATCTGCAACTGGTTTTCCGGACATTGAAGCAAAAATGCTGCTTCCAATAACCTTGGCATTGTCTACATTGACAGTTGAAATAGCAATTTCTCCTGTGTCAATGCTCATGAGTTCCTGTCGGTTGTCGAAGGGGTTTCTTGCCACAGCGTACGCCAAGATTTTCAATGAATCTTTGAAATCTCTTTCAAGTCGTGCCTGTCTTGTTTCTTTATGCTGCTAACTGTCTTCATACGTTACATCTGTAACTTCCTGCATCGCACGGTTTATTTCTGCACAGGCTGGTGTTGACAGCAGCCAAACTGATCTTTGTACCTCAGTCATTCCTCGTCCGTGAGTTAGTCCATCTGTTGTTTTCAAACTCCTCATAAGAACTTGTTCTATAACCAGATCTGTTGAAAGTCCAGCCCAAAATCTATTACTTCTGCGAACAACATGATAGCCTTCTCTAAACTTTGCGTAAACATTTGGATGTCTCTTTTTTAGATTTAACATTTTTTGAAGATAGATGCGTGTTGACTTAGCATACGCAAAATGTCCAGACGCTGCGAAAAATGGTAGCATGCTATACTCTGCCAGTAAATGAAGAAGGAAGTTTCCTGTTCTTTCGGCTTTTATGAATGTGCATAGTATTTCGACCATTTCTATGTATTGGAACCACAGTTTTGCAATTCTCGAGGAATCTAAGCTATGTTTGTAGTTCTCCAGTTTCTCAACCATCTTTTTGAAGACCTCCTCCTTTTCTACATCTTCCAAACTTATTTCTCCTGAGATTGATTTATCAAGTAAATCTGAGATCTGGCCGCCATGGTGGGCCTACCGCCCACCTGACAATATCCTAAGCGCTATAATTATATTCCCAGACCCTGAAAATGTATGTTAGGCACAAAAATTGTGAACTTACATATATTAGAAACAAAGATATAAGTAAATGCAGGTTTTTCACACGTCGGCCATCTTGAAAATTCATGATGGCCGCCATAATTGACAAACTAAGCATCAGACACTATTCTAATCCATTTTAATGGTTTCGTTGACCATTAAAACCTACAGAATGATATTACAATAAGAAATTGATTGAATAATAAAAATTTGGTGCCACTTTATTGTTACCGATGGTAGCGGCGGCCATCTTGGATTTATGGAAATTGGCCTGGCCCGTTTGTGGTAATTTTTTAATATATCATTTATGTTGAGGTAAGGGTGCGAAAACAGTTAAAACCATTTCTGTTACAATTACTTCCAGGTCCAATCACAGATTGACTGGACTATAACGAGTTATTAGTATGATGTGTATTATTCAAGTTTGTACAAGTAATTACTAGTTTTAGTAGTCTATGTTCTGAGAGAAGAAAACCACGCAAAATAATTCTAAATCATTCTAATTTTGCAAACTCATTTCACATCAGCATTAAAGACCCCCATTACTATACCACTGCGAATATTTTGGTTCAACTGACAGGGATTTAGTTTTATGCAAAATAAATATTGATGTATTTTTTCAGATTACCGCCATTATTGTAAGGTAAATAGCAGTTCACAATTAAGAAGTATTCGTTGTTTATATTCAGGAATCTTGGGCTAAGTCATGGCCAGTGTCTTAGTCAATCAGCAAAGTTAGGCGACACTGGGTCTGAATAGTTGGATGGGAGGCTGTCACCTGCATCCAGATTATGTAGCGACCCGTGGTTCAGATAGATATATAGATAAATAGATACATAGATATAACATAGGCTACGTCGTGGCCAATATCGTAACACCGCTTCCCGGAGATCAGCGAAGTTAAGCGACATTGGGTCTGGGTAGTAGTTGGATGGGAGACCGTCCTCCGCGCCCAGATTATGTAGCGACCCGTGGTTCGGATTCCACGTAAAGCTGTAGGTCCCCTCCGTCATATGACCTTAGATGTTGCGAAGGAGGTTAAACAACTCCAATAAAATATATATATATGTGGCGCGTATCACAGGGAATGTGTAATTAGGGATTTCATGAAATCCTGTATTATATATATATATGTGTGTGTGTGTGTATATATACAGGGTGTTTGAAAACTTTCTGTACAAATTGTAATGGGGGATAGGCAACACCAAGACAAACCCTTTTCGTCTATAAGTGTATGTCCGCTGACGTCACCATTCGGCGCGAGAGGGCGCCGCTGCGATTGGCTAAAAGGTGAAGTTGGCTAGACTCGCGCTTGCCGCGGGCATTCTTAAATCGGACGTAGTACGCGTAACATGGAGCGCTTCACGACTGCTGAGATGGCTGACATGCATATGGTGTATGGGGCTGCCAATGGAAACGGAAGAGCTGCTGAGAGGTTGTACCGACAGTGCTTCCCAAACAGACGTGTGCCAAACCACCAAACGTTTGCGCATTTGCATCGGCGACTGCGAGAAACTGGAACATTCCATGCAAACATGCATGACACTGGTCGGGAGAGAAACGTGCCCACTCCTGACATGGAAGAAGAAATTCTACGGCGATTTGAGGACAATCCAAGCGCAAGCACGCGAGGTGTTGCACGTATCCTCGGTGTGAACCACGACCTGGTCTGGAGTGTTGCACGAGCAGCAGTTACATCCGTTTCATCGTCAGAGTGTCCAGGCATTACAACCTCGGGATTACCCTCTTCGTGTGGAATTCGCACGCTGGTTTCTGCAGCAGACAGCGGTACAGCCTAATTTTCCGGCTTATGTGCTGTTCTCAGATGAGGCCTGTTTCACACGTGAGGGTGTGTTTAACATGCAAAATTCTCACGTGTGGGCGCACGCAAATCCACATGCTACACGGGTGCATGCTCATCAAGAACGGTTCGCCGTCAATGTTTGGGCGGGTATCGTCCATGGCAAGTTGATTGGGCCGTACCTGCTGCCTGCCCGACTCGACGGGCGGGTTTATCGGATATTTCTTGAAGAAACGTTGCCGGAACTGCTGGAAGATGTTCCCGTGGCTATTCGTAGACGAATGTGGTTTCAACACGACGGGGCCCCAGCACACTCCAGCAACGATGTGCGGGATTATCTGAACGCCACTTTTGGGGACCGATGGATAGGCCGTTAGGCCGGGGTGGGCCCGTAGCCTGGCCACCGAGATCGCCCGATTTAACATGCCTCGATTTCTTCTTGTGGGGACACATGAAGAACCTCCTGTACGAGACTCCCATTTACTCAGAAGACCTCGTAGCAAGAATCGCTGTCGCCGCTGGAACTGTTCCCGAAATGCCGGGAATCTTTCGACGTGTACGTCGGTCAATGCTTCGACGCTGTCGGGCATGCATTGATGCTACCGGTCGCAACTTTCAGCACCTTCTTTAAATAAACATGCCTTCTTTAAATAAACATGTTACGCGTACTACGTCCGATTTAAGAATGCCCGCGGCAAGCGCGAGTCTAGCCCACTTCACCTTTTAGCCAATTGCAGCGGCGCCCTCTCGCGCCGAATGGTGACGTCAGCGGACATACACTTACAGACGAAAAGGGTTTGTCTTGGTGTTGCCTATCCCCCATTACAATTTGTACAGAAAGTTTTCAAACACCCTGTGTGTGTATATATATATATATATATATATATATATATATATATATATATATATATACAGTAAACCCTCGTCCAACGCGGGAGTTAGGTTCCTCGAGATCGGCGCGTTAGGTAAATCCGCGTTGAACGAACTTAATACCTTATGGGATAAATGGGGATACGTGAACGCGGCCGCGTAGTCTCCGATTAATACTTAGATTTTTTTTTATTCACACAAATTAATTTCCCTACCTATATTGTATATGAAATAAGAACATAAAATCATAAACATAATGATATTTACATATGATAAATAAAAATATATTATGACGAAAATAGCACGCAACTAATCTAGAATCTTTATTTTTTTCGTTTAATGTCATAACCTTACGACGTTTCTTCTCTTCACTATCATTTGCAGATGCTTTACGTTTTGGTGCCATACTATTGTCTAAGTGTAATAGCAACACAACGGCAAAATAAGACAAAACAATCCAACACAACTTCATTGAGCTTAACGCGATAGCGGGACTGAGACAAAGGCTGATGCGAGGTGTGATGCGAGAGGGAGGGAGGTGCGTGTGTTGGTGTGTGTAGGAGAAAACACTAGGGCGCGCATTGGCACACGTACAGTACTACTGTATTAGAGCGTGTTTGGCGGACCGTGTATAATCAAATTTTTCGCTTTCGGCAAATAATTGTTCGCATTTATTTTTCCGTGTATAAGCAAATTCGCGCTGGACAAACACGCGTTGGACGAGGGTTTACTGTATATATAAACTCTTGTGCCAAATAAATACAACCTTCTGCCGCATGTATACAACTTCCTGAAGCAAATTCGCACATTATGTCAAATTAAATTTTTTTATAGTTGACTGAAGAGAAATTAAACGCCAAAACAGCTGTTATTTTGTATGAATGCAGGAATAACCCGTTAAACAACGAAACAAGAAAGGGAAAGTCTCTTCAATCCCTATATTTTGTACGTCTGAGGTTGTTACCTCAACCTTTCGAAGGTTTTTAAATGCTTGTAAAAGAACAACTTGAATTCTAAATTGCGACATTGCTTCTACATTTTTCTGCTCATCCGATGAGAAATTCTTGCACTGAATATCCAAAAACCGCCAATTTAAATCCAGTGATTGAAACCTTTTTCCATTCCAACGCAGCCTGCTTGACCTAAATCAGCTAATCTTCAGGAGCAGCTTCTTAGAATGGTGGAAAGGAAAAGAGCGCATGGCCGGGGAAGGAAACATTCAAAATATTTAATATCCGTCCTTACGCGTTCGGCTCGAGAGGAAATTAAAGCCTGTCTCGTTATTACAGTAAGGAAGAGGCACTTACCCATTTTATTGCTCGTGTAAATAAGGAAAACTTTATTTGTTTAAGTACGCATAAGAGTAAAATTACACAAAAACTCAATCCAAAGAAAAAAAATTACTTCCGCAGGAAGAAACTGAAAGCATCATTAGGAATGCTTTTTCTTCGTTTTCGAGGTGCCATTTGCTTGTGCCCTTCGCGAGGCTTACACCATCCCAAGAAAGAATAGGATGCAAATGAAAATCGTGCTAACTCCTTTACGACATACGACCCAAATTAATTTACGAACGAGATCACCTTCGGGGAGTGCACAGCGGGAACGCACAAATTAAATGGCTAACGTCATTTTTCTCGCAGTTACTTCCTTACCGTTACATTAATTAAGTTAGGTTAAGTTAGGTTAAGTTTTTAGAATGTCGATTACGTTCTCGTCAACGAAATGTTTACCATAGGATTGAATTAAAGACATGATCACATCACAAGTTAAATTAACTTCGTACTCATGCGGGAAATAATGGGATTTTTACCTATTGTAAATTAGTATTTGTATTTTTTTTTCTTTTTTACACTCTCGTTTGAAGATTTGAAATAGCAAATTAAGATTTGTAGGATTCAAGGATACGCAACACGACATTATTCTTTCGGTTCGGATTAACGGACAAAAAAAGAATTACAGTAAAATGGATTACTCTATCACCTTACTAAACATTTTGATCGCAAAACTTTCAGTATTCGCAAAGGAACGAAGAATGTCTACAAAAGGGCGGGGAAGGTACCAAACTTTCTTATTCCTGTTTGTCATCAGAGATGTTTTGCAGCAATGATGTTCGAGATTGTCAACCTCCTCCTAAACGGCAAATGGATAGGACCTACAGCTTTACGTGGGATCCGAACTGCGGGTCGCTACATCAATTGAACTTAGAGGATAGCCACCCTTCCAAATTCTCAACAGACCCAACGTCGGTTAACCTCGCTGAACTAACGTGAAGCAATGTTTAAGTATTTTACAAAACGGAAGCAAGCCGCAGTGTAGAATCATAAAATGCGCAAAGACAAGACACCAAAAGTGCCAAACGAGTACGTACTATTAAGGCAATTTCTTAACCCAAAATATCAAGTGATACCTGACACCGCTACCTGATAGCGTTAAAGAGCCGAGGCTTAGTCTCTCTCACTGGTATTAAAAATTTAAAAAAAGGACGTTAATTTTATTTTATTTTAAGGCAAATTTCTTGCATCAACTTCGTCTTCACATTAAGCAAATAAAAAAAAAATAGATCGATATAAACGACTCATTATCGTTCATATAACAAATGCCTAATAATTCCCCTGCATATATATCAAGGAATTTTTAGTAAAACAACCAATAACAGGGAAGTAATTACATAATAAGAGTAATATAGCTTCTACAGCTTCATGTAGTTTTCGGTTACTAATTTACAACGCATGCCTCAATGAATTTCGAAAGACAATCGGGAATGAATATAGTTTGAAAATGTTAACATTTCTGCACCACTGCCCCCTTAACAGCTGTTTGATACATTCACCCATCCTGTTCACATAATTTTAAAGTAAATTGAGGCTAAAAGTAATAAATAAATTTTCCAAAGTTACGCAAATAAATTTTCCGACGTTTCAATCTCGCAAACGCGAGTTTTGCCGAGGAGAATCCCGGTGTGATTTGCGTCGATTATAACGACGGGGCGTTTGAGGAAAATGCAACTGACATCGCGCAGTGAACAGTTTTGGACGCCGCTCGTTACGAAGAATCGCTTCCTATTCGCCGAGAACGAGGAGTGATGAGGAAGGAAATTCACCCCCAAAACCCGTCTTGCCGAATTCCATCAACTTCGACCGAAACGTTCGAACCCCTTCAAAGACTGGCATTAAGAAAATTAAGGAAAAGGAGAGAACAGTTACGTCTAACCCTTCCATTCCGACTAAATTTAAAAGGAAGGAGAGCACGGTTCACGCCCAGTTAAACTAATCTTTAACTATTATAAAACTTGACATCTTTTCACTGCGGTTCGAATGCTGTCGCCGTGCGAATTATAAGGTTCATTAATGGTCATTCTAATTTCTTAATCGGCCAATATTAACTATTATTTATAACGATTAGTTTAACGATTACGTGAACTTATAAAACTCTCTAAAGAAAATAATAACGTACTCCTACCATTTAAAGTTAGATACAATTTTGGAACGTTCAACGTAAACCTAAACAGCATTCTTCTCATTCAAAATACAACAGCTTATTTAAATATATTCCGCGCCACTATCATCATCATCTTCGGTGTTTAAGAGATGGAGCATCACACGTGCCAAAGATCTTTTCAACAGTACGCAGTTTAACACGAAATACGATAACAAAAATCTCGCTTTGAGTTCAGCTTCCAAACCAATGTATGTAATTTCTAAAATGGCAATAAGCAATTGTATTCGCAGAAACATGATATTCTTTTTAATGTTACAAAAACTAAGGTTATGCAATTTCATCCTAAAAGCTGTAATCAGCCAGCTGATATAAGGTTTAAAATGAATGGTGAAGTAATTGAGGAAGTACAAGAGTTTAAGTATTTGGGTCTAACTATTACCAGCTCCTTGAGTGATGACTCGGATATCAGAAAACAATCTCGAAGCCTGTGTGCTAAAGCGAATATGACCATATGGAGCTTTCGTTTCTGTACAAGTAAAGCTAAAGACACACTCTTTCGTACTTTCTGCAGTAATATATACGGTCAGCAACTCTGGGTGAATTATAAAAAAGGTTCCGGCAGAACCCTAAATTTGCTGTACAACAGGTCTTTTAGACTCTTACATAAATTACCCCCGAGATGCTCAGCTTCGCAAATGTTCGCTACCCGCAATGTCCCGAGCTTCCCGGAGGTAACAAGACGTGCTCAACACAGTCTAATGCAAAGAATTAAAAAATCAACCAACCCGATCATCCAAGCTATCCATGAGTCCTGCCATTTATCCTCTAAGCCAGTGGTTCCCAAACTTTACTAACTGTCGGAACCCTTACAGACTTGTTTTTATTTCGCGGAACCCCAACTCCATATATACTATATACTGTATATGTATATATATATATATATATATTAGACTTAGAGCTGTAAAATATTTATTGAACAACAAAACTTACATATTTTAGTGAACACAATACAAATTTTTACGCTGAAAACACTTAAGTTAATTTCTGATAGGCTTTATCTACTTGACAGTGCACCACGCCAACGGCTATAGTTATACTGATTAGTTCACAATTAATTACGAAACAAGTGCACATCAAATCAACTGGCAACTTAGAAAATTTTAATTTTAGCAAAAACATATTGCTCAAAATTAATTACAGTTAAATTCTCACGAGTAAAATATATATATTAAAATTTGTCATAAATAATATGACAAATTTTAATTCTATGACAGAATTTATATATTTATTTTAAAACAGTACTAATAGAACCAGTCTTTTATAAAATCGTTAAAATTAAAATCTGCTAAATTACACTTTTGCAGTAGCCAGTAGCGAAAATTTATTTACATATACTTAGCAGATTTATTTTTAGCGAAAAATATTTAGTGATCCCAAATCCACGATGGTGCCATTTCAAGTCAGAATAAGAATATAAAATATTATTTAACAAAAAGCCACAAGGTAAAATTATGTATAAAAATTAGGACCTTAACCCTAGAACACTGAACATGGGTATAATATACCCGAACGCCATGATGTCATGCGCATTACGTGGTGTTCCCGTGGAGGCAGGCAGCTGGTATCCTTAGTAGCTTCAGTCTGTCCCGAGCCCTGACAGAGGTAGGTCATGTCGCTCCGCTCCGTGCCCTGGATTTTTCTATAATCATGTGATCGGGTACGGTATACCCGAGTTCAGTGATAATAGTAAAAGAAAAAATCGGGTGTATTATACCCGAGTTCAGTGTTAGTGTACAAAGTGCGAGTGTACTAATTATTTATTTTCCATTTCAGGCTGTGAATAATATTTCAGATAAACTATTATACCATTAGTAAGTTATCCTGACCATAATGGCTTCCCATTACCATAAAAATCCAACTGAGGAGGAAGTGGATGCTATTCTTTTTGGACTCAATAGTGACGAAGAAAGTGATGTGTTAGAACATGAAGAGCTTTATGATAGTGATAATGATGTTGACTTTGTGGCTAACCCAGAGGATATGAGTAGTGGCATAGAAACTAGTGACTCTGACACAGACCAAGCACCCCATCGCAGGCAGAGAAAGGGAGCACGTGGTCGGACTGGTAGGACTAGGCGTCCCCCTCCTACCGTCTCACCTGCTACCCCTGCTGCTGACCCTGCCACCCCTGCTGCTGGCCCTTCTGCTAACCCTGCTGCTGGCCCTTCTGCTTACTCAGATGACCCTGATGACCCTGCTGCTATCACCCCTGCTGCTGCACGTCCTCCTGCTTCTGCTCCTCCTCCTGCTCGCCGGGGACGACGACGACGCCGTGATGAGGATGAGGACCTGCTTGTTACTTTTCCCACGACAACAGTGAAAAGTAACTCAGGCTTTGTGTGGCACACAAGGCCGCAGGTCTCCGCAGCAACACGAACAGCAGCAAGGAACATTATTCCACCATTCACGCCTGGTCCCACCCAAGCAGCTGCTCAGGCCACCACCCCAGAGCAGTGCTTCAAGCTATTTTTGTCTGATGATATCATAAATGAAATAGTGGAGTGGACCAATCAGAAGATTGATGTTGTAGCCATCAAGTACAAGAAGAAAACATCCACTGTGCAGAGGACAACAGCAGCAGAGATACGTGCCCTGCTAGGTGTGTTGGTGTTTAGTGGGTACAGGCGTGACAACCACCTGTCCACAAAGGAATTGTGGTGCCCTGTTTCGGGGGCTCCATTCTACAGGGCAGCTATGTCGGAGGTTAGATTTACATTCCTGTTGACCTGCCTACGATTTGATGACGCAAACACACGGGAAGAGAGGCGGGCCGACGACAAATTAGCCCCAATCAGGAGTGTGTGGGACAAGTTTATTGGCTACTGTGAGGAACACTACACGCCCAACGAGACCCTCACTGTAGATGAACAGTTGCTGGCTTTCAGGGGTAAATGCCCTTTTAGAATATATATACCAAATAAGCCAGCAAAATATGGAATAAAACTTGTCTTGGCAAATGACGTCAAAAGTAAGTACCTGTTGACAGGTATTCCTTACCTGGGGAAACAGGGAACTCGCCCAAGAGATGGACTGCAGCTAGGCCATATGTTTACGAAAGAACTTACACGACCCTACCACCACACCAACCGCAACGTCACCACCGACAACTGGTTTACATCTGTGCCACTAATACACGACCTTCTCCATAACTGTGGCATGACACTGGTGGGCACAGTGAAGGGGAATAAGAAGGAAGTACCAGATGCGGTGAAAGATAAGGTGACCCGCACGCCAGGTAGCACCGCCTTCCTCTTCACCAAGGACATGACGCTCGTGTCCTACGTGCCAGACACGACCACAAAAACGAAGAATGTCCTCCTGATGTCGTCGATGCACACGCAGCCGACTATGAATGAAAATGGAAAGCCAGAGATTATTCAGTTTTATAATGAGACAAAAGGAGGAGTCGACACGTTCGACCAAATGTGTGCCACGTACAGCTGCAGCAGGAAAACAAAAAGGTGGCCGCTGTGTCTCTTCTTTGGCATTATAAATGCAGCTGTTATAAATTCCTGGCTTATCCACAAGGACAACGCTGGCAGGGTAGGAGGCATCCAGCTGAAAAGGAGAACATACATGCGGGAGTTAGCCTTACAGCTGATCAAGCCCTCAGCTGAGAACCGCCTGAACGCCCCTACTCAGCACAGGCAAGTCAGGCAAGTCATCAGCAAAGTGTGCTTGCTCAACCCCTCTGTCATAGGTGATGTTGCAGGGCCGTCAGCAGCAGAAATGAGGGAGCCCATGGTCCGCTGCTCTAAGTGTCAGTCAAAGGCTGACAAGAAGACCCGCTTCAGGTGTCACGGATGTCACCTACCTGTCTGCCCAAGCCACTACTACCCCTACTGCTGCAACTGCGTGTGAGGCTGAGGTAAGTGTCAAGGAATACACCTGAAACCATTATTTTGTTGTGATGTAGTCACTTCTGTGTACTAAAAAAGGCTTTGTTATAAAAAAGGCTGTGTACTAACAAAGCCTTTTTTCCTGCCTCTCTTCCCTACAGTTTGCGCGTCGACTGTGTGGTGGTGACCCCTGACAACTGCATGTGGGGCTGGGGTAAGTTATAATGTTCCAGGAATATATCTAAAACTATTATTTTTATTGTAATAGTCTTCATATATCACTTAGTACTCATTTACAGGGGGTATCATAGGCTAAAATCGCTTTATAGTGAATAATAAGCCATTTTTCGTGTACTAAAAAAGGGTGTTGTTTCCACCTCTCTTCCCTACAGTTTGCGCATGGACTGGGTACTGGAGACCCCCTGTGAGCAGAGGCAGCATACCTGGGAAAGGTTTGGGGAAGTTTGGTTGAAATTGATGGAGCCGTTTTTTTTTGGTGATGTTTTTCCAAAAACTTCTCAAATGTTTTTTATTTTTTTTGCTTTTTCAATATTTTTTTCTAAATTCAGTACGAACCTTATTTGTATGAGTTAAGAGTTAATATTAGGTTTAGTAATAGTAAGGTGCATTACCTTTAGTGTGTAATTGTTAATTTAAATAAATATGCATATTTACTATTTTTTTCTATTTTCCAATGTCGGGTATAATATACCCATGTTCAGTGTTTGTGTGACTCAAACATATGTTCAGTGTTCTAGGGTTAATTAGACCTTAATATTAATACCTGATTAGACTGATTAGAAAGCGTGTCACGGAACCCTTGGTAAGCCTCCGTGGAACCCCAGGGTTCCGCGGAACACAGTTTGGGAACCACTGCAGTCTAAGCTATGGACTTCTTGGTACGAAAACGTCTGTCTGTAGCTCCACTTAACTTCGACAGTGGGGTATTATTTCTAATCAATTGTATATATTTCTATCCTTAGTATATGAACTGTCATTGTATTATTAATATTTGTCATATTAGTGCAGTAGCTTAGACCCTGATTTTTTAAGTAAGTGGACATTCTGGACAAAAGCACCAAACTTGGCTCAAATGTTGTTCAGGACCTTAGCTACCAATTTTTCCCCGGAACCAAGACGCACAACCCTATCTTGGCTGCCATTTTGGAAATCCAAGATGGCTGCCAGCTAGAAATCAACAAACTATTGTGAGGAGTAATTGTAAATAAATAGTCCCTAAACCTACATATTTCGATGCCAGGATTGCTATAAAATAATCAGAATTACCCTTAAATGTTTATTTAATGTAAAATATTTAATAATATAACTATATAATATGTGCTTTTCTGTTTTGCAGGTGATTTGTGAACATGGATTGGAGCAAATGCATGGTTTGTCAAGAGAGCAAAGGTGAGACTCTTAAATGTCCACTCAATGCTGTGAGTGGTAAAAAAACTGAAGCATATGCAACATTTATGGAGAATGTCAACGCATTCAAGAATCTTGGAAGACTACCAGTTCCTCTTCTTTTCAATGAAGAGGTGACTGTTGAAGATCTGGTTCAGAAAAAGCTGTGTGGCACAAGTCATGCCATGTTAAATTTAGTAAAGAAAAGCTTGAAAGGGCTACAAAAAAGAGAGAAAGGGCGGATGAAGGTGAAACCAGTTCATCTACGGGGAAGCGGGTTCAGCGGCATCCTATGGACAAAGCAACTTGTGTGTTTTGTCAACAAACACATGGGCATCTTCACGAATTCAGTACATTTGGCGCTGACGTCAATTTACGAATGATGGCTACAGGACTCAGTGACACAGAACTAATGTCTAGAATAGGTGGTGGTGATCTCATGGCCATTGAAGCCAAGTATCATCTGCAATGCTTGACATTTTATCGGAACCGTTACCGCTCACTTTTGAGACAAAAACAGAGCAAGGAAGAAGGCTATGAAGAAAACTTGATGAAAGCAAAGGCAATAGTTGAGGTCGTTAATCATGTAGAAAATTGCGTGGAAGGAGGAATCTTTTAAATGAAGTTTTCTGTGCTATTTGATCTGTATCAAAAAAGACTTCGGGACTTAGGTATTAATAAGGAAATGAACAGAGGACGATTCAGAGAGAAGATTCTGGAGTATTTCCCATATGCCCAGGAAGTGAGTGATGGCAAGAACAAAATCTTAGTTTTTCAGCAGGGAATTCAGGAAATGCTCAGAGAGACAAATAGACAGAATTTTGAAGGAGATACTATGATTCTTGCAAAAGCTGCTAGAATCATACGCAAGGAAATCGTCAACTTTACTGGATTCAAGTTTGCAGGTGCCTTTCCATCTGGTTGTCAACAGGAATCGGTACCTACAACCTTGAAAACCCTTATATCTATGATCACAAATGGTGCTGACGTGAAGGACCAAACACCAGAAGACTCCCCTGCAACTCTCACTGTCTCGCAACTTATCCTTTTTAATTTTAGGAACAAGCATACATCATCATCTAAGGTTCGCCATTCTTTGGAAAGAGAACCACCATTGCCTCTGTATCTTGGTCTGAAAATTCATACTGAAATTCGGTCAAAATCATTAATTACACAACTATATGAATTGGGTCTGTGTGAGTTATGACCGAATTCTTCAAGTCGAAAGCCAACTTGCAACAGCAGTGTGCCAGAACTTCAAGACCAAAGGAGTGGTTGTACCAGCTCAGTTTCGTCATGGACCATTTATTGTTGGGGCACTTGACAATCTGGATTACAACCCATCTAGTACAACTGCCGCTGGATCATTTCATGGTACAGGGATTAGTCTGTTTCAGTTCCCAACTGTCTCAAACTGTGGAACCAAACAAGGTGATCTTGTGCTACCTTCTCTAGGTTCAAAGGACTTGGAGTTACTCATGTCCTACTCAATTGTACCAGCTGTTGCAATGGACAAAACCAAGGTAGAAGTCCTGAAGTTGTCTAATGTGTCTGACCCTATTGAGGGACACTACCATGAAGCATGTTTCCAGGAAAAGGAGTGGATGAAAGAAGCGTTCAGGATCTTGGAGAAAGACACGATAGGGAAGGGTGATGTTATATCATGGTCAGCATACCACGCTACAAGGCAAGAACAAGATGAAGATCAAATGAAAACCCTTTCCTACCTCCTTCCCTTATTCCATGAAAAGGCCGCTACTCCAGCGATGATCAAGCATGGAATGAATGTTGTTCGGTCTGCTACTGAATTCCTTAACCCCGGGCAAATACCAGTTGTTGCATTCGATGCACCCCTATATGCCCTTGGTAAATTCATTCAGTGGAAGTTGCCAGACACCCACGGAGAAGACAAGGTCATCGTCATGTTTGGAGGTCTACATACAGAGATGGCCATGTGGAGAACGTATGGAGATTATCTAGAGGGATCTGGGTGGACAAATGCCTTGACACAAGCAGGCATTGCTTCGGCAGGAACTGTTGACTCATTTCTTAAAGCCTCTCATCTTACAAGAACCAGACATGCTCACCAGGTAACAGCTTTGACATTGGCAAAGCTGCAGCATGAAGCCTTTATGGAAACTGTTGGTCCCTATGATGACAAGACAAAGGAAGAGTGGAAGAAGAAGATGGTTCAGGTCAGTCCAACATTCCAATACTGGGAGACAATTCTTCAGATGGAGATAGACGGCCTCATATTCATACGATCACATCGTGCAGGAGACTTTCCATTGTATGTAGAAAGCTTGAAGAAAGTAGTTCCCTGGTTCTTTGCTCTTGACCACCAGAATTACGCACGTTGGCTTCCACTCCACATCCGGGACATGAAGAATCTCCCTCAGCCAGTTATGAATGAGTTTTCACGAAATGGACACTGGGTAGTACACAAGACCAAGAAGAGATTCTCAGCCATGCCTTTAGACCAAGCGCATGAACAAAACAATGAGAAAGTCAAAGGTTCAGGAGGCGCGGTGGGTCTGACTGAGAATCCAGTGGCATTCAAGAAGTGGATGGTAGCAGGGCCAGAACAAGCCAGATTGATTACTGAATATGAAGACGAAAACCTTCCAGAAACTGAAGACAACAACTTCCACCACGAAGAAGGACTATCTACACAGAGAAGATTCAAGGATCATGTTTCTAATCTCGTTGAAGTCTTCCGTGATATGGGAAATCCATTTTGTGATAATGGGAATGAGTTACTGGCCTTAGACACAAGGAATGTCATGGATGAATCTGTGGTCCATACAGTGAGAACTATAAAGGATTTGGGTAAGGAGCAATATAGCCGATACTACAAAGAAGTTGTCACAGATTGTACAAGGTCAATTCATACACCGATCAAGAAGAACTCGCTTGCCCTCTTCAGATGTCCTCGGCCGAAATCTCAGGTACGGAATGTTGGGGGAATCCAACTACTGAAGAACGATGTTGCTCTATTCTCTCATCTGTATATTGTTATGCAACATCGGCATAGTGACATGGATGCATTCTTCCAACACGAGAATCACCCCTTTCCTTCTTCCCTATCTGATGGTGGGAAATTGCGGTTTGGGAAAAAGTCTGACCTACTGAAAATCATTACATTTGAAAACAAGGACAACCCTCCAGATCCTTTTGATGTGAAACTTCTTGATGGAGCTGCCATCGTCCATTTGCTGTCTACTGCAGGTGTTACCAACTTTGAAGA
Source organism: Bathynomus jamesi (assembly GCA_023014485.1). Classification (NCBI taxonomy): domain Eukaryota; kingdom Metazoa; phylum Arthropoda; class Malacostraca; order Isopoda; family Cirolanidae; genus Bathynomus; species Bathynomus jamesi. The sequence goes on from JAJOZX010001293.1 coordinate 363,616, forward strand.
GTATGCAGATCGTGTATTCGTCCCTTATCTCATCAAACAGTTAGAAACTTGCCAGCGAATTGACATCGTCTGGGATACCTACACTGCAAGCACCTTAAAAGAGACTACCAGAGAAAAACGGGGAAAAGGAATCAGAAGAAAGGTTGAAGGAAAAACCAAATTACCCCTAAATTGGCATGACTTCCTTCGAGACTCTAGAAACAAGCAAGAACTGTTCGCTTTCCTATCAGACAAGGTTGCTGCAATGGAAGTTCCTAACAACAAAGAAGTTGTTATTACATCAGGACCTGAAGTCATCATCAATGGGGCCGACCGCACAATGCCAAGATGCGACCATGAGGAGGCAGACACTAGACTGTTCATTCATCTTCAAGATGCAATAAAGGAAGGGCACATTAACTGCATGATCAGAACTGTAGACACGGATGTTATTGTCATTCTAATAGGAAAATTCCATCACTTGACGTCCATAAGATCTGAAGTAAATATTTGGGTTGGTTTTGGCACTGGGAAAAACTTCACTTACCATCATATTAACACAATCTGTGCCTCTTTGGGTGAAGAGAGATGCACATCCCTACCACTGTTTCACTGCTTCACGGGATGTGATACAACATCATCCTTTTACGGAAGGGGCAAGAATACGGCATGGGCAGCATGGCACCATTACCCTGAGGTAACACAAGCATTCACATTCATGGCACGAAATCCATTTGCAGATGTTGACGCCGAAACTCCCCACTTCAAGCTTCTTGAACGGTACACAGTTGTCCTCTATGACAACACCAGTGACATTGAACGTGTAGATGAGGCAAGAAAGGTCATGTTCTGTCAGAAGGGAAAAGCTATGGAGACTATCCCACCAACTCAGGATGCTCTTCTCCAACACACCAGGAGGGTCACATACCAGGGAGGAATATGGTCGACCTGTGAGAGAAGTGAACAGAATCTTCCAACTCCTGAAGGATGGGGATGGACCTTTAGCGAAGAGTCCCAGTCATGGACACCAGTTTGGACCACAAGACCAGTAGCATCTAAAGCTTGCAGCGAATTGGTCAAATGCGGCTGCAAGAGCAAGAGTGGATGTGGCACCAGGTGTGCTTGCAAGAAGGCCAGGTGGAAGTGTACAGAACTGTGTAGCTGCAACTGTGCAGTTTAACATATAGCGTCGAGCGGGGTGAGTTGGGACAGTTCGGGACAGGGGGTGAGTTGGGACAGGGGGTGAGTTGGGACAGTAGGCATTGCAATGCTAAATGCCAAGATATTTCCATTTTATGGTGCCCATTTAATAGCCCTGCCCTTACTCTACAAATGTTGTTAATACAAGTTTTCTATAGAACCACGAATAATGCATGAAAATTGTGCAAATATGAAAGGGTAGCATTTTGACCTTTGTAGAATTTCATTTTTTAAAATGCACATATTTTGCCAATTTTCCTCTCCCACATTCAGTTATAGAGCTAAAGGTCTACTTTTTGGTGGGTGAAATCTTCAATTGTTATAGTTTCGTTGATTTTTCTTAAACATGGTTTTCTTGAACATGGTTTTTGTGTTAAAATATTCACGATTTTCACTGTATATGTTGTACGAAGTGTGATTTCTGCAGTAAACATACTTCTGATCAGCTTAAAAGTTGTTTTATTGATCTGATCATGCCAAAAAACATATAGTTTGATGCCAAACATGCCAAGGGAATTCTCTATTGAAACTTATATCAGAAATTCCATTTTGTCTATGGCGGCCATCTTGAAATCCAATATGGCGGCCAAGTAATGGTCTCTGAAGGTGGTTCCGGGGATATTTTTAATTGTTGGTCCAAAATATACAAGTAGGGAAAGTTTGGTGCTTTTGTCCGGATTGTCCACTTCAACTTGTTTAGCTGCCCTACTATATGGACTATAGTCTGCCAATAAACCTTTTCCTTTAAGTGATTGTACATGGTTAAAAATAAAAGGGTCTTAATTTCACTTCAATCCAACCAATAAATTTTGATATATTTTTTGTTCCTTCAAATTAAAAAAAAGGGGCTTTTAAGATTTCAGATTTCAAAGCATCCAAGCCTTTTAATTTTAGCAACTAGGTCACACAAATACAACAATATTCTAAAGCAGCAAACTACCCATATTACAAATTTCTTTCGTAACTAACATTTTTTAAAAATCGTAATATGTAAACTGTAAACAGAAAGAATTTTAGATTATATAATTTTGTAGTTAACAGTAATGATTTTTAAAGCAACTGTCTCGAAAGGACCTACACCCACTTAAGTTGACGAGACGCATCGACAGCAACAACCTAAACTAACCTATCCTAACTTAATATAACTTGATCTAACATAAGGTAGTGTACTCCCAAAATAATTTGTCGATTTTAGATCACGTCGATCAGATGTCGTTACTCCGTTCCCAAACACGTATGGGTTGGGGAATAAACGTTTACTGAAAGTCAAATATGACTACATTAAATTCAAACCAAATGGCATCAAGTTCAGTCGATATACTGCGAGATCCATCTCAAATTTTCACTCCCTTTGGGGGTATACACTCAGTGAGAAATCGTTTGTAATTCGAGAAATTTAAATACTGCTAAATGGCTCCAAAAGGTTAAAGAATATCAAATAAAGGGTATGAGGCAAATGACTAATATAAATGGCTAAGGAATTCTTATTTTTTATTTTAAGACTCAATATTATGAAAACTTTAATAGGTTATTTAACACGTTTTTTATTTAAAAATCTTTTTTTATAAATACATAAAACCTCACTTTTCCACTAAAGAAATTTCATAATTTTTTTACGAGCAAAATCGGTAAGTTGTATATAAAAAAAAAATATTAGGTTTAACTGACCGTAATTTTATTAATAGGTTTAATTTTTTTCAAGTTTGATATTTATGTCAATTTTATTTCTTTAATTTTCACGTTTACTAATATATAACCTTTGGTTAACTTCCGCCCGAATTGTTCATTCTGACGAAGGTCAAGCTTTTCACTCCACCTTAGACCTACAGTTTAACGTGGGATCCGAACCACGCCCCATCAGCAGCCCAGCGTCTTAACCACTAGGCCACCTAGGGTACCCATTTATCTACCAACCACTTTCTTTTATTGTGTGGAAGGATGAACAGCTTGGTTTTGCTGCGCGTCGGCTGCCGTCGGGTCTCGAACTCGGAGCCGATGGATTCGTAGTCAGCGACGCTAACCACTACACCACACTACACTATATATATATATATTTTTTGTTTAAATTTTTTTTTAAATATGTCAAGAAGGAAACGGGTGCCAAGAATGCCATCCCATCAACCAGTGATGGAGTGTCTGAAGAGGGAGAAATATTCAAGTTATGGAGAACGTCGTACTCCAACATCCACAATAGCGTGGGAAGAGTTAATCTTAATGTAGGCTGCAATGGAATGACATTAGGAGGGATCAGTGAAAATACAGGGACTTCAGGGCCTCAAATTAAGAGTCTGGTTAAAAAGCCAACAGCAGGTTACTCCACAAGTATAGATGACCTGTCGAATGAGCATTTTAAGAAGTGGTTCCCAACCATTTTTTGCTGCGTCCCTAAATTGGCCACCAACAGGACCTCCCGACCCTCAGGCTTATGATAAAATTTAAAAATGTATACACAGTAAATATAAACTGAATTAAGAAATAGTGACCGTACATGAGGACCCCTGCGACCGATTTGGGTCGCGACCCGAGGTTGGGAACTACTGATTTAAAGTACGCTAATATGATATGATAAATCTTCATCTCGTTATTGTTCTCAGCCATGCTTGTTCAGTTATATTCCTAGAGTTTGACGGTATATATCACACCCCTTGTCAAAAATAAATATGGTGACATTCTATCCAACAATAACTACAAGGCTGTTGCTGTTGCTTCCTGCTTCTCAAAACTGGTAAAGGAACTTTCGATACACCGATTAAATTATTTTTTAGGAACGTCTCCTAATTAGTTTGATTTTAAAAGGACCCATTCAACTGACTGGTGTATTTATGTTTCAAAGATCATATTTAAATATACTGACAGTAATTCAACTTTCTTGGATATAAGCAAAGCATAATAGAGTGAATTGCAATATACTATCTAAGAAATAGAAGACAGGAATGTTCTACTGTGTATTAAACAGTGAAATTTTGGTACACTCGCCAAACTTTTATGGTTAGATAGGGCAGTGTATTGTCCGAATGTTTTGGTTCCTCATACGGAGACAGACAAGGCTCCTCGCTCTCTCCTGCGCTATTTAATGTGTATATCGATGGATTAATTACTGCTCTTAATAAGGTGAGAGTAGGATGTTGTATACATAACAAATAACTTGGCCTACGCCGATAATGTAGTATTAAGAAGTCCTTCAGTTAAAGGTCTGAATAATCTTATAAAACTTTGCGAATTATATTCAGAAAACTATAACTAAGTTCAATGTTACCAAAACGAAGGTTATTCAATTTCACCCTAAAAGCTCAAACCAACCAGCCATTATTATTTTCAAAATGAGAGGCGAACCAATAGAGCAAGTAGAAGGATTTAAATATGAGCCAAATTATCACCAGCTCCTTGAATGAAGACTCAGACACAAGGAAACGATATCGAAGTTACTGGACTAAAGCAAATATGATAATAAGGAACTTCAAATTCTGTACAAACGAAGCTAAATACACTTTTCCTTACTTTCTGCACTAACGTCTCAGAGCAGCAACTGAGTTAATTATAAAAAAAAAAGATCCTCATAGAAACCTAAATTTGTTTTATAACATCTTTATAACTACTGCGCAAGTTACCTCCAAAGTGCTCAGCAACTGAAATGTTCGCAGTCTCCCTGAAGTAATAAAATTTCATTAAAGACGTTTTCGCCGAATTAGGTTACCTACCCTCGAACTTCCGTAAAAAGGGCTTTTAAACTTACAAAAAAGAAATTCTATAACAATGTTCCACAAATTACTCGGGTACGAAAGTATTTTCATTTTACCTACAGAATGCAACATGATGAAAGTATATTCAAAAATTCTATTAATTTGGTTTTGTTTGTTTGGGCTATTTAACCTCCGTCGCAATATCTAAGGTTATGTGACAGAGGGAACCTACAGCTTTATGTAATCTGGGCGCTGAGGACGGTCTCCCATCCAAATTAATTTCAGGCCCATTAATTTGGTTAACAGATAAACTGCACTACTATAAATTACCTTCGTAACAAGCCCGCGTTTCACTTCGGATAATTCCGGAGTTTATAAAATCTTATGCGGAAACTGTCCCTGAAGTTTTATTGGAAAAATGAATAATTTTCTGACAAGCTATAAACAAAAAACACAGTCTCAAAATCGGCGACCCTAATTTCGACTCTCCCTCAACCTACGACTAATTCAGATCATTTAATTCATATTAATAACTCGGCCCTTCAGTTACGTATAAAGGCCAAAAATAAGAGGAAGCCGACAAAATCCTTCTTAAATGAAAATATTAATAACAATAATGATGGGGGATAATTCTTACAGCGATCCTCTTTTAAATAAAATTCTAACCCTTTTTAAATCTTTCTCGCACCTTTTCCACCTGCCAAATATCGGGTGATTTTTTAAACATCTGACACTTATTAGCTGGAATAAAAACACAAAATTTTTACTGTATTTTCTCTACACATGGGAAATTAATCCCGTAGTGCAAAATATGCTCTAGGTCTACGCTTCTCAAACTAGGGGTCGCGTAAATATTATTGGGGGTCGCAGAAACATTTGAAATTATTATTTTTTTCATAAATATAGTGTTAGTACCTATTGCTTTTATGACATTGAGTGAAGGGTCGCGAAAAAATTTGTCTGATACAAAGGGGTCGCGAGTGAAAAAAGTTTGAGAAGCCCTGCTCTAGGTGATGACCTCTCGGCTCACGATACGTTCGACAGAAGATCTCTAACAGATCTCTTGCCGTTTGTGAAAAAGGGATATCATGCCCACCAACATCACCAGATCCAAACCCTCGTGGCTTTTATCTGTGGAGTTATTTAAAAGCGCACACAATACGAGAACTGAAAGGACCAATTAAACGAGAAATTCTTCATATTTCAACAGATACTATGTCCAGAGTACTGCAAAAATTTTGTCGTTCGTCTGCAGAGTTAATGAGCTGGGAGGGCATCACATAGAACATGTTTTGTATTAGGAGACTAATTCCCACGCGTAGAGGAGAAGGTACGACAAAATTTCACGCTTTATTTCAGTTAATAAAATTACAAACCTTTTAAAGCGTCGTATGTTCAAACAATCACCCGATACACGAGACTAATGCGCTGATCTTTCTTTCCCTGCAATTTTTAATTCTAGTTTTAGTTTTCTTGCCTGAACGAGGAGTGGAGAAGCTCCTCGAAAAGTTCTTAATTTTATTGTCTTTTACATTCTTTAATCTTTCACTTTCACATGGGTTTTTAACGCGCACATTTTGCTATGGTTATGCTATGGTTATACCTTGGTTAGTTACCGCGGTTTTCCTTCCGCCCAAATTTTTCCTTCTGACAAAGGACAAGCTTGTTACTCCATCTTAGACCCACAGCTTAACGTGGAATCCATCTTAGACGGTTAGTTAGTTACCGCGGTTTTCCTTCCGCGGAAAATAAATAAATAAATATATATAATATAATATAATATAATATAATATAATATATATATATATATATAATGCAAACCCACAAGGAAAAAGAAAAATGATTCAAAGGCCTTTCGTGTATTCAGAAGTACATCTCGTGTGTGTTGGATATAGTCTGCAAAATGGGTCGTGAGGCAGACGTTAATCAGTGGCAAAAAGGAGCCATCGTGTTTGGCAGAGCCCACGAACACAAAATGTCTGAAGTAGCCCAATTTGTTGGTGTGTCAACGCGTACTGTCCAGCGAGTTTACAAAGAGTGGTGTAGTTCGCAATCAACTGACAATCGACGGCGTAACTGTGGCCGGAAAACAATTCTCGACAATAGGGGCCGCCGCCATGTTTCTCGTCTAGTAACTGCAATCGTTTTCAAACCAGAGAACAATTGCTCCAGAAACCAATGAGGTTCTCCAGCGACCAATTTCCGAACGGACATTGCGACGAGAACTGCATGCGATGGACATCTGGAGCAGGGTACCACGGAAGGCCGCTGTTAAAGCAAGTCACAAATTGGCACGTTATAAATGGGCTCAGAGGCACAAAACTGGACTGCGGCAGATTGGAAACGTGTAATTTGGTCCGATGAGTCCCGTTTTTGTTTGTTCTCCAATGATGGGAGGCGACGAGTACATCGCAGGTCCTGAAGCCTTTAATCCTGAATGCGTCGAGGTGTTGTTCAGGCTGGAAACAGAAAGTGAAGCGCAGGAATAGACACCCACGGACTCTGGCGGAACTTCGGGACCGGCTGATGAACGAGTGGCAGCAAATCGATGTTCAGTACATGCACAACCTCGTAGTCTCTGCCTCGCCGGATTCGTGCGGTTATCAAGGCCAGAGGCGCCGTCACACGTTTATTAGGTACATTCTGAGAGGGGTGACTAATTTTTTGTCCGGTGTGCTTATTATATATATATATATATATATATATATATATATATATATATATATATATACTGTATATATAACTGTATATATATATATATATATATATATATATATATTATATATATATATACAGGGTGTTTCATAACATGTGGGACGCACTTTCAAGATGAATTCAGGACCTGAAACAATGAAAAATGTTATTATAAACATATGCCCGAAATCGCTTTGTTTCCGAGTTACAGCCCGTTTTGTGTTCCAGCAATTCTTTCCGCAAACTGTTTACAAACACTGCTTGCCGACAATGTGAGTGTGTACGAGACTTATTTCATGTATGGCCTTGCCGGTTGCAATGTTTCGTACACTCTATGACGTTTCAATATCGTTGTGTGTAGAGCCATCAGTCAGTCAGAGGTACATCGCGGTGTTTCACTGTTCGTATTCGTAACTTCTTACCATGAATAAGTGCAGTCCATGAAAAAAAAAAACCTTAAAAGTTTTTGTGCTATTCAATGACAGTGTGCATTTGAAGTGAGAATGGAGGCTTATTCAAACAGAGAAATGGCAGACATGCATATCGTGTATGGACTTGCTGAGTGTAATGCGGCCGTCTTGCTGCAAGACGTCTGTATGCGGAAAGGTTTCCGAATCGCCGTCTGACAGATAAGAAGACTTTTCAGAGAATAGACGAGCTTCTTCTTGATAAAGGATCATTCAACAAGCGAGTTTCTGGTGGTGGTAGACCAATCAGCGCCAGACTGTGTGGAGAATTTTATGGGAACAACAGTTTTACCCATATCACATTCAGAGAGTACAAGGCCTTACTGAAGCTGATTTCCCACCACGAGAGGCTTTTTGTACTTGGTTCCTTCAACAGTGTGCTCGCGATCCTCTTTTTCTATCCTCCGTGTTGTTTTCTGATGAGACTGCCTTCACAAGAAATGGAGTGATGAATTTTCACAACACTCATCACTGGGCCGAAGAGAATCCGCATGCCATCATCCAGTCAAGGCACCAACAACAATTTAGTATCAATGTATGGGCAGGACTTATTGCCGACAACTTAATCGGTCCTTTTGTTTTGCCTGGAAGATTAACAGGAGAATCTTATTCCAATTTTTTGAGCAATGATTTAAGCGATTTACTAGATGAAGTTCCTCTTGGTGCTCGACGTCGGGTGTGGTTTATGCATGACGGCGCTCCGCCTCATTTTAGTCGAGTGACCATGGATGACCATTTCCCTGATAAATGGATAGGCCGTGGAGGACCCATTTCGTGGCCTGCTCGCTCCCCGGACCTGAATCCACTCGATTTTTACCTGTGGGGTCATGTGAAATCCATCGTTTACGTGACACCCATTGACAACGTTGAAATGCTTCACCAACGTGTAGAACAAGGATGCCAGAAAATCCGAGCAATTCCTGGAATGTTTGAACGCGTCAGGCAGTCTATGACGAGGCATGTTCAGGCGTGTATTCAAGCGCAAGGCGGTCATTTTGAGCATTTCCTTTAAAGGTAAGGCGGATAATTGCTGGAACACACAATGGGCTGTAACTCGAAAAGAAAGCGATTTCGGGCATATGTTTATATAAACTTTTTCCCACTGTTTTCAGGTCCTGAATCCATCCTGAAAGTGCGTCCCACGTTATGAAACGCCCTGTATTATATATATATATATTATATATATATATATATATATATATATATATATAATATATTATATATATAGGATGAATTTCACAATTAAACGTGAAATGAATGAATGATGCAAATCCACAGGGAAAAAGAAAAATTATTCCAAGGCCTTTCGTGTATTCAGAAGTACACCTCGTCAGGGAATGAAGGGAGAAGGCGAGATGACGAAAATATATACATATGACTAAATTGTTGAGCCTCCCATCTATTAAGTTCACTGTTGATAAAGAAAAGGATGGACGCTTATCTTTTCTGGATCTAAAAATTTGGAAATGCTTGAATCAGTTCAAATTTGAAGTTTTTCGTAAGCCTACTAATAATAGTTCTTATGTGCATTTTTAGGTAATTATGTCGTAAATGACATGGCCTGAAGTTGAAATAAAAAATACATTTTTCCAGTGTATTTTGGTGTGCTCTGTTCAAATATAACCTTCATTTCCTGTGCAAATGGAAAGCAATATGATTATTTGTACATTACTTCGGAGTCGTATTTCTTCATTTCTGGTCATGTGAATAGGAATATATTAACCAAAAAATTATGAAAACTAACTAAACCTACACTAACAAGGGGGCTCCGCCCCCTTGACCCCCGCTAATAACCTAAAGTTCGTTCCTGATATGACAAAATATGACTCCGAAATAATGTAAACAAATTCTTATTTCTTTACATTTGCACAGGAAATGAAGGTTACTTTGGGCACTGTCTGGATGTTGGGAGAACCCCGTGTTCCTTGAAAAACGTTAATAACGCCTGATCATTATGGCCAAAACGTTCAATTGCCGTAAGGTAGGACAACTCACACCCTTCGCACATCATCATCATACAAAACTGATCTGCTACATTCAGACTGAAAGACACGTGAACGGCGCATAGAAAATGACGTCATCACTACTTCCCTGTACAAATAGCACAAAATTATACTCGTCGGACCAAAAATGTGTTTATTTATATATATATTATCATCATCAATTTTCACCATTAATATGCATTTGCACAAAAAATGAGTGAAATTTGAATAAAGCGACTAAAACTACCTCAAAAAGTTATTTTGATTTACAGGTCCAGCCCATGTCATTTAAAACATATTAACCCATTTTTATTCTGACCATTATCCCTCGATAAAATCTTCTATTTTCTCTGCTATGTTTCTTAGAGCAGTGAGGGTTGTCAGTCTTCAATTTTTAGATTCCGAGTCATGCAATATCATGAATATTGGTACTAAATTATGTTATCCTATTTCATTTCTAGATAACTGCCTTAGGAAAGCTAAGAATAGGTATTATAATAGTGTAACTGTAAAGGAATTTGAGCGTAAAAATATCCTTAGCCTACCTCACCACGTTAATTTTAACCCTTTACCGAACTAATTTTTTTAGGGTTAAGTTATGAATGCGTGTATGTGGACAGGTTACAAATTCGTCCGTTTATGCAGTAAATGGTTAAATATCTTCCTACTTTACTTAAAGCAATTGGTATCAACGTAATACTTCAATATAATAAGAAGTACTGTTAAATCACTCATAATAAAGAATAGCCCGATGATGAGGTTGGCTGTGTGTATTCGATCGGATGGACACAATGTAACTCAGTTAAACGGGAAAAACGTTAGATATCAGGGTAAAACAGTATAAATATCGTGTAGAACAGTAAATAATTCTAATGCATTGTTTAACCATATGTAATCATAGTATCAAGAGGGATAGTTCTAAGCGCTTGCTAAAAAAACACACACACACATTATATATATATATATATATATATATATTATATATATAATTGAAAGGAATATTCTAGAATGTGCATTCATCCATTTAAAAAATAATTTCAACAAGTGCTGGAATGTACAAGATTGACAATATCTTGTTAAAATACCTTTTGCCTTTAATCAACTCTTGTTAATCATGTGCTAATCTTTTATTTCTCTATCCCTTTGTACGTGTATATATTTTCGTCATCTCGCCTTCTCCCTTCATTCCCTGACGAGGTGTACTTCTGAATACATGAAAGGACTTGAAATAATTTTTTGTCCCCTGTGGGTTTGCATCATATATATATTAGGCCCTGATGATACAAGTAAATTAGTGCTGTCATGGCGAAGAAACAAATTTACGGTGCATCTTACTCCTGAGCAATCATGCACCTGAACTAATAATAACTAGAAATGTCTGCAATACAAACTAAAATTATGTGAAAATGAATAAGGTTTTGAGTATTCTTTGAAGTGGGATAACATGGAGCACTGTTGTTTTCAATGGTGATGAACTACGTACGGAAGCTTCGGCAGTACATTGACCCCCCGTTTGCAAAGCAATGCTTCTGCAAGCTGCTCGTACCCTAGAATGGGTGTATGGGCGGAATGATGTTCTATGTGAAAAATGTTAAACTTTTCATCTTACTTCCAATTAAGCTGCAAGTACAAAGTTGATTTATATATATAGTGGCGGTCATAAGTATTCGTAGAGAGAAATATTTCAGTTATGTTTGTCCTTATCTTTTATACCATGGCAAAGGATACTTACGAAAAGTTTACAGTTCCTTTGGAAAACTTTAAATAAAAAAAAAAGTTAAACTCCAACATATAATGTAAAACATCAAAGAATTAGGGGAAAATAAAAAAAAAGTTAAAATGCAAAAGTTTTTGTCAATTTATTTACAAAATTATTTAATATTTTGTGTGTCCACCTTAGGCTTGAAAAGTTTTTAATATATATATATATATAATAATATATGAGTTGAACTAATTTTTATTTGTTAAATTCATCCAAACGAATGGTAAACTTTTAATAACTATCGTACGCATGGCACAAAAGATAAGGACGAATATAACCGAAATATTTCTCTGTACGAATACTTAGGAGCGCCTCTGTACTGTATATGACTGATAGGCTGGAAAACTCGAGGTTTCAGATTTTGGATGGTCCCATTGTAGAAATTATCTCGGATAACGGGATGACACTGTTCATACTCTGTTTGAACAACTTGCTCTCTTACGTTAGTCTACTTTGAAGACAATGGCGTGGTCATAAAAGGCAAGAAATTGCTGAGTGACGAGTTTGTTTGGAATCCAGTTACTTCATTTTAAAACCTATAATTTGTCTCAAAAGATGACTTCTGTAAATGTTTGTTTTAAGGTTTGTTCGAGATAGATTCTTTAATTTAGAAATTCATGACTATTTTTAGAGTATATAATAAACTAATTTTTATCGAATAAAATCCTTACGTCTAACGAATACACTGCGTCAAGTTACTCTCAATCTAAAGTTTAGACCAACCCGAACCCATAATGACAAAAAAAAAAGGCTAATTCCTGTTAGAATACAATACGTAGTACGTACTTAAACCTTTAAGTATATCGCGTACAATACTCGCTTTCAAATAAAAATTTTAATTTAAAAATATAACTCCTGAAATTTACTCTCCTCTACACCCAATTCTCCAGCCGTTCTTCTTCAAGTGCCGTAAATAATAGAGGGAATTCCTTTTCTTAAATATTTATATAAAACAGACTACAAATAGTAGTAAACATATTCGGTATAAACGAAATTTCAGGCGTTCCCACACACCCAAATTGAGTAAATAAGTCTCTCATAATATTATGTGCAGTGGAAGGTTATTATTTATTATTATTATTATTATTATTATTATTACTATTACTATTATTAACATTTAAGAAAAGGTGTTCATTATAAAACTTTACCGAAAGCTCTGAAATAATAATAATAATTTAGCATTTTAATCGCGAGTGTCGGTCAAGAAAACCAATCCAAAAAGCAAAAACAGAAATACTGTCCTTAAACGAAGCCCTTTAACCGTTCGCACCTCTGCCATTTTGTCCATATCCGCTCAAACCGCAACGAACTTCCAACAAGCGCCATCCGAAATTTAAGAGATACTTTTTAGTTTTTAAAGTTTGTTTTATCGAAGTTGTTTTTAAAATCTCGTTACATTCATTCATCTTTTCCTTTATCGATACATCAAACTTAGAAAGTATCCTTTCGTGGCTTCGTTCTTGTTACAAATTTAAAGAAATATCAATTTTACACACACACACACACACACACACACACAAACAAACGGTCGGGGTTAAAACTTAAAACCACCACTTTGAGCCCCGCTGAAGGAAGAAATTTCTGGCCTGTTCATCATCCTTTTATTCTCGTAAAAAGAGGGCTGAAAAGTCCAAAACCCAAAATATTGGGGTTCCAAATTCACTTAACTGGAATTAATTCCGAAATTGTGAACCTTAAAGAGGACGCCCTAGTAGGAGACGCAAAGGATACCTTAAGAAAAAAAATATATTCGACTTTACAAAAGGAATCAATATGATATTTCATTAAAAATAAAATCCAAAACTGCCGACTTTTTTTTTAAATCCTCCCCCTACAAAAATAAAAAAAATCATTGATTAAAGTGTGTGTAAAAAAAAAAAAAAAAAAAAGTATGAAATTTTAAGGGAAAAAAGCAGACACCCAAAGTTGATGGAACGAAATAAGAGAATCAATAACTGTACTTCCTCCATACTTTCTTTTGTGGTAGTTTTAGTTGATAAAACCATTAAAAAAAAAACACGAAACTTCCACCGTGGTTCCCGATCCCGATTCAGTAACCGTCATTAACTACTGCAACCTTCGCTAATCGCAAAGCCTATAACTGCAAGAGAAAAAAAGTATGCTAAAACTGTAATGACGACAGCGAATGCCATAGTAATGCAACCCGAACGCCCAATATTCTCTCATTGTTATATTTGAAAACGGTTGTAGAGTTTCCTCCACAGCAAACACTACAGAGAGGAAAACATAATTGGGAAAGGTAATTTGGCCGAACGCCAAGCTATATAGAGTGCCACGAAGAGTGACAACCGCACAGCAACGCTCCAGGCACCGAGGCTCACACAACACTGAATTGATTCAATGGAAGGATTCGCGGTGGGAGTCAGAAAGGCAAGAGGGAGGGGGGCACTCTTTCTCGAAGTGGTTAAGGGGAGATAAGGAAGAGGAATCCAATCCATCAAGAGGGGAGTCACTAATGAAATAATAATAATAATAATAATAATAATAATAATAATATAATAATAAATAAATTATTATTACTATTATTTTTATTATTAAGTCGTCGCTTTCGGGTCACGTAATTGGAGCAATGGAAATATATCGCCTTCATATTTCACACGAAATAAAGTAGAAATACAAAATGGTTCTGCAATGCACTTAAAATAAAGCCTCCATATTTTTAAATCAAAATCTCAACGATTTATTCTTGCCGTTTCCATCATGAGATTTTTAAATCGCCGATAAAATATTTACCAATTTGGTCTCCATTATTATACATATATACATACACAATATATGTTATATACGTTCGTCAGCTCTTAACGTAAAATAGAATTTTAGTGAATGGAACGAGAGGCAAAAATAAACCAACCTCCCATGCCATTCAGGCATAATGATGGCAACACGAGCGCGCGTAGGCAGTCATAATGCAGATACATACGAATGCTGTTCAGGAATTTGTTTTACACACACACACACACACACACACACACACACACACACACTTAGCATTCAAATTGTATGAGAATCATTTTTAACTGTAAAACAATTCTCGAAATAAAAAAAAATTGTTATTTCTGTATTAATTATTTCCTGTCCGTTTAAAAAGTAAAAAAAATTCGTTTTCCTTTGGACTGAAAAAGAAAACATTTTTTGATAAGAATTTTTGTCGGCCATTTGAATTTTAAGTAGTTTCAACGTTTCATCTTGGCATTAGGTATTGCGCGTTTGTATAGTTAGGCAACTTTCAAAATCGGAAGAACGTACGTGACTCGAAAAAAAAAATATTGCGATATTCTTCCGAGGCCGATTCTTTTCAATGACGAAATACTTTCTTCAGACTTAAGAAAATTATATTTTACGTTCTTATTTTCAATAATTCTATAATTTAAAAGAAAATAAATGAATCAAACATCCGATTACTGGATGAATCGTGAAAGTCTAAAAACAACCAGAAAGGCAAACATTCACGAGCGAATCGACAAAAAACCTTCCCGATATCTACGCGTCCAAATGGGGACAAATACCGCGCGTACAGTATCGTAAGCGAGTCGTAGTTGAAACGGGATTCGAACCCCAGAGTGCGCGCGCTTATTTATCCTTTCCATATACCAAACTCGCGAGGTCGGATAAAATAGGTAATGAAAGAGATAGAGAAGGTAGTGGAAAAGGAACTCTGTTAAAGAAAAATACGAGGCTCAAATGAGACGACTTGATTAATCTCGCAACTCAGCTTTAAACGAACGGTTTGATACAGAAATTACAACATAAATAAATCCGCAATTAGAAAAACATCTTTTCGATGAAACACTTTATACGTTATAAATTGAAAATTCGGTATCCCATGGCAATCCCCGCCCATTGATCCAACAAGTGCTCCTTTATTGATTTCGAATCCAAAAATCGCAAATTATAAACACGCAAATTATCCTCCGGAGAGTCTACCATTTAATTCATTCGCCTCGACGCTAATCGTTATCGAAATGATCATCTTCCTTCAATAAATACTTTTAAAATGGTGTCTACGTTTTTAAATTCGAGGTAAGAAACCTCCTTGCCTCCGTGCGGGCGCGCACTCACCTTTTAGTTCCCTGCCGTCTCTTCGCAGTCCTAACACGGAATACAAATAATCTCTTTAATGCACGGAAGGCTGCAGTAAATAAGCGAGCGCGGAAATATATTCAGTCTATTTTAAAGTTTATGACAGAAACGCGAAGGATTTCTCCCCCACCCACCCGAACCCCTTTTCCTTCAGTTACGTTTATGCTGTGGCTTAAATTTTTTTAGTATTCCCACGTTACATAAGCGAGTATTATATATCACGCGTAAATAAAATGCTCAACTCGAAAAGTACTCAACCCTTCTCCTTCAGAAAGGGACTATTACTGGTTATATAGAAATACATGATAAAATTTACTTTTAAGATATTACCTTACGAGACTTAAAAACTAATTTTTTCAACGATAAAGACAACTCCAGTATCGCGGACATATCTGTAATAATAATAATAATAATAATAACTGGTACAAAATAATACATATATGCCAGGCCTTATTCATCATGAAAGATATACGCCCATTATGTTTTCTTCTTCATTACTAAAATTATGCAAACCGTATTCATACCCAAAATTTAAATGGAAACAAACGCCGATTCCAAATAATAATGATAATGCATATTTGAAAGCGGAATAAAAGGAGCCTTTTTCTCCATTGTGATTTAAGGTGGCATTCTAACTAAGAGAAATACGGAGGATATGAAGAAATAATGGGAGCGGAAATCGAGGCGTTTCTGAGGAAGTTGGGGGTCAGGACTGGGCGGGAGGGAGAGAGGTTAGGGAGAGCAGGCTTGAAAATACTGTTCGATCGATTAAAAAAAAAATGCTTTTAAGGATTTTTCTTATTTTTAAACACCTTTTCCACTTCATTGTTAAACCAAACGAGTGATATTTCAAAGTGGGAATTTCAAGAGAAGGCACTCCTTGAACGGGTCCAATTCCATTCCGGTTCCCATATTTATCAATTCGGTCAAAACTATTTGCACCGAGGTCCAAATACCCGGCAAGGTCGCTTTAAAACCCCAACTACGTTATTCAACACCAAATAAGTTCCGCAAACTTCAAGTAAAGGTTTAAGTAAGTTCAATACTATTTTCAGTAGCATGTTAAGTCCCTAATTAGTAACGTCCCGTTGGGTGACTATTAAAGCCGAAGTGAGAATGAACATTAACAGTCCTAATCACAATTCTCAGTTATCACACCCATTTGTGTATATAACTCTATACCTTAATATTTTGAGAAAAAAAAAATATATATATATATACAGTAGGACAATAAAAATGCGCTACTGTATGAACTATTGACAAACTAAGCATGGTGTGTGTGTGTGTGTGTGTGTGTGTGTGTGTGAAATACTTCTAAATAAATCTTTGAGTAAGTTGTTTGCACTTTACAGCTCTAATGGGGTGAAGTTATAAAATACCAAATCTAAAGCAATTAGATTCATTTATTCATCCAAAACCAATGAAGTTAATTTTTCAGTATTAAAAACAGAGCATTGTGCGGTTTAACAAAAGCATAAATTAGATGGATAGCCCTTCATTATTATTCAGTTCAAACAACATCTCTATTCATAAAATACAATTTAAGTACAATTATTCGGAATAGAAATCAATCACAAATTTATATAGACAAGAATTATAGCCCGGTGTGTGTGTGTCTAAAATCTTTTAGTTCTTCTTTGTGTACACTAAATTTGGTGAAGATTATGGGCCTAGCCGCTTAAGAGCGCAAAAACGAATCATCATCATATAAATAAGATTATATATGAGGAAAAGTGGGGAAAAAACACACACACACACACACCCGCATAAACGAGGTACCGACTTCAAATCTATATATCGAATAATAATAACTAATTAACCAATCCTAATCTAATCTAATCTAACCTAACCTTAGTGCCATCGAGCCAAGAAAGGTGTGATAAGTATTTCGGAGGCAACCTAGGGCTCGAACCGTGATTTTGTGTTGTCATAAAATAGTTAAGTACTCGATAATATAATTTAATCTAACCTAATAAAAAAGTTCCGACGTACCAAAGGCGTTACCTCAAAAAATACCATATTACATCTGTGAATATAAACTCGCTTATACAGTTGCCTGCGCGCGCGCGCGCACACACACACACACACACGCACACGCACACACACGAATTGCACCAGGGCATCCGAGAACGGTGCATTTGTGGACCGTAAATGAAAGTAAGAAGCGAAGAATGAATTATTTGCACTTTCTAAGTTCAACGACTTATCAAATTGAGAATTCTGAATTAATGTTCTCAACCATTATTTGCTTAGCCTTGAAGCTAATTTGAAATCACCTCCAGTATTCAACCCTTTCAGTGAAATGAAGTTTAATTTAAAAATTAATTCATATCCAAAAATTGTTGGTAAAACAATCCTAAAAAGTTTTATAAGAATAAAGTTTATCTAACTTAGCGTAGAGACTTTTTTTTATATCCTTATAATGCTTTAATACGATGAGGAACTGTAGTAGTTATAGATATTAAGCGTTGGAATGCGACGATTAAGAAGCTCATAGTCCAACTTTACGATTTCCCGTCATTCGCAAAACTTTAATCGTCTCGACAAAACCACTCGCGCCTAATTATATCGTAAGCAGTGGAGAGTAATTTAACCAAACGCGATTCAAAAATCAAAAATCTTTATTCAGGAAAGAACACGAGTGACAGTTTTACGATTGTTACATATTCGACACGACATTAATATACAGGGTGAGTCAAAAGTAGCGCCCGATTTCTGTCAGTTGATTGTTTGTCATTTGTATTACAGTGTACAAGAAGGTAGAAATAAATGAATGACATGTTTATCTAACCATCTAACTTATCTAACTAAGAAAATTAATAATCTGCAAGACAATTATTAATAACATGACTTCCCAGAAAGAATCTATCTGACAGCCGAAAAAACAGAAATCGGGCGCTACTTTTGACTCACCCGTATTCACGGTATTGTAATCCGAATATGCCGTTCGAAGCATGGAGGAGGTTCTAAGGCAAAATTAATGACATTTAGTTTATTTATTACATAATTTACTGGCTGTCAACTAATTACTTCGACGAAATATATTTCGTTAATAAATAGTTTTAAAGTTTTAACAAATAAAGTTACGAACAAGGACACAAATAATAAATATTTAATGATGTTCCCTCCGCTTCAGTCTCCCTTCGCTCATAGTTTCAAAAGTTTTACTATTTTTGTATTATTTTGTGAGGAAGGGAGGAAAATAACCATCTTGACGGTAACGCACTGGCGTACAGCAGAGGTCACGCATTATCACCCTTTAATAGTTGTTTTTTACTGAAATTATTGTCGTAAACTATAAGGTCACACACACACACACACACACCACACACACACACACACACACACACACTTTTGCCTGAAAAATTTTATTTCGTAATTTTAGTAATAACTGAAAGCAAGCAATCTTTCCAGAGGGTGTTACTTATAGCGTGTGAATGATTCGTGTCAAGTTTATACTATTAGTTGAGGAAACCACTGTAATAACAGTTTACCTCCACCACACGAACTTGCCCCCCTTCAAATTCTCAGTTCATTTTTCATTAACTACAGCATACTGCAGGCCCTTTTTTTCATAACACGTCCTCGAATATTGATGGTAAATATCAGTGGTGTAGTACTCAATAAGTACTAAAACAACGCTTTTTACACACACACACACACACACACCTATCAAATTTGGTTCTGGCGCGGCGCTGCCCCAACATTTTCAGTACCGGAGCGCCGTTCCGCCCCGTTCCAATAGCACCTACACACCACTTAAATACTACAAAAGCCCTTATACACCAATAACATCTTTAAAAGATATACAATTTTTACCTTTAATAAATACATGATAGCTAACAACAATATTTACTGAAAATATGCAAAATTATTATTATTACCATAATTTTCTTAATAATATCCGCCAAATTATTACTTGATTCACATGCGAGCAAAAGCATCACGACACTTAATTTATGGTTCATTTGATTTAAGTTTGAAACCATGACTGTAGGCATACTCCTAATTCGAGAATTAAGTACATATTCTTCCTGCAGTAAAATGAGTTACATACGCGAGTCTTCTCTACAAAGCTAGCAATGAGGTTAAGTACTGAAAAAGTCATTCATAGGCCTAGGCATGTTCTCAGACCCCTTGTGCTTATGTTTAAAATTTCATCCACCAAGTGGTAAGTACCTAAAATCTTAAAAGCGCCACCCGCAGTATGAACTCTTTCACTGCGGGTATTTACGTGAGAATTTAAAATGCGACGTTTGAAGCTCATATTTTGCGTAGAACGGTGAACGTTAATCGCAGTAAAAGGGTTAACCGAATTAACTTTATATTATATCGCAAATAATTCACATAAAAAATGTTTTCTTTAAATCACGATTCAAAGCAGTGCGCCTTTGCCATGTTGGCAAGCATTTTTAACTCTTTAAGGACTCCTTCATTTAAGAAAGATTAGAGAGTAATCCCTTTGGCGTCGAAACATCGAGGTCATTGACGCTATTCATGAGATCACTGCATTTTCATTAGCATTTAACATAAATAGGTTTCAATGTCATTTAAGGCAACACAGACACCTCCCCCCCTCTCCCCCGTCTTTAAAGGGGGGATAACTGTACAGCCCCATTCAATTTATCACTGTGCACACCTAAAATATTTTATCTCCACTTCAATGACACTATTTAAATATCTCCAATCAGTTGAATAATGCAGTTATCTTATTGACCTTTGTTTTGCATAATATACTGTATAATGCTACATCTCGTTAATTCATTTAAAAAGATCCACGCTTAAATGCGAAACCATAACCAGAATTACACTCGTTAACAGACTCAATGAAAAACAAACGCCTTTCTCGTCAAAGATCGACTTCCGCATACAGTAACAAACGCATTACATCCTTTTTTGGCTTATATGAGTAATAACATTTATTATCTAGGTGTTTAGTATAGCTAATAAACGAATTAAGCGCAGGCCTGAATCACGGAATAAGGCCTGAGTCAGCCTTCGCTCTCACTGCCTGATAAGCCTCCAATACCTCGAAGGGAACTAACGCAGAGGAAGGGCTGAAGTATAGGCGCCTACGAGTGACAACGAACCATGACGGGTGGGAGGAAGTCCAACACATCAGTTATTCAATAGTTCACCAAAGGATAATAATGAAGGGAGGAATGTCAATTCACTTGAGCTGCGAATGGCCAGGAAACACGCGATCCTCTCACACACACACATTGTTGAAGGGGGCCCTACATTAATTGGCTAAAACTAGTTACAATCAATTTTCGACCGGTAATTTTTTTAACAGCGTGATTACCTTATGATCGAAAGTTGAAAAAAGTACTATCGCTCATGATAACGATCATGAAGCCGGGATTATGATTAAGGGATACCTTTACAAATAATATTTAGTCGTGTCCATCTAATTACAGGTAACATACGGCAGCTCAACTTTCCCGCGTTTGAACATTAAATTTGCAATCAAGAGATTTGGTACATCGTCGGACAAACTGTTCTCGCGCTAATTTCCCTGTTCACAACGAGTGAATACAGTCACGGTAATATGGAAGAGAGGATGAAGCCTACACATAGCATCATTTCTTAAACGACAAGAAAACCGTTCCAAGTTACTCATAAACAAAACCAAATTTACTTAAGTAATTACCCAAAGATGATATAATTATGATCCCTCTCTACTTCACTATGGTATGACATTGGTCGTTGCACTACTTCATTAATGTAAATTTCCATATTGGTAAGGTATGGACGGACGTTTTTGCTTGGAAGAAAAGCATTCCTAAAAAAGTTACGCAAGAACAATTTCGAATAATTACAAAACAAAAACAAACAAAATCACCATCTTCATCCATCTAATTTTTTTTCAGATGATAATCATTTTAAAAAGATACGATACATTTAAGTCTTAACAATGGTTCCCAACCTTTTTCAAGCGATGGCCTACTAGAGCTGATTCGAATAATTCATGGCCCACCTCCCATGTTGCTAAGCTGGTATCAGGTTTATATAGGTTTAATAAGCAAATTTTTGTTATTTACATTTATTAACACGATGCTAAAAGACAAGCAAGTGGGCCATGGCCCACCGTTGGGAACCAGTGAATTTTTGAGAAGTATTTGAAACGATCATCAAACAGACCAAAGCATTTCATCCGGGAATCCATTACAACGATAAAAGAGCCTTCACAGAAATATCTTTCCTTATCTGCGACCACTGTTAAAGAATCTTGAAATCTACCGCATTATGACGGTACGAAACTAAATAAATCTTTCAATCAAGCGTCTCAAAAATCGTTTCAACTTATTCCATTGCAGTTTTAGGAATCAATGATGATCCCTAATAACCCAGAGCAAATAGCAGCATGAAAAGAGGATTTTCCTTAAAAGTAACCAATTCACCTTCTCCGCGTCATCAAAATAAGAAACTGATTAGACAAAGGCATCTAAACCTACCACACTGAGAAAGTGACCATCTCAATTCGTTTTTCACACCTCAAGACTAGCGTAGAAGAAAGGACTGAATTTTGTCATCTACCAATGTTGTATATTCCGAAATTATATATACAGGGTGTCCCCCATAAGTGCGGTATTATAGGAAATTTAACAAATTAAATTTACAAAAATAATACATTAGAACTAAAACAAATGTTCAAATTGCTGTCTCGTTTTGGGACCTTTTTTGTTGTTGTTGCAGATAGAATAACGCACAATGGTTAATACGAAAGCGAGTTACACTCGTGAGAAAAAGGCCTCCGCCTTTTCCTGAAGAGTATAACTCTCTTCCATATTAACCATTGCGTGTTATTTGTTATTCTACCTGCAACAAAAAAAAAGTCCCAAAACAAGACAGCCATTTGAACATTTGTTTTAGTTCTAATGTATTACTTTTGTAAATTTAATTTAAAATAAATTTCCTACGAGATCGGACTTATGGGACACCATGTATATAGGCCCAGACAGAGGCAGTAATGTATTTGAAAATACTTAAATACGAATGTATTTAAATACATGTATTTATAAATACTTTTTGGAGAGTATATTTAATTACGCATTTAATTACTTTTGAAAAGTATTTAGTATTTGTAAATACCTGTTTTAAAATACTTTGTGAACTGTTCAATTTTGCGAGGATGTACAGTACTAACCACCCAGTATTTAACTGGTACCACATAAAACAATAAAACATTTTTCAAGGTGCTTATGCTTCCAGAAAGTTCCAGGCTCAGCAGGCTGGAACTTTCTGGAAGCACCTTGAAAAATGGAATTTCCAACCTGCTCTAGTGGCAATTGTCACAGACTCACAGCTGCAGTGAGGCAGCTGGCAGTCTATCCTGAGGCATCGTCATATGTGGGTGTGTAAAGTTCAGCGCTAACTGTGCAATTAGCCTTAGCCTATTGATCATATTAGATGAGGACAACATTTGTGACATGGCTGCAGTGATTTTGTGTGCTTTTGAAAAGTATCTAAATTGTATTTGAAATGTATTTAAATACATTTTAGGAGTAATGTATTTAGTATTTAAATACTTTCTGAAAACCTGAATTTTATATAGTATTTAATTACTTTTATTTTCAAGTAATGTATTTATTATTTAAATACATCTAAAGTATTTACTGCCCATGTCTGTATAGGCCCCAATATATGAATCACACAATCACTAAACTCCAGCTTATTTTTAAAAGATTAATTTCTTCTGATCTAAGTTTCTAATACTTACCCAGATAGAATGGGAAAAGAAGTTTTTAAATTGAACAATTACAAAATCAGTGCTGGTTTTATTTCCTAAAAATGCTGTTAAAGGTATTTTACTTACATTATCTGAGAAGTGATTTTAAACAAATTACAGCAATTTAATGAATGAAGTTTATACTAAATGAAGCTGTACAACAGGCTACAAATATTGAAAGAGCAAAAAGCTTCAAAACAGTTGAAAGACTTCAATGCACAATGTCTTAGGATCTATAACACACCCACACAATACTTAATCCCTTCAGTGTTTTGTACGTACATGTACAGCAGCAGCTACAGTTAGGTTAGGTCAGGTCAACTGCAAAGTAAACACTAAAGGGGCATGTCAAGCATTCAGCAAATAATTCTACTGACTGAGCCTCAAGAGAAGGTAGGCCCTATTCAACCCTTAAGATTTTTTCTTTCTTAAAGAGCTTATAAAATTTCAAGGTATCCAACTCATTTCAATAAATGTTCTTAATTTGAATATTTAGCTAAATTCTTTGGTCTAATGATAATTCATTAACTATCATGTATTCAAGTTTAATTCTCACATTCATTAAATTACGGTCTTTTAAAATTCAAAGCTCACAAATATATTTTACTTGGCAAAACAAGTCAAGCCAACGTCATTTAAAATGAAGCAAATTATCCTGGTACAGTACCTAATTTGTGAATTTTCACCAAAACCAAAGCAGACTCCACTTTTGAAGGGAAGAAAGTGCAGCAGCATTCAGAGGTGAGTAAGTTTGGGTCACATTTGAAATGTGAAGAAAAACCTTAAAAGAATGAAGATGAAGTAACAACCATTTTGTTCTAAAGCCATATAAATTTACATATAAACTATATACTGTAATATTGAACTTGTAGATTTAAAAATGTATGTGTATTTCTTGTCATGTAAACCCATATTAAGTCCTTCAATTAGATTTGCACACTTTAGAAGTCACAATCATGCTATGATCATGAACATGAAAAATTTAAGTACATTATTCCATCTCAATTGAAATATTTGTCTAAACAAAAGCTACTGCAACCAAAATGAGAGCACTTTTATTACAGTAGCTACACCAGAGAGGTGACATCTTAAGAGAGTTTATTTCTCCCTTTGGCAGAAGCACTATTTGGTTGCAGTGCAAAGTTGTATGTTAATGTCTGTAGCTAAAATTAAAATGACAGGCAATTACTATTTAGCCAATTTTTCACTTCTTAATCTACTGCATATTACCAAAAGGTGCTAATAATAACTTACCAATTTTCTTTGTGCTTCATTGTTAAGCTTATTCACTACTAATGAGCTTTACATTCAGCTTTCAATCTTTGCTAAACTATTCCTTTCCAATAGCAGTGTTTAGGCCTACTGAATGATCAGTATTTATGTCTAAGGGATTTTTTTTTTATATCAAAATTTTTTTCATTCACAAGACCTATGGAAATTTTTCAAATATATGGAGGTGATATACCATACCTTGCATCATCATCATGAAACTCCCAATTGACATCAAGCTAGTCATTATTTTCAATAAAAAAATTCATATCTGGTATATAGGATTTTTATGGGTTTTCAAAAGAAGTAATGTAAAGGTTTTCAAGTGCCTAATTGGTGGCAACATAGCTTAGCCATGTAATGAATAATTGGTCAAGAAATTTGTAATGAACACTACTGCAGTCAGAGCAACCCAAACCTATTAATTGCAATAACTCATTGTGAGCAATATGAACAGAAAAATCCATACCACTACAGAAACATTTTTTTGCATGCAATTAGGAGCCAGAAGGACACACAAAAGCAAAATGTAAGATCTGCACAATTCCAGTTCAAACAAAGTGAAGACTGGAAAGACCATTAATCAAGTAGATATTCTACTTCTAATATAAAATACAACTGTAACTATCTAAACAAAGGAATCTTAAGTCTCACCATCTACAAACACACTAATCTTTTCGTGTAACCAAGCACAATGTCCTGATGAATCTGAGTAATCTCCCAGAGTGAACCTACAATGGAGAGGCTAGTCTGGCTACCATGGGCAGATATATTGTTTTTTATGCAGGAAGGAGGGGGCCAAGGATAAATGCCTACAAAACACCCTTCCCCATAGAGGAAAGGGAGAGAAAATCAAGGTACAGGGGGTCCTTGCTATCCGAGTATTCATTATCCAAGTTCCTGCATTTACATGGCCAAATAATTGTAGAACCATACGGATAAATTCCTCGCACTTAAGAGGTTTCCGCCGATAATGTACGTGGAACACGGAAGTGCAACAGGAACAGGAAACCATTTAAATTTCCCTTGGACTCACTGTCGAGGCAAATATGGTCCAAAGCAAATATTTAATGTGAACAAAACAGGCTTATATTGGAAGCACATGCCATCTCAAACATACATTTCAAAGAAGGAAAAAGCTGCTCCTGGTTTCAATAAAGATAGAGTCACTCTGCTTGTTGGTGGCAATGCAAATGGTGATAAGAAATTAAAGCCTTTGCTAGTGTACCAAAGTGAATACCCCTGAGCTTTAAAGAATGTTACTAAATCTTCACCACCAGTGATTTGGAAATCCCAATGGAAAGCTTGGATAACAAGGTAAATCTTTTGTGACTGGTTTGACAACTTTTTTGTGCCTGAAGTGAAAAATATTGAAGAAAATCTTGATTTCAAGATCCTTTTAATTTTAAACACTACAACTGCTCATATCCTTGAATTTGTTAGTTTGTGTCCTAATGTGATAGTAGTGTTTTTGCTACCATGCACAACTTCAGTAATGCAACCCACAGACCAGGGGATAATCAGTTTTGAAGGCTCATCATTTACGCCTCACTTTTAGGAAATTAATTGCCAAAACTGACAACCAATGAAAATAATGTGCAAGATTTTTGGAGAGACTTTTATATTTTTGATTGTGTTAAGCTTATTTGACAAGCTTGGAAGGTACTTTCGACTCATTTGACTCTGAAGGCTTCGATGTCAACCAGATGTACACCAAACTTGCAAAGTTTGCAAAAGATGCAGGATTCCATGAAGTGGAAGATGATGATGTCTAAGAATTGCTTGAATCTCATGCACTACCATTAACAAATAAGGAGCTGGCAGTTAGATCAGCTAACAGTTGAAGAAGCGAGAGCTGATGATGATGATGATGATGATATCGCTGAACTTCCCAAAGATAAAGGATTGACAGTTAAAGGCCTACTAGAAGCCTTTGGGAAAGCTGATGAAATTGTTGATTATTTTAAGGATAATGACTCTCTTTATGATCATGCTGCCAAGGTTGAATGTGGAATGAAAGATTTGCTATCAGAAAAATTACGTGATGCGAAGCAAACAACACTCAATTCATTCTTTGTGCGCCACAAGCCAGTCACAAGATTCTGAACCTCAACCAGGTCCTTCTGGTCTTCAGCCTCCAATTACAGGGGAAGATGAAGAGATGGCAGTAGATGATCCCCCTAGTCTTCTTGCCTCTCCCTCCTTCTCCTCCTCTACCTAATCATCTTCCAGCATCCACCTGCATCCATCCAATCAAGCCCAACTCCTCTACTTTTCAAGGTAAGACAAAAATTTGCTGTTTAACAACATATTTTATAAGGTAAGGTACATAAAAGGGTTTAAAAAATGTATTTTACAAATGTTTAACCATAATTTTTTGTGTCATTTATTGTGTTAAGGTCCCAATTAAACCTTATTCTCATTATTTCTTATGGGTTTTAGGTCCCCACTTTAAGTGGATCCACTTAAAGTGGTGATTTCTTGGTCCCCATTATCCTCAGATAATGAGGACCTCCTGTACAAGGTTTTTAAGATGCCTGGATACACTGCATTTGAAAGGTTGGAGGTCACAGACAGGAAGAAAAATGGATTGAGGAAGATTGTTCCAGAGTTGACCAGCTGAGTAGATGAAAGATTGAAAATACCAATTAACCCTTGCATTAGAGTTGGACAGAAAAGGAACGAGTGTCAAAAGTCTGGTACTACATGCTTTTCTTAAAGGAGGCATGCAGTTAGAGCAGGGGTTCTTAACCTCTGGGTCAGGACCCAAACTTGGGTCATTAAATTGTCATTTATCATTATTTATGTTATCCCTAATCATTTTACCATTATTATTTATTTTATTATCTCTTACAAGTGAACTGTTTGAAGGCATTGGTCACCAAGCTAGCCCCAAGACCAGAATTTGGATCGCAGCCTAAAATGGTTAAGAACCCCCGAGTTAGAGAGTTCAGAAGAGCAGTGTCCATTATAATAGCAATAGTAGAGAGAGAGTGAAGCAACATTGCAGTGAAGAGAGGGATTGAAGACAGTCAGTAAGAGGCAGGAAATTGACAAGACTAAAATCCTTTGATTCCATCCAGTCCAGTAGAGTAGAGTGGTGTGGGGTTGAGCCACCCAACATGAAAAGCATACTCCATACCAGGGGTGAACAAGACCTCAGTACGAACAGCAACCAAGTGGAGGTGAAGAAACTGCAGTGAGTACAGCAAACCTAACCTAAAAGAAGCTGTTTCAGAGTGTGTGTGTGTGTGATCTTTCAGGAAAGACCATGAGAAAAGGAAATGACAAGAATGTTAAAAAGAGGAAAGACTGAGTTGTGTATTGTTGAAGGTAAGTGGGTAGTCATGCAGAAGATTGTGATGAGTAGACAGATGAAGGAACCAAGTTTTTGAGGCACTGAAAGCCACAGTTTTCTCAGCCCCAATCAGAGATAGTGGAAGGATCAAAGGTCAGGTGTTCCATAGGCATCTCACAAGAAGCATTGAGTGATTGTTGTGAGGGACACTTTGTGAAGTAGGAGGAGAAATGAGGAGTGGAATCATCAGCATAGGAGTGGATATGACAAGAAGTACAACTTAATAAATCATTGATGAATAAAAGGAAGAGAGTGGGTGAAATGACAGAGTCCTAAGGAACACCATTATTAATAGCTTTAGGAGAACAGTGGCCATCTATACAACCACAGCTATAGACTGGCCAGAAAGGAAATCAGAGATGAAGGGCACAGATCAAAGGATAGAAACCAGGAGGAGGGCAGCTTGGAAATTAAGATTTTCTGTCAGATTCTATCAAAAGTTTTTGATATGTCTAGCGCAATAGCAAAGGCTTTACTGAAATCTTGAAAGGAGGATGACCAAGAGTAAGATATATACAAGAAGACTGCTAGTAGAGCATCCCTTGTAGAACCCATACTGATGATCTGAAAGAAGATTGTCAGGAGAGATGTGTAAGAATCTTCTTATCAAGGATAAATTCAAAAACTTGAGAAAGGCAAGAAATCAAAGCAATTGGATGATAGTTGGAGAGTTAAGAGAGGTCACTGCTTTCCCCAGGATTGTACTTATGAGTAGCACACACGGACAGTTCAATTTTAATTACTGAGTAACTCGTATAATATTTTCTATTAGCTTGCATGGTATAAAGTTTAGTATCAATCATACCATAAAGCAAGGTGAACTCAAGAGAATCTTATTAAAAATAACTACCTGCTATATTAATGCAAACAAGCATCATTCAAGGAATTATGTTATGCAACTAGCTATATAAAGCTTCTTGTATACAGATACAATAGTGTCATTTTTATAATAAACTACCGTTTGTCTTGGCCTAGGCCATAGCTGGCCAACTAATAGCTGATGGGCTAGTGTTATTTAGTATTTCTGACTTCAAATAGTTTGTGGTTTTTAATATTTGTGTTACAAATTCTAAAGTACCAGTCATAGTTTTGGCCCCCAGACTACAGTCTAGGCAAGAAACTGGCCTATGAGAATAAAGAAGTTGGCCATCCATGGCCTAGGCTAATTTGATTTTGCCTATTATTCTTGAGGCAGGTGTAAATCTTGAAATAGAAATATTAATAAAAAGTATAGTACAGTAGGCTAATGATATTTCACGATGTTATAATTTTTGTACTTCAGAAATCCCTACATTACCTTAAAAAAAAAAAAAATATAAAAAAAAAAAAGTAGTAGTAGTAATTTAGGGGTTCGTGAAGTACAAAAATCATTATAACAAATTACAAAATATCGCGAGTCTACTGTAAATTAAACCAAAACCATGTACCACACTCATGCTTATAACTCGCTTATTTAAAAAAACTATTTTAACCAGTTATGTTTCTTTAATGATGGGGATTATAATTTATCTAAATCAATAAATTTTAGCTGCTGGGAAGTACGTAAATGGTAAGCATTTGTAAGTACAGTCAAGCACCAATTATCCACCAGCCTATGTTTTTGACCCTCGGTGGATAACTGGTTTTTGTGGAAAACTGACTCTACTCTCCCCATAAAAATAGGTAATTAAGTCAAAAATGTGTTTTTAATGGTTTTAAAGAAATTTACAATGACATTAACACAAAAGACATAGGCCCTGCAGATCATGTTTAATTATTGTACAAAATTTGAATAAGATTTTTCTATTTATTAAAATAGATGTCATAAGCATTAAAACATTACGCCACATCATTAAATACTTATAAGGTCCAACTGGACAGCCAGATCCAAGACATCTGACTAAACACCTGCCTCAAGCCAAACATCTGGAATATTACTGCTATTTGAGCTTATATAAAGAAAAAATAAAGATTCATTAAGTAATTGCACTTACATACCATAAAAGTCAAAGGATCATACGCAAACTATCCTTTAAAGATAATCATCATCACTGTTGTCTCATGAAGAGATGCAGCAGACAGCAGTACGTGTCTAATTTAACCAGTAGGCTAAACTTCCCTATTCCTTGCTTGCCTAGAGTTATTTACAATAACCAACATCTGCCATTTTCATGTGCTGGCAATGCTTTGGGTTATGGACTAAGATGCATCAGTTTCCCATTAGATCAGCAATATTAAGTGATGATAGGTCTAATCAGTAGTTGGATGAGTGAGCATCCTGTATTCAAATGATGTAGTGATGTAGTGACCCATGGTTCAGCTTCATGTAGTGTTGCATGTCACCTCCACCACATGACCTTTATTTACTGTTACAGAGGTGGTTAAACAACTCGCTATAAATGTGTGCATTTTGAATGTCTTTTGTACAACTCACTATAAATTTGTGCACTTTGAATGTCTTTTGTATATACAACTACAAACTTTGGGAAAGTAGTTTTATTACATATCTGTAAATAAATTAAAAAGATAGTATGTTGGCTGCCAGGGTAGACTAAGCCAATACCATACATACTCTATGGACCTCCAGCTTTGTCATACTATAAGTAGACCCTGGACCTCCATCTTTCCTGGGCTTAGGTTGTGCATTGATATTTTCACTTTTAATTATATAAGCCAAGGCTTGTATGGCAGCAGACTAATTGTATGAAACAGTTTAGACTATCTTGGGCACATTTAGCATAACTCAGTAACTGTTATTATTAGGCCCTAAATGTAAGCAAAATGTAGCAGCTGTAGGGTAGACCCAACCAGGGTCTACATTAGTGGTTTTCAACCAAGGTGCACACTGGTGTGCTGCAGATATGTAAAGACTCGTGATTATTTAGCAACATTCATTGGTGTTTTAGAACTTGTGTGGTTAATTTCTGTTCATCTTCTTTATATTTTGTTTTCAAATTAATTATGAACAACTACTACATTATCATAATTCATAACTCAGTGTTTAAAATTAGGCAGGTTTTAATGTTTAAGAATTATTTGCAACATTTTAGGTAAAAAAATTTGGGTGACAATTGGTAATTTGGAGTGGTACATTGGAAAGGTTTGGTGCCATGTCTGCCTGCACTAAAATACCACAATTAGAGAATTGAATATCTAAGCTACTCTTATTTATGTCTATGCTGGTGTCACAGCAGTTTAGAAATATAAAAAAGTTAAAATTCATACCTAATCAATCACTGTGAAAGTTTTCTAGATTAGCATTATAACAGGACTGGTTACAAGCCTCAACTTCATATCTCACTCTCTCCAAACCTTCAAGCCCCTCTTATGTATTTAGCCAAATGTAATGGCTATTTATTTCCAAAAATAGAGTACAATATAAGAAACACCTTGAGACTGTCAAAACTATTCTGTCAAAGTAAACAGATGTAGCAGTCCTTACTAAATTCAATATTGGTTAACTTTCAAATCTTGTTACTTACATTACACAATTTTATATAATGAATTACGAGTAAATAAAGTAAACAACCTATTACTCAACTCAATGGGGCCTGGAGATGGTTGGATACCTTAAGAAGTCATAACTGTTTAAGTCAGTTATCTGGAGGTCAGACAACATGCTGTTTACTCTATTACAATTAATAATACAGCTCTTGAAGAGTGATTAGCTTAATTGGTATTTCAAGGTGCAATTTTAAAAAATAAAAGTTAGTTAACTAATCAGTGGCCTAACTGGTAAATGCTCACTGTTATCAGTGTAACCTTCGTACTATATTTGAAACTACAACTTAATCTTCATACAGCTTGTTCTTCTTTCAATATTAATCCCATTTTGACCATATGGGTTAGCCACTATTCATGTTACATATTGTCCTAATTTTTACAGCACTCAAATTTTCTCTTCCTAAGTTATGGCCAGTTTATGCTATTCCTTATCACAGGCCTATATAACAAACCATACAATTTATATATTATATAAAAAAAATTACTACTTTGAAAAGTTTAGGTCTGGGGGTTTATATGGTTTTCTTTCTTCAACATGCTTTGAATCATTAATACTAAAATTAGTTAAGTTTTCTAGGACTTTCTTCACTTTTTATGCTTTTACTACAAGTCTTAGGAATCTATGTTAATGGTAGCCTACTTAAATTATTTTATTATTTTAGTTATGAAATACAAGGAAACTGGTTGGATGTCAATTAGGAAAAAATCTAAGTACAGTAAAATCTCATTCTAATGGAATTCAGCTTTTATCAGACCTTTTGGACCCTATCAAACTGAGTTTTGGAACTAACAAAAATCCATTAAATCACAAACTCAGTTGGATAAAGTGAGCATCATATGCACTTAGGCAAATTTCTGACCTAGAAGTGATTCAGGTTACTACTACTAAACCACCCCAGCAGGTATTTGCTAATTCAGAGTAGCCTTTGCTACTCCCTGACCACCTCCTTCAGCCTCAGATGGTAAGATACAGTAAGTTCAAATACTGTACTGTATTTTGTGATGTATGATGTTCCTATGCCTCTATTAATTATTTTGTGACTACATTACTATAAATGACAAAAATATTAAGTTGTGAATTCCTAGAACCCCTGGG
This sequence comes from Bathynomus jamesi, assembly GCA_023014485.1. Classification (NCBI taxonomy): domain Eukaryota; kingdom Metazoa; phylum Arthropoda; class Malacostraca; order Isopoda; family Cirolanidae; genus Bathynomus; species Bathynomus jamesi. Next base: position 396,419 of record JAJOZX010001293.1, read on the forward strand.
AAAATTGTGATGTACCTTAACAGAATTCAACTTTCAACAGACCATGATAATAAAAACCCACTCTAATAGACAGAGTTTATTTCCACAACAGTTTCGATGTCCACTAGCATCCTCTTCGGGTGGATACAGAAAAAACGTTCATTCGTTTTTCTGTATCCACCCGAAGAGGATGCTAGTGGGCATCGAAACTGTTGTGGAAATAAACTCTTGTCTATTAGAGTGGGTTTTTATTATCATATTGTGACTTTCATTTAGAAAAAGTGAAGTTTTTTTTTGCATTTTTTAACAGACTGCCACTGCCCCCAATTAGTCCATTAGAACAAGGTTTTACTGTATTATACAGGTAGGTCTCATTTTACGTGTGTGTTACATTCCTGGAAAACGGCACATAGCACATGTAAAATTAATCCTTATTTCCCAGAGGCCCCATGTTATAAATATGTATTATGTTTGTGAGAAGCATGTAGCCACACAGGAAACATAAGTCAATCAAAATCAAATACCTAATAATAAATGTGCATCATAATACTCAGAATCAATTGAACATAATAACTTGTAAAATAATATTTAATCCTAATTAATATTGTGCTGAACTCACCTAAGGGCCTGAAGTCAGCTTACTGGACATGGAAGGTTGGGGGGGGGGGGGCGCATTCCAAAATGGGGAGGGATTTAACAAGCATCTGCACATGTTCAAACTTGTTCATTCACACAGAGGTTGCAGGCAGAGCACATAATATCAGTTTATATAGCATGTGAAATGAATTTGTTCCCTAAATAATTCAGTGTTATAGCAATTCCATGTACAGTATAATGAAACGTACAGGTCTGTAATTAGTAATGAACTAAAGTTTTGTAAGTAGTGCTTAGAAGACAGGAATAAGACATAAAATGCTTGGTATTAAGAAAAATGTTAGTTACAAAACTAAGGAAGTCACTTGCAAAATGCATAATTATGTTATGTCTCACTTAAAATACCATAATCAAGCTCAGTCACCTGACCATAAGCAGGATACAGATAGGCTTGAAGATGTGCAACATAAGGCAACCAAATTTATCATCCCTAGCTTAAGAAGGTTAAAATATAGTGAAAAAGTAACAGATTGATTATAAATTCTATAAATAATTTATATTTTAGGTTAGTTTTTAGTGCATGTTCATTACTCAGCAATTTTGTAAAAGGTTCAGTGACAATTAGTGGACTTGGAATGGCTTTTTGCAAAATTCAGTAATAATATATAGCTTTAGACCATTTATCTGGCTTGGATAACCTTGATAGGTTGAAGTGGCTTTGTGTTTTGTAAATGTACTGTAATGTAAAATCAGTTTTTACAGCAAGAGTTATTTAAGAAGGTACAAGAGCATAATGACAAACTTCTTATGGTGTTTGTAGATTTAGAGAAACAAGATAAAGTGAAGAGAGGCATTGTGACAGGTACCAAGTTGTGTGAAGAATTTTTATAAGTCAGTTGTACGTAATTATGCAATAAGGTTTCTTATCTTCAGCATCACTGGAACCAACTGGCTGCTAGAAAGTGACACATGCCAGATATAAGGAACATCCAACCCCTCTGGCCCAAATTCAAGAATTAGCATCTTGCAAATTACTAGGACATTACTATTGACTTAAATAGTATTACAAGTGAATATAGGTTATGAAAAACATTAGAAATACAATTACTAGGACCAATGCATTCCCAGCAAGTCATGTGATGCATTCCAGCAATCTGACTGGTCAATGACAAACAAATTTAGAAAATGATTGGGACTAAGGGGTTGAAGATAAAAACCTTATAGTCATCTGGGCTAAAAACAAACCAGCCTCTTAAACTACCGTATTTGACAGCTTATAAAATGTACCCACATTTCAGCAGGGAATATTTAGGAAAAAACCTTTTTACTATATTTAAGCATTTAATGCTTACTCCTACTAATATGGAACGTAAGCACGAGATCAGCGTAGCAGTAGTAGTCATTTACAATGAAAATATCTTAAATGAATCATACATTAATTCTGTATAGCAGAATTCAAAAAAGCATTTTACTAAAAGCAGGAGCTTTTTAAATAATCAAATCTGCATAACAAAAAAATAATTTCAGTGTTACTGGTACTCAACATTAATAGGTGACATTAACACATTTGTGGCCCAGAGTGGAAATTTCCATTATATAGCTGTTGTGCCATGGGCCCAAGTCCATAATTTTTAAAATATACTTTTTTCCTCTATTTTGCTTTGACAAATCATTATTATAATCAAAATAAAATACTGTGCATGATGTAATATGCATGTGGAAATTTCTGTCATGGTCCCAGTATAATACCAAGATGATGACTAGGCCTCCGACGGATATATCCGCATATTCATTATTAAGTTGGGAAATGGAAATTCATATTTTTATATAACTTTTATTCAATGAAAATCATCACAATAAGAAATATCTCTCAACATTATAAAAGAAAATTAAAGAAAAAGACTTAATAATTAACTATAGAAAGTATTTTAAAAAATTAAGCCATAACTGTAACAAAACTGCATTTAGTTTGTTAAACTTTTATTTATATCATCTCATCATGCCACTTTTTGAAGCAATTTTGAACACACAAGGCTGGATTCAAAGGGCAGATCGCACATTCATAAACAGATTCCTTCCTTATTTTTGTTTTTGCGCATTGTTTGCACCTTAGGGAAGCTTGCTTTCTTTCTGTAGAAGATGATTTATAAGCTGCAAGTAATGAAAATTGTTGGTAGGTCTGCTAGTAGTAGCAGTTGTCTCCACTTCGTCACAACTTTGTAAATTACAGACTATATGTCCTCTAAAAGACGAGAGACTCGTATTCTCTTTTTTGCATTGATTGTACAGAATACAAGCATTTAGAATACTATCATCCAGTAAATAAAATGCAATTTTTCGATACCATTTTATAGTTTTCCTTGTGATGGAGTAGTATGACATCAATTGGTCAGTCCTGTCAACACCTGCCATATTTAAGTTGTAGTCCTTTATCTCAACTGGTTTCATCTTTTCTTGACCTCTTTTGTTTGTGACTGATGTCATTTCATGTCTATGGGCAGTAGTTATCATTAAGACATCTCTTTTGTCTTTCCATTTTGACATTACCACAGAGCTCTGTTTTTGGGAAATGGATTCACCTCTTTTTAGTTTTGCAGAAACAACTTTCTTAGGATTCCCTTTTCTATTGCTGCGAAGTGTTACTGTTATTTTTATTGTCAGCAAGCGATTAGCAAGAGAAACACTGTTATAGTAGTTGTCCATGAAATGATGATGACCTTTGTCAAAATAAGGTTTCATAAGATGCATGACAACTTTTTCTGAGAATGAGGAACCCTGTAGATTTTTAAAGCCATCTTTAGTAGTATGTATTAGGAAATTTAACAGAAATCCATCAGCTGTACAAACTTCATAAAACTTTATACCATACTTATGCTTTTTGGATTTGATGTACTGCCTAAAAACTAGCCTTCCTCACCACAACAACATTGATTCATCTAAAGAAATATTTTTAAGAGGCTCATAAGTATTTTCAATATTATCTAAAATCAACTGTATGAGAGGGAAAACTTCACGAAGGTTATCAGAATAGCAGTCATCATGATTCCTTTGGACCTCATTGTTTGAAAAATGAAGGCACTGTAGAATTATTTCAAATATCTTCAGTTCCATATTTTTTAAAAACAGCATGTAATAATTATCATGTCTAAAAGATGGCATTTTCACTAATCCCATTAATATAACATTTGCTAAGAAATGTTTCAGTTCTTCAACATTTAAAGGTTTCCAACGGGAAATCCTTGAATTCCTTGTAACATTGGAATTATTCAAAATTGTAGAGGCATATCTATTTGTCTCATTTACAATTAATTGCATTACCTCATCACTCCAAAACAATGAAAAAAAATCTATGGGACCTGCATTATCAGGCATATCAACTTTAATGCCATTGTTACCTACAAAGGGAGTTTCTGGAGGATGATCTTGTATATCTACCCATTCCTCTGGATTTGTTAGATAATCATTTTCTTGGCTACAGTCATCTTGAATTACTTCATTATCAGTCATTGAATCTGAAAAAAAAAAAGTTTTTTTAAACCATAAGATAATCTGTTTACAGGATTAATGCACAATACTGGCATATTGTGCAATCAATAAGTAGCTAAATCAACTGTCTGCCACTCTATGCATTCAACCAATCTAGAAATACTACAGAGTTATTCTATCAAGTACAAAATTTTTCAAGACAGTAAAAGTGTGTGTGTGTGTGTGTGTGTGTGTGTGTGTATATAGGGGTTAGACAAAATAATATGAACACCCACGGATTTCACCGGTTATCTTTACGGACTGCTCAGACACAAAGTAAATGGTCAAATGACTGGCAAACCTATTTAAATGCGTAACAGAGTGTGTATATGTCATGTTATAACCCTCACGTTGTTTTTACAGATCTGAGTGAATTATGAATTAGCAGTTATGAAAGACCTGTCAGACTTCCAAAGAGGGCAAATTGTCAGAGCGCGGATGGCTGGTGCATCGGTGATGAAAACCGCTCAGTTGTTCAATGTATCCAGAGGAACTGTCTCTATGGTCATGTCTGCATACCAAAACCATGGAAAGACAAGCACCGACAAATGCAATAGTGGATGCAAGAAGAAGCTGTGTGATCGAGACCGCCGGGTGCTAAAGCGCATTGTGACAAAGAACCATAAGACCACAGCTCCAAAAGTGACTGCAGAGCTTAACCAGCATCTTGCAAGCCTGGTATCGACCAGAACTGTACGTCGCGAGCTCCATGGAGCTGGATACCATGGAAGGGCTGCAATTGCCAAACCCTTCCCTTCGCACATCAACATTGAGCGGCGCAGAAAATGGTGTAATGACCATAAGAATTTGTCAATGGACCGGTGGAAGAATGTAGTCTACTCTGACGAATCCTCCTTTACGCTATTTCCATGTTCCGGTCGAGTTTACGTCTGGAGACAGCCTAAAGATGCTTATGACCCCGACTGCCTGACCCCAACCGTTAAGCATGGAGGCGGATCTGTGATGGTTTGGGCAGCAATATCGTGGAATACTCTTGGCCCAGCTGTAGTACTGCATGGTAGGGTTAACGCCCAGGTCTATCTGTCAATATTGGCTGACCAGGTCCATCCCATGGTCCAAACGCTGTTTCCCAATGGCAGTGCCGTCTTCCAGGATGATAATGCACCAATCCACACCGCTGGGGTCGTTAAAAACTGGTTTGAAGAGCATGTTAGTGAAGTAGAACGCTTGGATTGGCCTCCACAATCCCCGGATCTTAACATTATCGAGCATCTGTGGTGTCAGTTGGAGCAGCAGGTCAGAAGCTGATTCCCACCGCCGGTGTCTTTGGAGGAATTGGAGGAGGGTTTGCTCGAAGAATGGTTCAGGATTCCTCTAGCCACTGTCCAAAAGCTGTATGAATCAATTCTCCGACGCATTGCAGCTGTTATTGCCGCTAAAGGAGGACCAACTCCATATTAAGAATAAAAACCACCATTTATCAAGGTGTTCACTGTTCATATTAGCTATTTTGTCTAACTTCTGTATATAACAAATGATCTTTAATCTATAATAAATACAATAAATTGAACACACACATATATATATATATATATCATATAGCAATAATACATTTTTAACATACATAATAAATGATGTTTGCTAATTGTAATTTACTTACGTTCATGGCCATCATCAGAGTTGGAAGTTTCACCGTCATCAAAGGGCGCTTCAAAAGATGATTCTGAGTCATTAAAATCACTAAATTCATCGCTTGAAGATGTATTCACTTCATTTATATATCTTTCAATATCTTTTTCATTCAAAATACGTCTTCGCTTGTTTGGGCATTCATTCATAATTGCTGCATTCATGGAGAGCAACCCTCATCTAACACAAGCAGGTGGTAACTGCACATGACCAAATAAATGGCCATTGGCAATATTAAATCTGCTGCCAAACGTACGAATTTCACTGTGTGTCTACCAATAAGCCCCATTATGAATTATCCTATTGAAAAATATCAGGTCATCTCATAAGTAGTCTTTTTTTACGATAGATTAAGTTTAAACTAGTCCTACTCAGTTTAAGCATAAATTTTCCAAAGGTTATATCTAAGAGAAGATCTATCGTGTTTCGCTACATACTTAACAGACATTGACCAGTGAAGACGTGTGTTTTGCTTTATGTGAACCCTCATAAACATGGCAGTATCAGAAGAGCATATCTGGCATATAATGCTTTACGAGTTCAAAAAAGGGAATACTGTAGTGCTACTGAAGCAATGCGAAACATTCAGGATGTTTATGGCAACAATATTCTGCATGTGAGGAAATGTCAAAGATGGTTTCAAAAGTTTAGGAATGGTGACTGCTGTTTGACAGATGCAGCACACTCTGGATGCCCTGCTGAGTTTGATGATGACCTGCTGTTAGCCACACTTGAAGAAGACTTCAACAACTGTCAAAGAATTGGCCCAGAAACTCAATTCATCCCCCTCCACCATCCATCGACATTTGCAACAACTTGGGAAAGTGCCTAAGTTAGGAAAATGGGAGCCACATGAATTGTCAGTCGACAATTTTTGCACCGTTTAGTGACTGGTGATGAAAAGTGGATACTGTACCAGAATGTTAAGCGCCATCAACAGTGGGTTTGTGCCGGAGAACCAGCGACACCACAGCCAAAACCAAATCTTCACCATCAGAAAGTGTTGCTTAGTGTTTGGTGGGATAAAGGTGGTGTAATACACTTTGAAATCTTACCACACAACCAAACAATCACCACTCAAGTCTACTGTCAACAACTGGATCAGTTGAACACTGCACTAAAAGAAAAGATACCTTCTTTGGTTAATCAGAAAGGAATCATGTTCCACCACCACAACACATGCCCTGATACCACTCAGATCACTTCTGCAAAAATTGAGGAGCTTAGGTGGGAAAAACTTCCACATCCTCCAGACCTTGCGTCTTCAGATTATCATCTCTTCAGGAGTCTGCAAAACTATCTTGACAAGAAACAGTATACTTCTTTAGATGACCTGCACACCAGTCTTTGTACGTTTGCCTCAAAACCACCTGAATTTTATAAACATGGCATTGAAAAACTTGTAGGACGTTGGCAGTGTCATTGATTCCGATGGAAAATATATACTAGATTAAAAAGTTTTTTTTTTTTTTTTTGTCCTTCAAATTCCGATCTAAAAACAACATTACTTATGGGATGACCTGATATATAAATTGTGACGCGTTTAGTCATCCTGGGCTCAAATGTAGACATTCTTAGAAATTGATGGATTTTTCCGCTGCAGGCCTACAAGTGAACTGACATTTTAGCTCTGGGCTGCGAATGTGTTAATAGATAGTTACGTTTGTAAGAGTGTTCAGAAATGGTTACTGCTTAGCTCTAAATAGTTGGGTGCCATATAGATGATAATCGTCTCGTTATATCATCATCAGTAGTTATTAATTCAGCTTTAATATTTACAATAATTCCTTTTTTAGTTAATTAAAAGAAATAATAATGTAATAATAATATGTTTAAGTAAACAATAACATTTTTTTAATTCTGAAGTTGGGCTAAGCAGAATTCAGCCTACCAGAGACAGCTACTGGGGGATTCTCATTAACCTACGGGGGACCGCAACTTCACATAGGATGTGGGGTGATTTTTTGAGCCATTTTTTGGGAAAAAAAAAAGTGTCTCGTATATGCCATCAAATATGGTATTTTGTTTTCAGGTAATAATTTTCTAAAAAATTTTGCCAGTAGCCCACTTCATCCCTCAAAAGTGCAGTTAAAACTATGTCTATATCTTAAATGCAAAAAACTTCACTTTTTTCTACGTGAAGGTCAAAATATGAAAATAAAAACCCACTCTAATAGACAGAGTTTATTTCCACAACAGTTTTGACACCCACTGGCACATCCTCCTCGGGTGGATACAGAAACATGAAAATTTGTGTTTCTGTATCCACCCGAGGAGGATGCCTGTGGGCGTCGAAACTGTCATCGAAATAAATTCTGTCTATTAGAGTGGGTTTTTATTTTCATATGTCTATATCTGTTTATTTCCAAGAAGTGAGCAAAAGAAAACAAAGTGTAAATAAAATGCATGAAAAAACTTTCCATATTTTTTTTTTAAATTGCTTGGCATCTGATGAGTTTTCATAGGATACAATTCATGTGTGTGTGTGTGAAAGTGTGATGAGATGGGTCTTTCTAATCATTAGGAAAAATAAAACATACAGTGTCTCGGAGTCCTTGCAAGGCTTTTTTTTTTACCCCAGGCTGGTGGCCCCAGTTTGGGGTAAAATAGAATCATTGTTTTGCTATATGAGGTGCAATCCAAAAGTTCCTGGACTGTACCAACAAAAAAATGTAGGCTTACCTTAGGTTCTAATTACTGCTGTCCCCTTGGGAGTTGATACAGCGGGTCCAGTGATTTTACCACTGCTGGAAGCACCTCAAACTCCATTTTGGGGATGTTGTTCAGCACCCCATGCCAACAATGCTGCAGATGTCATTAATCATTCGCCAATGGTCCTCGTGGATGACCTGATGCACTTTTCAACATTTTCATCAGTTCTACTGGTTGAGGGCTGACCAGAACATTCGGAATCCTCAACCAACATTTGCCCATGTTTGAAATGCAAGAACCACTCAAAAGTCTGGCTTATGCCCATGGCATCATCACCAAATGCTTGTTTAAGCATTTCATGGGTCTCCAACGCAGTTTTGCCGAGTTTGAAGCAAAACTTGATGCACACGCACTGCTCCTTCAAGTCTGCCATTTCTCTTCTTGCAGAAGTTGCCTAAAACCACTAACACTAACGCACAAAAACACTCATGAAAAAAATTAACATTTTCATACGTGTTTATGTTAAGTTTCACATATTATATCAAAGTTTAAAATTAAGTTTTAAATGTAATTGATCTTCTAAGAATCCATTGACACCATTATTGTATTGGTTAATGGCCATATACCAGAGATTGTTATGTTTTTTTCACCCCAAGCTCGGTTCATTTTTACCCCATTCCACGGGGTAAAAAAAATAAGTTTTTTATATATTTCTCTAGACTTTTATTTTGCAACAAAATAAATCATGTCAATAAATGCAAAAAACCACTTTTTTCTACGTGAAGGTCAAAATATGAAAATCAAAACCCACTCTAATAGAGAGAGTTTATTTCCGCAACAGTTTCGATGCCCACTGGCATCCTCCTCAGGTGGATACAGAAACACGAATGAACCAAAACAAGAGGGAAAAACAGTCCAGGGATCGACTGTTAAGAAATTCGCACCTAGGTTAGATCCCATTCTCCCGACACTGGAAGGGCATTTTCATTAAGTACATTCGCACAAATTTAAAACTATCTTCCTGTTCTAAACATAGATTCTATTTTTTTTTTTTTTTTACATTACATTTATTATTAAATTTATTACATTTAATATTGCATAATTATTTATTACAGAAATTATAAATTTATTATTACATTGGTTATTACATTGCTGTTTATGATACAGAACTTATAAACCAAAAAACAAATGAAAAAGGCGATTAGGAAACAATCCAGAGACCATTGAGAAATTCACACCTAGGTTAGATACCGTAAAACCATTGATGAAAGATTTTAAGTTTGCTTTGGCGTTCAAATATTCGTCTACCGTGAAAAGTAAATTGGTTAGGAATAACGTTGCAAAAGAGGAACAAGCCTGTGTCTACAGCATTCCCTGTAAAAGTTGTGATTTAGTATACGTGGGAGAAACTGGAAGAAATATTGAAACCCGTATTAAAGAACACAAATATGCCTTCAGAAGTTGTAATACTAATAATGCCATTTTTTATCATGCCAGCCAAAATAATCATGCTATAGATTGGGAATCAAGTAAGGTACTTTATAAATGTAATAATTATGTCAAAAGAAAAATAATAGAATCTGTGTGTATAAAAAAAGTAGATAATTTTAATTTGTGCGAAGGTACTTATAAGTTAGACCCTTTAATGAGATTCTTGGTCAAAAATCCCTTACGGAGTCATGGGAACGTGTTCGAACCTAAGTGTCAACTTCTTAAAGGTCTCTGGATTGTTTCCTTACTCGCTTTTAGTAAATGTAATAATGGAAGTAATAAATGTGGAAATAAATAAATGCAACAGATGTAATAATAAAGGTAATATTATAAATTAATAATTAGGGTAAAGGTAATAATAATAAATGTTAAAAAAATGTAAATGCAATAATAAAGGCAGTAATAAATGCAGTAATTATGTCAAAATATTAGAATCTGTATGTATAGAACAAGAAGATAGTTTTAATTTGTGGGAATGTACTTATAAGTGGACCCTGTAATAAAATGCCCTTCCAGTGTCGGGAGAACGGTATCTAACCTAGGTGCGAATTTCTTAACAATCGGTCCCTGGACTGTTTTTCCCTCTTGTTTTGGTTCATTCATGTTTCTGTATCCACCCGAGGAGGATGCCAGTGGGCATCGAAACTGTTGTGGAAATAAACTCTGTCTATTAGAGTGGGTTTTGATTTTCATAAATCATATGTCATTTTATGCCCACATTAGGACTTTGTAAAGTGAACCCCTAAGTTTGTGTCTATACTTAATAATAGTGCTTGTGGAACAAAATTAATGGAAATTGTTTTTTTTTTTTTACCCCAGATGACTATACTGTACACAGAATGACCGATCTGAATTGAGCGTACCTATGTTAGAAAAAGATGTCATATCTTTGTTTGTTTAATATTTTTATGGATGAGAGGATATGGAAGATACATACTGATAATGAAGATGCTTGAAAAGGGTTATAAAAATAAATGGTAATGCATGGAACTATCTCATTTCCTATACCAGGATAATACAGTGCTGACTGGTAGAAGTGAAGAGAGTTGCAAAGGTTGACTACAGCATATGGAGACATTTGTGAAAGGTTGCTGCTAAGTATGAATGCTAATATGCAGTGGCATACTAAAGGGGGTGCAAGGGGGGGGGGGCAGTCCACCCCAGATGACAGCCAGGATAGGGGTGGCATGGGGAGAGGTGAAATACCAGTACAAGTTTTCAAGCCAAATGAAAAATTTGCCTAAGAAAAAAAATTTTAAAATGTTCAAAACTATTACAACAGCTTGATGTTAATTTCCACTATAAAATAATTTTTTATTTTTATTGGCAATACAAAATTTACAAATGAAAAATTAAATATTTGATAAAAATTACATCAAAAGGCAAACATTTGTTGAGCATAGCCAGCTGGCTGCAACTGACATTCCAAGTCTTGTTCACTTGACACTAACTCCACATACATGAGGTATGATGTTTCATTAAATAATTATGATAAAGCATAAAGTGTTGGTGTTTATAACAATATCATGGTACTTATACCAGTGTCCAGTAATTTTTGACAATGTGGTATCATAGTGATGGTTAAGTGTTTATAAATGCATCATCATGATGCCATAATACCCGGTAAATGCATCATCATGATGCCATAATACCCAGTAAATGCATCATCATGATGCCATAATACCCAGTAAATGCATCATCATGATGCCATAATACCCAGTAAATGCATCATCATGATGCCATAATACCCAGTAAATGCATCATCATGATGCCATAATACCCGGTAAATGCATCATCGTGATGTTATAATAAATTTGTTCAGTTAATGTATTTCAAGTCATAATAGTTCATGCTTTATACCTTTTGATTTTAAAATTTTGCAGAAAACACCCACTATGAAGCAAAATTGACCCAGTGGATTCCAACAAAGAAAAATGAAGAAGGCAAGAGAAGAGGTGGCTCAGGCAATGTCTGGATCAATTTTGAAGTATGTGATGACTTCAACATCAAGTGCAATAGGAGAAAGTCCTGAAGATATTCAGCCTGGTGAATCTGAAGGGCAAATACAAGAAGCATCTTCACAAGAGGAGTCAAATGAGAGAGAGCAAGGATTGGAGGATGGCAATTCATCTTCTAAAAGCAGTGAAACTGATGAAGAGGAAGGAGATACCAGCAGAAGTCCACACCAACAGGAGGAAGACTCTGAAGAGGAGGAGATGGATAGATTTTCAATTTATTCTGATGTCGCTGCTTGGCCAATCCCAGTTCCAAATGACTTGAGAGTTGATCTTATTAAGAGGGGAAGTGAACCCTTCCAAATTAGGGATGGACCTTTCAGTGCAGTTCAAAGACAAGGAGAGAAATCCAAAGGGAAGAGTCGACAGCTGACCACTGCATGGTTCTATAAGGCTCTGCCAAATGGCAAGAAAGTCTTGAGAACATGGATGGTTTACTCTCCATCAAAAGAAAGTTTTTTGTTTTGCTTTTGCTGCAGAATGTTTGCTCTTGATGACAAAGGAATTGGAACATCCAGCTTTGTCACTGGGTTTCAAGCATGGTGGAAGCTAAACCCAAAGGTGTCTGACCATGAGGCTTCTGAGCAGCATCTCTCATTCCTGGAGAAATGGAAGATCTTGGGAGCAGGCAATGGATCAAATTCTGTCAATCTTCGCTGTTATTCAGCCAAACACTTCGGTTGTTGCAACAGAAGAAGAACTTCGGAAGTATATTCCAAATTTGACAGATTTTTTATGAATTCTCTGAAGAAGATAGTGTGGAAATTGGACAACTTCGGAGGCATTTGGGAGCTGCCAAAATCAGCATTGAAGAGGCAAAGAAATGGACAGCATTGCAGTTTCTGGAGTTTATTGTGAAATGGGATTTTTGTGAATCTTTGCCAAGCTTGTCACTGTGTTTGAGATTCTTTTTGACTGTCTGTGTATCTACTGCTTCATGTGAAAGATGATTTTCCAAATTGAAATTGGTAAAAAATTTCTTTCACTCGACCATGAATCAGACAAGATTGACAAATCTAGCTTTACTTTCAATTGAACATGAATATGCAAAGAAGGTGAATTTTGATGAGGTCATTGATCAATTTGCAGAAATTAAGGCTTGAAAGCAGAGACTGTGAATCCTCTCTATTTACCTTTGAAGAATAGGCTGAGCGTTGAGACTGGATTTCCTGTGTTTTTTGTATAAAATAAAATGCAGTATTACTTGTTCACTGAATTTTTAATGTCCTGCATTTTTCTTATTTCCAATTTGCTTATGACAATACTGTACTGTTTAAAAATCTACTTGCAAACATATTTTTCTGTGTTTAAATTTTAAAATTATTTATGGGGGGTGCCAAAGTAAGGATCCGTCCCGGGTGCCAAATACTTTAGGTACACCCCTGCCAATATGAGTATGGTGATGGTGTGAAAATTGCAGATGGAATGAGAACAGAATTGGTGGGCAATTTTTAAGTCTAGCCTATTTGGGAAGTCTGGTGAGCAAGAATGGTACATGTTAAAATAAAGCAAAAGTTTCAAGCAGGAAGAAGAGTACCCTATATCAGGGTTGAAAGAGCAATGATGCATATGCATGCCTGCTGATGCAACTACTTTTTTTTCTTTTTTTGCAAAAATGAATATCAATCTTTCAAAAACATTTTTTTTTAATGTTCTCAAAAGTAATTTTAAAATGTTGAGAAAGTGATAAAATAATGCAAGAACTGTTTGCCATATCTTAGGATTATATTAACTCATTGTTCAATACTATTCACACAATATTATTTACACAAACTTGTTTATATGGGAATGAAACTACAGTGTAAAATGTACAAAAGAGGATTATGATGATAATTGAAATGGATAGTCAGAGGTGTAGGCTATAGTGGGAGTAAAAAGGATTGACAGAGTGAGAAATGGAGGTGTGGTGAAGGTGTGATGTGATCAAGTCCTTGGAAGAGAAAAAGGATGAGTTTAGCAAGGTGGTCTGATGAAAAAGGCATACTGTACATGACACAATGGCAAGGTGGGGATGAATGCATAAAAAAGGAAGCTGCAGAGGAGAGAAGTCATGCTGAGGTCATTGCTGATCATCTGGTGAACTGACAGAGAGAGAGGAGCAGACCAGACCATTTTGGCCATAGGAGGTGACAGTACTAATGTGAATACTGGCTAGGAAGGAGGAGCAATGCATTATGTGGAGGCCAAGCTTAGCAGGAAGTTGGTGTGAATTGTCTGTGACTTGCACACTGGGGAGCCGAGTCTCAGACACCTGGTGACTGTACTGGATGGCAAGACATTGAGCAACAAACAAGTGGTCTGGGCCCCAAGTGAAGATGTTAGAGACTGCCACTGAGCTGGAGATCAACCCAAACTTCATGAGGATCACTGTTGGTCCTCCTCTACCCCATCTCAGTCAGGAGGTAGTCAAGGACCTCAGCACAGACCAATCATATGGCTGCAGAGTCATCACTGCCATCAGATCAGGAGAGGTACCTCAGAGTCTAGCTCTTCTGGAGAATGGGCCAGTCTGTCACAGTAGGTGGTTCACCACAGCTCTAAGGTTCTGCAGATTGTGGATTTCCAAACATGGGCTGAAGGGTAGGAGCCTGAAGAATCTGAGGATAATTGTGGAATTCATAGTGGGAGTCTACATGCCAAACTGGTTCAACATCAAGTTAAATCACAGCTGGGTGGAGGGTCCCAGGCATGTACTGTACCAGCTGGAGCTGCTCAGAAGTCAGGAGGAGGTGATAGGAATAGTGATGCCTACAGTGAAGAGATCAGCCTGGTATGCACACTCTGAAGCTGTGCTCCAGGCTATGCTGTGCAGTGAGGTGGAGGAGAGGAGGGAGGCAGTGAAGAGGATACTGGAAATCAGAGGTGAAGGAGATGAGGACACACAGGACTGCAGTGTCAGACCCAGGAAGACTCCTGACATCAACCCAGATGCCACCAAACTCTCAGAGCTTATTGACTGGAACTCTGACATGACTGAGCCTCCTCTGACCTGCTCCCTCACCACTGCTGCAATTAAGGAATTTCTGGATAGACCAATGGAAGTTCCTGCATGGCCCTTACACACACAATCAGTAGAGATGTGTATAAGGATGACAACTGAAGCAGCATAACATGTTTACTCACAAGAGAGGAGGGAGGCATACATCAGTGGCCAGGTGGCCAGTAAGGAGTTCATGTCCAGGAACAAGAGCAAGGCAGATGTGGCATCCTTGGCAAAGTTCAAGAAACCTATTTATATTTCTAAGTTTTAATATTGAAATATAATCAAAATGTCTTTAATTGTATGTAATGTAGTTATATACAATGAAAAAACTTGCAAAAATTGGTGATTTTTCGTAAACTTCAACTTCAAATATAAGTAGCTAGGAGTGATCAAATCTGGATTTTAAAACCATATTTTGATTTAGCACATAAAAATGCATCATTTGGTCACTAGTAGTCTGAAAATCTAAAGAATTCACTTTGCTCCCTAAAATTGACACACCCTACTGCAGTACTGAAAAGAAAACAGTGGAGTTCTGTTGTGAAATTGCAGCCAAGAGCATGATGTAAGTAGCTGATGGCTTTTGTATTAAACATAATTTGCTAAACATAGGTACATTTAAATAACTAAACAAATAGTTGAGTATACTACTGTATCTCCTATGAGATAAACATTACAAAATGACTATATGTAGCCCCAGCAACAACACTTACCAGTACATTAAATTGAAATTGCTCCATTAGCCTAAATGGTCAATACTTCATTACATTTTTTGAATACAATAGAATAGAAACCCAAATTGTGACCGTGTAACATCATTAATTTGTTTTTTCTTTTTTCCTAGGTATTTGCTTTATGCACTGATAATGAAAGCAAGATGGTTCGGATAAAGGAACTTCTAGCTGAACAATTCTCTTCAGTTCTTACCTATGGATACTCTGCTCATTACCTGAATCTTGTTGAGAAGGTGTCATCTCCAAACACTATACTGATTACTAAAGCACATTGTCCAAGTTCAGAAGTATTTTTGTAACCACCACCAACCTCATGTATGTATTTGGCAGTGTTTTTCTGAGCAACCCATTCCAAATGTTTATATTATAGATCATATTTCTTATTTTATATTCCAGGGATGTAGATACCAAAGGTAGGCAAAAAACAATTTCAACTAAAATAAATTTTATCAATTTCATATTCAATATTTTGAATTTGATACCGTAATTTTTAAAATGTGATCAGCATCACAAAAAACACACACTTCTGATTCTTGTTCATAACCGATTTGATTGTAAATTAAAGATTTGGTATTTTCATTCAATTTTTTTAGGCCTGGCTGAAGGAGAAAGGGGAATTTTTGCCCCAGATTCCCAATGATACTCATTGGAATTCTCAGCAAGCATGTGTTGACACGTTTGTAAAGAACTCCCACAAGTACATGAAGATAGTGAATGAGCAATTGGTGGAAGAAAGCATCATCATCATTCTAAACAATAGTTCACTGTATCGCTCAGCTGTACATCTACAAGGACAACTGGACCTGGTTTCCAAAGCTCTAAATGAGGTAAGCAGTTGGAGACTAGTCCAAAAAATTGTTTAGTTATACACATAGTGACATGCAATGATATGCTACTTGAAAACATACCTACAAGTACTTCAATGTACCAAGTATATTCATTTTCAATGCATAGGCTAGTAATTGTCACATGAAAGGTAACTACAAAACAATGGCTTAGTATAGTTTGAATGAATAAATAACATTTTTAATAGTGTTCTGCATTTCTTCTTCCATCAATAGCTTCAGAGTGATTCAGCGAACCTGTTGACAGCAGTGCAGGTGTGGAATGGTTTGTGCAAAGAAAAAACTTGGAGCCCTACACAAAGCTGGGCACTTGCGGTATTTTTTGCGGTACTGCGGTACTACCGCACTACCAAACCGGTACCGCATAATGCAGTACCGCAAAGGATCGCTGAAAGTACAGCAGTACCGCTACCGCATTCAAATTTCCCGCGGTACCGACAAACACGACTTTTCAAAAAATTAACACTTTTTTTGAAGTAAACCTTATTACAGGAGTACAGTAAGACGAATGCTGCGTGTGTTGCATCAGCCTAACTCTAGACACGTTAAGTTTTCGTTCAGAACATGTTACGTTGCCATCCTATCACAACACCTCAGTGCAGTGCTTGCTTTTGAGCCGGTTGCACGTGTGTTACATTTCTGTGACAAAGATCGATTTTTAGCCATTATGGCAGAAAGTTCAGGTGCGAAATCGCCGATATGCAATTTCTGAAAATATGTGCTATTACTTGTGTTGTTCTTGTGTGCAGTACCGCAGTACCACAGTACCGCGGAACGCACCAGGGGGACCTGAAAAAGTACCACAGTACCGCGTAACGCACTGGGCATGCTGAGGTACCGCAGTACCGCGTAACGCACCCCCAAATTTTGGTACCGCGCCCACCACTGGCCCTACATAACCACCCTCAACAAAAGAAAACAACAAGCACTGGCGCCATTCTTCTACGTTGCTAATTTGATGGATCCTTTCAGAATGGGTGCAGGACTTTCTCAAGAGGAGGAAGACAGTGCAGAAGAGTAGATTGCGAGTAACAAACCAGATTTTCTGGTTGGGTTCATGGCCTTCAAAATTAAGGATGAATCTTACTTTCCCAAAGTGATGTTTTCTTCATAGGTTGTCGATGCCTACAAAGAAAATCCTGCAAAATGGTGGACTTTGATGGGCAGGAGAACAGAAAAAGCTAAAAAACTACCAGTAGATTTCTGCACCTTCTTCTAGTCTCTTGAGCTGTCCTCCAAGCTCAGCAGCTATAGAAAGGATTCTCTCTACTTTTGGTATAGTCTGGACAAAACTTTGTAACAGACTGGGTGTTGAGAAGGCAGGAAAACTGGTAAAGGTGCACAAATACCTGCAAAATGCACACAAAAGTCCATCTCTTGCAGAAGAGGTCCAAGAGGAGAGTACAGACTTTGAGTGGTTGGGCAGCCACCAGAATAGTGGATAAGGCATCATGGACATCCAGTTCCTAGTCATTTTCATAGCAATGCTTATGTAATTGTCTGACACTTTTCTTACTTGATATTAGAGTTTTCTTTTTCGAATCTCAGGAAAAATGATTTATTTTGGTTAGGCTAAGGCCTCAGTTTAAATGTTAAGGGTGGTCCATTGTTATTTAGGGTTTTCAGTACCTATTTAGTACATCCAACAGTAGCATATCAGTCATTATGAAAGTTAATTGCATTGCATTCCATTGATGAATTTGAAAAAAAGTTTTATTTTTATCCTTTATCAGATAGCATTCTATTTTTGAAACTAATTGGCAATAAGTTGCTAAAAATATTTATATCTTGATTTGAAAGTACTAAAAAAGGTTTCCAAGTACTATTAGAATTTGCAAAATATTGAAAAAAAACCAAACTGTATAGGGTTTTTTCAGACTGGGCTTTTTCAAAAAAAAAAAAAAAACATTTGACCCAATCTGATTGGGCCCAATCATGCCAACCCTGTTTTATAGTGATATTTAAAAAAAAAAAATTTTTTACAAGTTTTTACTATTTATACTACTTGTTATATATTATTTTACATGCATTATTATTATTATTATTATTATACATTTATTGTACAATGATTTAAAAGCTCTTATTCAGGTAAAAATTATTTTACGCAATTTTTTAAACTTTTATTCCCCTAACATCATTTATATTGTGGAGAGGGGGTTCTGACCTGCACAAGTTTTTTCAGGAATGGAACCCTTGTGCAGGTCATGGGATCAAGTGCTGTACTATTTTAGGGGACTTCATTCTTAAATAAGACATTTGTATCTTGGGGACTCCCTGTATAATAAAAATAACTGGACGCAGAACTGAGCCGTGTGGCACACCATGTTTGACAAACAGTTTAGTTGAGCAAATTTCTCAATTTGTAATGTGACAATTTATTTGTGCTGACAAACTATTGAAACTATTAAGTTTCAAGGGCACCAATCTTTTTACGAAATCAAATTTGTTACAAGGATCCTCAATGATCAAAAGTTGATCACATGGGTAATAACTATGTACCTAACCCAAAATGACCACCTAACCCAGTGTAACCTACTGTAACTATAACAAGTCTCAACCTGATTAGTCTGATGGATGAAATGGGTGGATCACCAAAACTTAGTATTTGCCCAAACTACTACTAATTATTATTAGCAATAAGGAAATCCAGAAAGTTTGAAATGAAAGGTAGACTACAATTCTAGGCTACAAAAATTTGGTGACATTTTACTATTCAAATATAGTTCAAAGACAGAGTCTATTGGGCTCCAATTACTAACCTAACCCTAATGAATCTAGCTTAGTCTAACCAAACCTAACCTAATTCAGCATATTACCAAACCAAGCTGTTATGCACTGTCTCTGAAGTGTGTCTAGAAAGTAAAATTTTGCTAAAAATTTAAAAAGCTAAACTTAGCTTATAGCCTGGGTAAAGAAATTGTGGAGCAAGTGTAGTTTACGTCCCACTGATGCAAAAGGGGACAAACTACAGTAGGTTAAAGTTGGGGAATGTAAACTACACTAGGACTTTTAGGAGGCATTTTTCAAATGAATCCATCAAATAAAAAGTTAAAACTAACAAAATATTATGACAACCTAACCAATCATCAGTTTATATATATATATAAATTGATAATTGGTTAGGTTGTCATAATATTTTTGTTAGTTTTAACATTTTATTTGATTAGGTATACACAGACAAAGTAGGGGAACGCGCGCTACACTAGGATAATGTAGGGGAACGCGCGCTACACTAGGATAATGTAGGGGAACGCGAGCTACACTAGGATAATGTAGGGGAACGCGCGCTACACTAGGATAATGTAGGGGAACGCGCGCTACACTAGGATAATGTAGGGGAACGCGCGCTACACTAGGATAATGTAGGGGAACGCGCGCTACACTAGGATAATGTAGGGGAACGCGCGCTACACTAGGATAATGTAGGGGAACGCGCGCTACACTAGGATAATGTAGGGGAACGCGCGCTACACTAGATAATGTAGGGGAACGCGCGCTACACTAGGATAATGTAGGGGAACGCGCGCTACACTAGGATAATGTAGGGGAACGCGCGCTACACTAGGATAATGTAGGGGAACGCGCGCTACACTAGGATAATGTAGGGGAACGCGCGCTACACTAGGATAATGTAGGGGAACGCGCGCTACACTAGGATAATGTAGGGGAACGCGCGCTACACTAGGATAATGTAGGGGAACGCGCGCTACACTAGGATAATGTAGGGGAACGCGCGCTACACTAGGATAATGTAGGGGAACGCGCGCTACACTAGGATAATGTAGGGGAACGCGCGCTACACTAGGATAATGTAGGGGAACGCGCACTACACTAGGATAATGTAGGGGAACGCGCACTACACTAGGATAATGTAGGGGAACGCGCACTACACTAGGATAATGTAGGGGAACGCGCACTACACTAGGATAATGTAGGGGAACGCGCACTACACTAGGATAATGTAGGGGAACGCGCACTACACTAGGATAATGTAGGGGAACGCGCACTACACTAGGATAATGTAGGGGAACGCGCACTACACTAGGATAATGTAGGGGAACGCGCACTACACTAGGATAATGTAGGGGAACGCGCACTACACTAGGATAATGTAGGGGAACGCGCACTACACTAGGATAATGTAGGGGAACGCGCACTACACTAGGATAATGTAGGGGAACGCGCACTACACTAGGATATGTAGGGGAACGCGCGCTACACTAGGATAATGTAGGGGAACGCGCGCTACACTAGGATAATGTAGGGGAACGCGCGCTACACTAGGATAATGTAGGGGAACGCGCACTACACTAGGATAATGTAGGGGAACGCGCACTACACTAGGATAATGTAGGGGAACGCGCACTACACTAGGATAATGTAGGGGAACGCGCACTACACTAGGATAATGTAGGGGAACGCGCACTACACTAGGATAATGTAGGGGAACGCGCACTACACTAGGATAATGTAGGGGAACGCGCACTACACTAGGATAATGTAGGGGAACGCGCACTACACTAGGATAATGTAGGGGAACGCGCACTACACTAGGATAATGTAGGGGAACGCGCACTACACTAGGATAATGTAGGGGAACGCGCACTACACTAGGATAATGTAGGGGAACGCGCACTACACTAGGATAATGTAGGGGAACGCGCACTACACTAGGATAATGTAGGGGAACGCGCACTACACTAGGATAATGTAGGGGAACGCGCACTACACTAGGATAATGTAGGGGAACGCGCACTACACTAGGATAATGTAGGGGAACGCGCACTACACTAGGATAATGTAGGGGAACGCGCACTACACTAGGATAATGTAGGGGAACGCGCACTACACTAGGATAATGTAGGGGAACGCGCACTACACTAGGATAATGTAGGGGAACGCGCACTACACTAGGATAATGTAGGGGAACGCGCACTACACTAGGATAATGTAGGGGAACGCGCACTACACTAGGATAATGTAGGGGAACGCGCACTACACTAGGATAATGTAGGGGAACGCGCACTACACTAGGATAATGTAGGGGAACGCGCACTACACTAGGATAATGTAGGGGAACGCGCACTACACTAGGATAATGTAGGGGAACGCGCACTACACTAGGATAATGTAGGGGAACGCGCACTACACTAGGATAATGTAGGGGAACGCGCACTACACTAGGATAATGTAGGGGAACGCGCACTACACTAGGATAATGTAGGGGAACGCGCACTACACTAGGATAATGTAGGGGAACGCGCACTACACTAGGATAATGTAGGGGAACGCGCACTACACTAGGATAATGTAGGGGAACGCGCACTACACTAGGATAATGTAGGGGAACGCGCACTACACTAGGATAATGTAGGGGAACGCGCACTACACTAGGATAATGTAGGGAACGCGCACTACACTAGGATAATGTAGGGGAACGCGCACTACACTAGGATAATGTAGGGGAACGCGCACTACACTAGGATAATGTAGGGGAACGCGCACTACACTAGGATAATGTAGGGGAACGCGCACTACACTAGGATAATGTAGGGGAACGCGCACTACACTAGGATAATGTAGGGGAACGCGCACTACACTAGGATAATGTAGGGGAACGCGCACTACACTAGGATAATGTAGGGGAACGCGCACTACACTAGGATAATGTAGGGGAACGCGCACTACACTAGGATAATGTAGGGGAACGCGCACTACACTAGGATAATGTAGGGGAACGCGCACTACACTAGGATAATGTAGGGGAACGCGCACTACACTAGGATAATGTAGGGGGACAAACTACACTAGGATAATGTAGGGGGACAAACTACACTTGGTACCGCAGGGGGACAAACTACACTTGGTACCGCAGGGGACACACTACACTTGGTACCGCAGGGGGACAACTACACTTGGTACCGCAGGGGGACAAACTACACTTGGTACCGCAGGGGGACAAACTACACTTGGTACCGCAGGGGGACAAACTACACTTGGTACCGCAGGGGACAAACTACACTTGGTCCAAAATTGCAAATGTACTTCAAGTGTCATCAATAGAAGGTTCTTAATATAGGAGGGAACAACAGGGAATATGGCTAGAAATAGTGGAAAATTCATAAAGGTCTGTTGATGATAAAAATTATCTACGAATAATTATCAAAAATCTTTCTTTCAAAGCAATGCCTTGAAACTAAGAATAAAGCTAATGAAATGTTGACCATTATAAATAGGGATGTTACAATTCATACCGGTATGTTAAGCCACATTTAGAATATCATATACAAACATGATCTCATTTCAGGGAGAGTAGATATATTAGGAATACAGTGTATAACTAAACTTGTCCTGGTTTGAAGGGAAAGGATTATAGGAATAGACTAAAGGAATTAGGAATGTTTATTTTTTAATGAAAATGTATTAAAGGCTGACACGATTGAACAATACAAAGTATGTGTACTTACAGGATAGAGAGGGTGGACAAAAAAAAAATATATTAGGAACTGACAACAGAACAAAGTGAAAAAAAATATATATTACGAACTGACAGCAGAACAAAGTGAAAAAAAATATATATTACGAACTGACAACAGAACAAAGTGAAAAAAAATGGGGAAGATGACTTGCAGATCAGATTCACAAATATTTCTTCAGTTTTTGGGCAGTAGATTTTCAGAGTGACTTGTCAACTACAGAAGTGAATAGTAGTACCTCAACCCTATATGGACAACTATTATAAACTTCTAACCTTTCATATACATGCATTTATAGCTTAACCCTAGAGAAAATTCTGTCAATGTAGGGTTTAAATAGCTTCAACAAGGGGACTTGCTAAATTTTTCAGTCGAAGAGAATCTTGTAAATAGAAAAGTCAAGTTTAGTTAATAGTGATAACACAATGGATGGATACACAATTAAGATATATTCATGACCAGGGAAAAAGGGAAATCTCATAACCATAAATAATACAATCTCATGGATCTAAGAGTAATTTGCAATATATCTTCAGAAACCAAGCAAGCAGTTGTGATTATCTAAATATAAGCATTGGGTAAGCATGGAATTTACAAGTAGAATTTTAGCCTTAAATAATGAAGTAAAGATGCTGTGTTGTAAAGGGGTTGAACTCATAGACTTGTTAGATAATTTTAATGAAAGGACCATACAAGTTCTTTAGGGGCTTTGAAAGATAGTTTTAGATCAACAAAAGGCATAAAATATTAGGGCATATAAAAAGTTTATACTGTTAGGGTCTTAAATACAGATTATGTCAAGAGGAGGCATATCAGCTATCTAGCCAAAAGTAGTGAACCAGTTGAAACTGAGGGGTTGAAGTGTTTTTATACAAATGCAGTCTTAGGAATAAGAAAAATTATTTATTTAGTTATGTGATTAGTGAAAATCTGGATATTGTCTGTCTGTATTAGTGATGCAGTATTCAATGACACTAAATCAGAGTATGAGTTAAATAATTATACAATGTATATTTATCAGAGAATGAACAGGCAGGGGGGTGATTTGGTCTTATACATTAAGAATGATTTAACTTCAGTTCAGAATGATAACATTAAATTAGATAACAGAGTAGAATCAATCTCAGTTGATATTTGTGTATCAAGTAAAGAGTATATTCAGATAGATGCATTTTATAGACCTCAAAACCAAACAAAGCTGCTGATAATATAATTCAGGAAATAAATTGAGATGCAAGGAATGTTAGAGGATGTTAAACAGGAAACAGATCTTCACATTATACTGCAGTTAGTAGTGAAAATTTTCAAAGCAGTACTTTGAGGCTAGAAATAAGGCAAATAAAATGCTTGGTATTATTAAGAGGAATTCAAGTTACAGAGTAAGGAAGTTTTGTATTTTATATATACAGATGCTCTCTGGGTTACGTAAGCCTCAACTTACACAAATTTGACTTTACATAATGCTCCCATAAATCCCATTAAAAAAAATTTCAAATTGCACGGTTTACATTAGTTACTATAAGCATCCCCTCCATATCATCTCCACACCTTTTTTGTAAAATTGCCCTTAATTATGTTGCAATAATGACTGGAAAGGGCCCAAGTGATCATAAGAGTTCCTATGCTTTTATTGCTACTATACTGTATTTAGTTTTTTTAATTTATAAAAAAAAATATTGTATCTTGTGTTCAATGATTACCAATGGAAGGGTCAATTCCAACTTATGGAAAAATCAGCTAACATAAAGCCTTTCAGAATGCAACCGTTACGTAAGTTGGAGACTGTCTGTATATTATAATTACAGTGGTCCCTTGCTCTACGAATCTAATTCATTCCAGAGGGTTGTTCGTAGAGCAAACCCTATAATTAATGGAAACAGTCCAATCCGTTCCAAGCCCCTCAAAATAGGTCATTTTTACCAAAATGTATTAGAAATTTAGGAGTTTTTAAGCAGTAAACATTGTGTAAATATGTACACAACATAGAAGAATAGCAGGTGGCAGTGGTGATGGGGTTGGTGTAGAGGGGTTACTGCTTGGAAGGTGAATCTCCTTCCATTGTGATGTTAGGAGGACCTTCCAGCTGTGGGGTTTGGAGTCTGGGTTGTTTACTAACAAAGGTGTCAAAGGTTGTTTGTCTTTCTCTTTCTCTGCATGTTCCAGAAATAACTGAGGATGGTGTCTTCAAACCTGCAGGTTAAAATTTCTGTTGATTCAATGTCTGGATGTTTTTTAACAACATTTTTAATAACATCCCAGGCTTTAAAAAGATCTGTCAGCTCATGTGATGTTACAGCATGGGCATCATCATCAATTTCCTCTTCTCCATTGTCCTCCTCAATTGACCTCCCCAATTCCTGTAGCTCCTCTGTTGTTAGTTCTTTTCCATGGTCTGCAATTGTGGCAAGGGATGAGGCAGAGTAACCAAATTCAGTCACCAAATCTTTTAAACGTACCCCATCTTCAGATTTTTTTATGATATCCTTTTTAATTTTAATAGAAATAATATTACAGCCACATTTAGCTTTAGGACCCATAGTTAACAATCAATTAACAAAGCACAACCACTTGTAGAAAATGATCAACAGACACTGAATAGAACGTAATGGACGGGCCCTCAAGATAAAAGAAAAAAATCAATATTAAAATTGAGGGTAGATCAAGCACAATAACAAAAAAATAAAGCATCAAGTGCAATTGCCTCTTCGTTTACGTAAAAGCTTAGTTAGAAAAAGAAAGGAAGGATCGCTTAGCGAGTCATCCCACCTAGCAAGCGAGCTTCCAGTTGTCAGCTGTTTGTGTTTACAATCAAACATTCCCTCGCATGTCATGCACTTACAGTACATAATTATGATAATATTTTGCAGCTATTGATATATTTCTTCAACAATTTGAAATTTTGTGCTATTTTGCCAAATTGTTGAAAAAAGTGTATGTGTTTAGATGGTAAAAGCGCCTTGATTCAGATGTCTACTGCTACGTCATATTTAGACGAGTGAACAGATGCTAAAGAAACCTAACCTAACGAGTCCTCTGGTTACGTATACCTAGATCATACCAATACTAACCTAGCTATTAAAAACTGTTATATGTAGTAAGTTTTTGGAAAAAGTGTATCTAATGCTAAAATTGTCTTGAGATTACTGTGTGTTGAATAGTCCCGGTAATTTTGTCTGTTGATAAAACTGTGCTGTTGAAAAAAAGTGTGTTCAAAAAAATGTGGTAGTCCCTCCAATTGCATTAAACTAAATATTTCTTAATCCAAATATTAAGAAAAATATACATAAAATATTCTATTTAATAAAATATACTACTACTATGTTAGATATACTACTATGTTACTTATTGATTTACAATGATATTTCTTGTGTGTGTTTTAATTTCAGATAATTTCAGTTAAAGTAAATGGGATATGACAAGTGTTTGTAGAATTTTATAGCATGTGCATTTTCATACTGTAGGCAAGATGGAAACTACTACTAAAATTTTTTTTATATTTGTGTTGCTTTAAAAAAAAATTAACTAATTTGTTCAACTTCAAGTTATATGGAGACAATAATTGCTCATACTAGTCATACAGAAGTCCAATTTTTCTGATTCACAATAATACCAGTATAATACAACAGTAAAAATGCATATATATTCATACATCTTTGTTGGTTTATTGTTTTTCTACTCCTTTGCTTTTAGTTAAGTTTTAATTTGAAGCTAGTGTTTGCATAACCTTACAAAATTCTTGTTTATTGCGAATATTTTTTTTTTTAAAAGTGTTCTCTGTCAATGTTAATTTAAATTCATATGCAACATAAAAATTTGTAAGCCTGATAGGCTTCACATGCCCTGCTTCTACATTTGTGCGTTATTTGTATAAGGGTTATTGAATGCAAAGCTATTATGCAATGTAGAAATAAACGTTTTTTGTTGTCATTGTTTTCAGTCAATAACATATCTGAGTTACGGGCCCCTAAAAGCACCTGCACCGAATACTTTGAGACCTTAAATACGCCCCTGTTGTCACCCCTCCTCTAGAGTTGGCCTGGTAAGTAGAGAGTTGGTTTCTTGTACTCTCCACCTCACATAGCCAGGTATGCCCAGCTCATTGGGGATTGTTCTGAGCCAGGCACCTAATCTTCTTTTGAAGATGTCCACTGCAACACCACTCATGTTCCTTAGGTCTTTGGGCAGCTTGATTAAACAGTTTTGGTCCTCTCACAACAAAACTATTTTCTTTCAGGATTAAGGATGTTCTCCATCTTGCCTTTAATTTGGGAACACAACACAGTCTTCCTTTTCTACTTTCCACTATTGTTTGGGGAGTTACAGGGTTCAGAGTAAGATTAGGGGCTAGTTTCCCCATTTTCTTCCAGGTGTAAATAATGTTGCATCTCTCTCTTCTCCTTTCCAGTAAATAAAGGTTTAACTCGCATAACCTTTCCCAGTAATTTAGTTCTTTGCACCCATTGATCTTGGCTGTGAAGCTTCATTGAAGCTCTTCTAGGTGTCTAATGTCTTTTTTATATGGGTAGGGTCCTGATAATAAAGAAATCAGTAATCCAAAAGTTTTGGTCTGACTAGCGTGTGAAGCTGTGTTAGAGGTGTTAGAGACAGTGATGCCAAGTCCCCAGAAAATAGGTACTATAAAAAGTACTCTATTCCACTGTACTGCATACTGCTCTGCAACTATTAAAACAAATAAATTGATAAAAACTTGGCAAGTACTTTATTTAATTAAGTTCATATGTTAATACTATATTCTTTTAGTTTTTCTTTGATTTACAGGCAATTTATATGCAAGTCTCACTAATCCAAAAAACTCACTAATCCAAAACTTGTCTGGTCCAAAGTGTTCAGATTAATGAGACCCTACTGTATTCCTATCCCTTCGTTTAAGGGTTCTCAGCACTTATCTACCCAGTTATTCTCTTTGCTGTTTACTGCTATCTATTTTGTTTCAAATTTTACATCAGTCATTACAACTCCTAAATCTTGTTTTAGAATTTCTCCAAATTTCCTGTCCATTTGGGGTAAGTATTGCAGGAATTTTAGGTCCCCCTTTTTCTGTACCATAACAATTGAAATTTCTCAGTGTTAAACTTCATATTGTTGTCTTCCATCCATTGTAGATTATGTTCATGTCTGTAGAGAACCTATACTCTGGGTTTCTTATTTTTCTACTGATCTTTATGTCATTGACAAAGGATGTTAGTGTGGTCTCTGGTAACATCCTCATTTATGTCAGCATGATTATGAAGAGTAGTGAAGCTAATACTGTTCCTTGTAGTACTGAGCTGAGGACCTCTGATTCTGATGAAGATATTCCTTGAACTGTAACAACTTGCCACTGCTCACTAAGGAAATTATATATCCATTTCCCTACTTTTCCTGTTATTCCCATATATTTCAGTTTATGTATTGATTCCATGGTCACACTTTTCATACACTTTGGCAAAGTCTGTGTATATTACCTCATACCAGTAGGTTTCATTACTTTCAAGTGCATCAATAATGTTGTAGTGTTCCATTAGTTGTGATAGGCATGATCTACCTGACTGAAATCCATGTTAGTTATCATTTAACCCTTTACCACCCAAATTTTTTGTAGGGTTAAGTTATGAATGTGTATCTGACATGTTACAAATTTGTCCATTTGGGCAGTAAAGGGTTAATTTTTCCTGAGTTTCCAAAAAGTCATAGATTTTATCTAACTATTCTCCCAAATATTTTAGCGAGACGAGATGTAAGCAACACTGGCCTATAGTTTTTTACCTCGGATCAATCTCCTTTATATATTGGGACTATGCTCACACATTTCAGGATGTCCACTATTTCTCCCATGTCTAGTGATCATCTCCACATCTAATATAAGGGCTCAGTGATTACATTCTGGCAATTTTTGATCAGTGTGGCATCCCATTTGTCTGGTATAATTATTATATATATTAATAATTCTTGTTAGGCCTCACTTACAATACTGCATTCAAGCCTGGTCCCCTCACCTTAGACATGATATTGATATGCTTGAAGGTGTGCAACATAGGGCAGCCAAGTTTATCCTTAACCTAAGATGATTGGATACAGGAAAAGATTAAAGGAATTGGGTATGTTTAGTTTTGAGATACGTGGTTTAGAGGAGATATGATACAGATGTTCAAAATGTTTTCAGGTTTGAACGATTAAGAAGTAACTTTTTCTCAGAGGCTGACGAAATAACTTGAGGGCATAACAAGAAAATTAGAAAAAAAATATAGACTTAATCTATGATAATACTTTCTCATTCATAACGTACCATATCTAGTAGATTTCTGGAATAACTTTCCATTTGATATGCTAGCTAAATAGTAGCTCATCAGTTAGTTTTAAGAAAAATGTGGACTTTCAGGAAAGAGAAAGTTTGTAGATTGGTTAAATTTTCAGTTTGTGACCTCCTGCTTTCCATAGTGCATCATATTATCAGATTGCCATTTTGAATTTCATTTTTATAGTGAAGTGATCATGGATTGTACCAGCTGTAATTTTTCAACTAGATCTTTTGCAATCACATCTTGCAAATGACTTAGGTTAGATTAGGTTATTTTTTCATTGGTTTTATATTTTCTGTAAAAATAAAAAAATCTTTTTTCCCCTAAAATAAAATAAAAAATAGGTACTTTCATAGCCTACTTTGTCTCAAGGGAAAAAATAGCTATTTTTCCCATCAGTACATCACTAGAAATGCTGTAAACTTTATTTTGATACATAAAACATCAAAAAATTTGCCTTAAAAAATGGGTCACAAAATGAAAAATTATCAGAGATTGAAATACAGTACTGTATATTCTTAAATTAAGTACGTTACTTTGGTAGCTCTGTAAATAGTTGTATGTTAATTACTTGACTTCAGTTTGACATTTTGCACAATTTTATTACCTTTGGTTAGCTTCCACCTGAATTGTTCATTCTGACGAAGGTCAAGCTTTTCACTCTACCTTAGACCTACAGTTTAATGTGGAATCTAAACCATGCCCCATCAGCAGCCCAGTGTCTTAACCACTAGGCCACCTAGGGTACCCATTTATTTACCAACTACTTTCTTTATTGTGTGGAAGGATGAACAGCTGGGTTTTGCTACGTGCCAGCTGCCATTGGGTCTCAAACCTGGGGCCAATGCAATGGAGTCGTAGTCAGCAACGCTAACCACTACACCACTGAGGTGCATCCGAGGCTATATTACAAAATATAGCTCATAACTTGGATAAACTCAATAAGCCCCCAGTGGCTTCATGTTTTCCAAATGAAATGTAGTAACAAAATGTATTAGAGAATAAAACATTACAGTGTTTGAAATGGTTTGGTTATTTTTGGCTTTGAGTAGTTATTTTTATACATCTCATGTTCTTAAGAATCTCAAATGAAACTTAATTAGGCAATCTTTCATTTTAGGTACATAAAATCAAGGCTACAAATAAGGTAGCAAACGGAAAATATATAGAAAATGGCGCAACCCGAAGTATGATGTAAAAAACATTTTATTAGGTCAATTTGATGTGCTGAAGCCAAATCTGTTAACCATTTGGTATGCAAATTACATTTTTACAGATTATAAATAAAATTACAAATTTTTGAAGTTCATTCATTTGCCCATCATTTATGTTTTGGTTCTAATAATTTTGCTCCGCGAGTCAAAGTAGTTCTTAACAGAAGCAATTTTATAACCCTTTTAAAATGAGCCCTTTTAATGTTGGTATAGCAATGGAGTGTGAAGGGTGTTCTGTTAGATACATTGAAGCTATTGTAAAGTTTTACGAAAATAATAATGAAGCAATTCTATTTTTCCAAAAACATGGTGTTTTGCTTTCTGAGTTGTCGTGCCCAACGTGTGGTTATAATTGCAACATACGTCGTGATAAACATCAATTTGAATGCCGCAAGCAAAAAACTAATCCTAAAAATAAAAAAACCGCAAATGTTCTTTCTATCAAAGTATTTTTAAAAACACGTGGTTAGAATGCGTACATATTCCTCCTTGGAAAAATTTATTATTTATAAATGTTTTTCTAATGAAACATTTTTCACAACAATACTGAGAGTCTCAACTCAGGCTTAGCCCAAATTCAGTGGTTGATTGGAAGTCGATGTGCGCGGAGGTATGTGAATTTTGGCACGATAACCAAGAACCTATTGGAGGTGACAACATTATTGTGGAGATAGACGAATCCAAATTTGGGAAATCTAAATACCATAGAGGGCGCCGTGTTGATGGGGTTTGGGCATTTGGCGGTATAGAAAGAGATTCTAAAAAAATGTTTGTTGTGCCAGTTGAAAATCGTTCTGCCGAAACACTTATCCCCCTTATTAAAAAAATTATTCTGCCTCGATCAATCATTATTAGTGACGAGTGGAAAGGGTACTCTTCCTTAAAAAATTTAAATTATACTCATTTCACGGTAAATCATTCGGTGAATTTTGTAAATCCAGAATCTGGGGCACATACTCAAAATATTGAACGCTTGTGGAAAGACATAAAAAGTTGGGTATTGAGAGCAGGGAATAAAAAGGAACATTATTTTAAATATTTTGCTAGATATTTATTTTTACATAACGTCCCTAGTGATCAGAGACTTCATTTTTTCCTCAAAGCTACGGCAAAGTTGTATCCTCCCAATGTTTAAGTTAAAGGTAAGTTGATTTGATTATTTTACTCTTAGGTTAGGTTAGGTTAGGTTAGTTTTCATGTGCTTGTTAGCCATTTTTTAGGCAAATGCTTCAAAATAAGAGTAAAATATAAATAACATTTACTCTAATTTGAAGCATTTGCACACCAAATGGTTAACAGATTTGGCTTCAGCACATCGAAATTGACCTAATAAAATATTTTTTACATCATACTTCGGGTTGCGCCATTTTCTATATAATTGCCTAGCAAACTTTCATTTTAGGCACCATACATAAAATCAAGGCTACAAATAAGGTAGCAAACTTTCATTTTAGGCACCATACCTAAAATCAAGGCTACAAATAAGGCAGATCTTTTGTTTTAGGTATGTAAAATCAAAAGATCGCCAAAATGCTCTCTGAACTGTGTTTAGAGGCTACAAATAAGGCAAATAAAATATAGGGATGATCAGTAGTTTTGGATCTTTTCCTTTATAGCACCCCCAATTTCTTCTTTTCAGTTAGTAATAATTTTGACACTATTTTGTTAAAGCTAACGAAAATATCATGATGGCAACCTAACTAATCAAGGGCATACAGATGACCTAACCAGACATTCAATAATTTTCCTATAGGTTTAATGAAAATATGACAACCTTACCAGTAAAGATTCAGTAGAACACATCCACCCAAACTAGTGATGAAAATAAGTTTTTCTGGTGTATTTCATGCCGTTTCAATTGAATCTGACCTTCATTTTTGGCGCAAATGCACTATTATGGAGATACCCCCTTGCCTTGGCTTTGAAGAAAGGGGAAATTGTGGGCTAAAAAGGCCAGAATCAATTGAAACAACTTTAAATACACCAGAAAAACCTATTTTCATCAGTAATATTCACAGCAAAAGTAACCTAACCTAACCTAACCAATCAAGCATATAGTTAAAACTAACGAAAATAACAATAACCTAACCAATTGTCAAAGGCATACAATTGACCTAACCAGGTATGGGTACCCCATAATGAATTCAGGACCTGGAAAGGTAAGTAGTTGGAAATATTATCAGTGCACTTACATTATGAGAGGCTTCAAGGTAATTAAGTTCATTACCACACTGAGGACACACAAGAGGTCTTGAGCATGCTGTGAGCTCGAAATATAGCAACAGCAGCACTATCATCCCTCAAAACTTGTTTAATAATGTCCACTCAGACTTTGGGTATGTGTAGTACGCTCTCTTTCTAAAACAACTATTGAATTCAAATTTCAGCACCAGACATGCACAGGGGTCATGTGACAATAGGGCAGCCACTGATTGGCTAAAGCTAATAAAACAACTACATACACATGGGATGAGATGGTTTGACGAGTGAAAATAGAACCAAAATTTAATAATTTCAAAAGTAAATATCTCAATAAATAGGAATTTTTACAAAAATTAGTATAAAGTATTCGTGTTTTTTTTTTGCTCTATCTCACTGTATAAATATCAATATCGAGTTTGGTGGATGTGTTCTACCAAATCTTAACCACCTTACGAACTAGTTGGGTTAAGGTTACTAACTGAAGAGAAATTAGGGTGTTATAAAGGAAAAGATTCAAAACAACTAATTATCCCTACATTTTATTTGCCTTATTTGTAGCCTCATTTTATGCACGTAAAACAAAAGATCACCCTTAATTAACTAGCTACTAAGCCTATCAAATTTTCAACAGAAACACTCAAGGTGTACAAAGAGCTTGCACCAAAAAAATAAATAAAAAATTGAAAGTGAATCTCAAGCAGCAAACTTGCCCTAGTTAGGGCCAACCAAAATTTCCATGGAAGTCATAATTGCCCTTACCTCTCATGATCATCATTTAATTCACTATTTGAATTCGGTCGAGATGTTTTTCTTTGAGTTTGGGGCTGTTCCTGGTGTTGATCAGTATTTCGTTGTCGGTTTTTATTATTTTGACCCTGTCCCTGAACTTTATTTTTACCCTTTTTGGCCCTCTTTTTCTTTGCAAGAGCTGCCACTGGAAAAGTCAAATTCTAAATTAGACATAACAGAAAACAAAATTACATTAAATATAAACATTCTAAACCACAAAAGATTCAGTAAATACATCCAGAAATACATACCACGAGGGTTCATATCAGTTTTTGAATTCATTTTTGATTGCCATGGGACACTTTCATAAACATAACAAAATAGTAATATTTCCCCAACAGATGGCGTTTTGATGTACAGAACAAAAAGAAATCAACATGCGTGTTCATCAGCCGGTAGGAAGAATCATTGACGTATAGATTTAGATCCTCAAATTTCTTTAATTTTCTATCAAAATGTTTTACTGAAGTTGCCACGCCCCAACTGTAATTGATGACTAATTTATGTCAGTGTTTCTCATACTGTGAGATACAACCTTAAGGGGTTCGTAGCAAGTAGATACCATTGATTTTTAAATGTAGGATAAATTTAGGCTGACCATATTTCCTTGAGACAAAAACGGGACATTGGGATGGCAAAAAAGGGACGGGGGTTATGTAATTTCTGTATTCATGAAAAAGTAAGTACATAAACATATTGAGCTTACAATTATTCTTCAGTGACAGAACCCATACAAAAACCCATACAAAACGGTACTGTCCCGTTCAAAACGGTACGTATGGTCAGCCTAAGGATAATATACATTTCGTACTTTTAACTGTGTTAGTTATTGTTTTATTTCAACCTTATACTATGTATGTAAATTATATCACTTTTATTGTAAATCGACTTTTAGATTTAGTGATTTCTTTATTAGTTATGCATTTTTGAAGGGACTGTTTTCAAAGATTTTTTTTTAGGAAGTATCATCATCAAAGCCTATCTCTCTCTAGTCGGTTCACGCTGCCATAATTTCACACATGCAATTTTCGACATTAATTTTTAAGCAAATGCAAGCAAACAAACAAACAATCTTTATTTCAGACTCAACAGATGCAAACATTGTACAAGTGGTCCATGTAAGGTTAAGTGATAGTTGTCTGCAGCATTGACTATGTAGGCCAGTGAAACACTATAAATAATGAATATACAGTTACCTACACCAATGCTTTCAAATTCGAGAACAACAAAATATATCAGTTACCGGTCCACAAACTATGGTTTCTACATATTATCTTATTCGATACTTTCCTGTTAACGGGAATACCCTAAAAAAAGTTTAAACTAACGAAAATATCACAACTTAACCTAACCAATTATCAAAGGCATACAGTTGACCTAACCGGGCATTCAATTAACCTAACTGGGCATTCAGTTGACCTAACCGGGCATTTTCCGTTATATTAACCTGTTAGGTTAATTCAATGCGCGGTTAGGTCAATTGAATGCCCGGTTAGGTCAACTGTACGCCCTTGATGATTGGTTAGGTTAAGTTGTGATATTTTCGAAAATGATGAGAGCAAAAATACATAACAAACAGTTGGGTAGTCTCGTTAATTTTGCATAATTGAAGATAAGATATTTCCGTTTATCAAAATTTACTCACGTTCTTGTATAAACATAAATAAAGCTCATAAATAGTCTTTCGAATTTTGGTGCATTTTATTTTTTTCTCAGGTCAAAAACACTAGAGTCGGAAAACTTTTTTTAGGGTATTCCGTTAACAGGAAAGTACCTCTTATTCTTATTGACTGACTCACCTGAGGTGACGTATACAGGGCCGCCCAGAGCTGACCCGGGGAAGGATTAGTATATGGGGCCCCATGTTTACTCAGTATTTTATTATGAATGTTTTTTGTGTACATAACAAGCAAACTGATTATATGTCCAAGTCACTATTCAAAACATATAGTATGAATAAACAATTCAGAAGAAAATGACCATTTTATTTTTCAGATCAATTATATTAATTCTACCACCATACAATTTACAAATGCAGTACCAGCAGGGCCACATTTAGGGGGTGGCGCACCGGGCAAATGTCCAAGGCCCCGCGCCCGATGGGCCCCGCAAATTTCAAGTGAAAAAAATTAAACGTCACGTATTTCCCATCTGCAACGAGTTTTACTTTTTCCGGCAGGCGGCATGGCATCAGACATTCTAATATCCGCTTTGATGGTGTTTAATTTGTTGGTCTTGTTAGTGTTACTCATTTTTAATGTTGTTACTAACTTACTTCTTGTTGTTTCTGTTGCAGATTCATGATTTATGTTCTTATTGTTGGCATTGCAATACGTACAACATGGAAACGAGCCGTGACTGGGATCGAAGGAGGAAATATAAACCCGTAGTGAAAAGCGTAAGGATAAGAAGCGCAGAGAAGAGTTTCTTGCGACGGTGCTGAAACTGACTAATTAGATTAAATCATCAGCAACTAAAAAGGGTGATCAAAAAGTAACGCAATCCATGGGAAAACGATTTATTTCAGAGCAAGTGCTGGAAGTGGGCACCGTTCTGTGCTTCACACAAGTGGATACGGCGATTCATGTTCTTAAAGACCCTTTGCAACGTTTCCTGTGAAATTGCATCAACACACTTCTGAATCATCGCCTGCAACAGAAGGAAAAAATCAATTATGTGCGTTTCTCCATGGGTTGCGTTACTTTTTGATCACCCTAATAAGTCAGCCCTTTCAGCAGGCCCACCAGCTGCCTCCGCTACTTCAGCAGCTGCGTTTTCAGAAGACGCGTCTACGTCAGTACGTTCAGCAATCCCAGCAGCTGCATTTTCA
Source organism: Bathynomus jamesi (assembly GCA_023014485.1). NCBI lineage: Eukaryota > Metazoa > Arthropoda > Malacostraca > Isopoda > Cirolanidae > Bathynomus > Bathynomus jamesi. The sequence continues at coordinate 432,697 of JAJOZX010001293.1, forward strand.
GGAGACTCGTCTATGTCAACCCCTTCAGCAGGCCCACATTAGCAGCTGCGTCTTCAGAAGACCCGTCTACGTCAGTGCGTTCAGCAGGCCCACCAGCTTCAGGACATGCAATTAATGACATTGGTTTGTGGCCACAAGTGCTGACCGATGACTTTAGAGAGTTCTGGATAAGGCGGGGAACATCAGATTGCCGAAATTATGACAGCGACTTCAGTAACTCTTCAACTACTGAAAGTGGTACAACACGTTTATGTACGAAGACATTATTTGTTAAGAAACATAGCCTGACGAATGAGAGGATTGAGGTGTCATGGCTGTGGTATTCTGAGTCCACAGGCTGTGTTTACTGTTTTGTCTGTAAATTAATGTCGAGGGCGGACAGCAACTTCACAATTGGGTTCAACGACTGGAAGCATGGTAGACAATCGGTCGAAGCACACGGAAAATGTGAGCAACATATGGAGTCGATGAGATATTTGTTGGTTAGAAAGTCTGTCTCTGGCCGTGTTGCTTCGAAACTGGTGAACCAGTTTGAAAAGGAGTGCAACTACTGGCAGGAAGTTTTGCGGTGCTGTGTCGACGTTATCAAGTATATCACGTCACAAGGACTAGCAATTCGTGGACTCGACTCCCGTTTCGGTTCACCAAACAACGACAACTATTACGGAATTTTGGAACTCGTATCTCTCTCATTTCATTTGCGAGGAACTCATACTGTTGATGGCCGATAAAGTACTTCAGACGATTATCCGAGAAATCCATCAGTCAAAATACTACTCTCTATCCGTCGACTCTACACCTGATGTTTCCCACACCGATCAACTGTGCTTCACCGTTCGATATGTGGTTGAGTCTGGGTCCGTCGAGCGATTTCAGTTCATACCTATGAACACACATACAGGGAAAGGAATCGCCGACGTGGTCCTCAACTTTCTGGAGACGCATGGCATTCGAATTGGAGACTGCAGAGGACAGTCTTATGATAACGCAAGCAATATGGCAGGGAAATACAACGGCGTAAAGAGCCACATCAAGTCAAAATCTCCGTATGCTGAGTTTGTGCCATGCATGTGCCACTCAGTAAATCTTGTGGGTAAATCAGCAGTGGACAGTTGCACAGCAGCCGTTGAATTGTTTATGCTCATTCAGAATGTCCACACGTTTCTCGTCTCCTCGACATACCGATGGCGTTGACATGTAGAGGTTCTCGATAGTAGTTCCCGTAGTGAGAAACTAAAGGTCGTCAAATGTCTCTCCGATACCCGCTGGTCAGCCACATCAGATGCTGTCCTATCTTTAACCGAAGGCTACGCCGAGAATATCGTGGTACTGGATGAGCTAGCAGCAGATACCAGCCAAACTGCAGAAGCCAGGATCGAAGCCAGGGGATTGTCTAAACAGCTCCAACAACTCGAAACAGCCATTTTATTGGTTTTATGGAACATATTCTCGAACGATTTCAAAAAACGAATGCATCGCTGCAAAAACAAGGAATGTCATTAGACTCAGCCACCCTCTTGCTGAAATCACTACTGCAATTTGTTGAAAATCTCAGATCAAGATTTGACGAATTCGAGGACCAGGGCATCGAAAGTGTGGTCATCGAGTATACAAGGAATCGACTCAACGCACAAAGAAGAGAAAGCGCCATCATGACGAAATCGGAACTGCCGAAGATACGAACCTGACACCAAGAGATTCACTTCAGACCACTGCATTTCTACCGATAATTGATAAATTGTGTACCACTCTGAACACTCGTCTAGAAGCGTACGCTGTCCTGCAGAAAAGATTTGGATTTTTGTATTTCCTTCTAGTCCTGGACATCGACAGTCTTCGACGGTCAGCTAAACATCTAGTAGAATGCTATCTGGCTGATCTGGAGAAAGAGCTGGTAACAGAAGTTGTGCAGTTCGCTGCCCTAATGAAACTCACCGAAAGTGAAACAGAATCCCAGACGGAACGTGAAGACATGTGCAACAGATTTTATCGGCATATGAACACAAACGAACTGAAGGGAACATTCCCAAACATGGAAATAGCAATGAGAATATACCTATGTATGTTTGTCACGAACTGTTCTGGTGAACGTTCATTCTCGAAACTCAAACTGATCAAAAATTACCTTCGCTCCACAATGGGCCAGGAGCGCCTTTCGTCCCTGGCGTTGTTGAGTCTAGAGCATGAGATGTTGCAGTCGGTGAGTTTCGAGGAAACAATCACGCAGTTTTCTAAACAAAAAGCCAGGAAGCGTCCTATGTAATATTCATTACAAATCTACACTCTATCTACAGTACAATAAGCTGTACAGTTTAGCTGTTTATTAAGTGCATTACAACTGTGTAGCTGTTTATTAAGTGCATTACAATAACTGTGTAGATGTTTATTAAGTGCATTACAACTGTGTAGCCTACTAGTGTAGCTGTATACACTGTATTTGTACATAGTTAAGTTATAGTCTTTAATATCACATTAATAAGCCGAATGGCTTACGCATGTGTGTTTTGTGTGTGTTAAAAAATATATCTGTTATGTTCATTACAAAATATTGTCATTCATTAACACACTAAAATAATACATCCCGAGAAATAGTTTGCCCAAGGCCCCGCACACTGTAGATGCGCCCCTGAGTACCAGTCCATGCAGGCAAGACAATTGTTTACTGCAAGATTTTCATAATTAGAAGTGTACTTTCTTTGCCTTCTCTCTAACAAAATGGTAAATGATTCTGATGAAATTTAAAGTACGGGCTAACTGGCTTTCAATTACAATGGTTCCCAAATCTGTCAGTCGGTCTTGGGCATTGGTGGACTGCAGATAATATTTTATCTGTTTCAGTTTGACTACGATAATCTCTATAAAATGTACGTTCATTAATTATATTTCCTCTCTGTTATTTAATCATTTGCTTTATTAATATGTTTAGATTTTATCCCCGCTCTTTCTGGGCCCCCTAGAGGTCTGGGCCCCGGGGATTTATCCCGGCTTCCCCGCCCTCTCGACGGCCCTGGACGTGTATATATATATATATATATACTAGCTGAGGTACCCGGCGTTGCCCGGAATAAATTTCACATTAGATCCCCAGTTTAAATAAAATAAAGTTTAAGACAAAAGGCTGAATTTGATTAAAATGATTTATCTTAATTCTTCATCCCATAAGAGGTTCCCGTGCCAAATTTGGTAGCTCTAGGTCAAACGGTTTAAAGTTGTCCTAAAAATAATATGTGAAGCTCAAGATTTTCATGACTGTGTCCTAAAAAATAATTATATGTGAAGCTCAAGATTTTCATGACTGTGTTCTTTTCTATAGTTTAATCGCGGTTACCCCCATTACCCCCACCCCTCTACTCCATTACCTCCCACCCCCACTCCCCCATTACCCCCCCACACAAAAGTAAAAAAGCCATTACCCCCACCCCTCTCCCAATTACCCCACCTCCTCTCCCCCAATTACCCCACCCCTTCTCCCCCAGTGAAGCTCAAAATTTTCACGGCTGCATTCTTTTCTGTAGTTTAATCGCGATGCTGGGGCCTTCGGGCCCAAACAGACAGGCTGACCGACTCTGTGTTGACATTCTTCATCCCATAAGAGGTTCCCGTGCCAAATTTGGTAGTTCTAGGTTAAACGGTTTGCGCAAAGGACAAACAAACAGACAGGCGAAAATATATAATAGAAATATAAGATTTAGAAATCTAGACAAATGTGAAGCTCAAAATTTTCACGGTGCGTTCTTTTCTGTAGTTTAATCGCGATGCTGGGGCCTTTGGGTCTAAACAGATAAATATATAATATATATATATATATATGAAAATTATTTCACGAAAGTAACACGTGAAAAATATTTATGATGAATAAAACCACGAAGGAAAGGAAACACAAAATGGTGCTCAAGCGCTTTCGTCTAATGACATCCTCAGGAACACTGAAGTACATAAAAAGGTTAAGCCTATATATAGGTTACAGAAAGAAAAAAAGAAAAAATAAATAACATACATACACACACACATATATATATATATATATATATATATACATACATATCTATATATACAAATACATACATACATACATACATACATATATATACAATAAACAGAGAAGTAAAAATTAAAAATTAAAAATTAAAACTTTAAAGGATTACCAGTGAGGCGTACAGATTTGTAAGGAAAAATATCGATTTTTAGCACAAGATCAAATGGATTATAAAAAATACAAATTTATACTGGAACTCTGCCCGGGTTTTAACACACTGCTGCCTATGGTCAGGTTTCGATATATATAAAAAAATAAAATGCAAATTAAAAGTTAATCGATTTTTAGCACAAGATCAAATGGATTATAAAAATACAAATTTATACTGGAACTCTGCCCGGGTTTTAACACACTGCTGCCTATGGTCAGGTTTCGATATATAAAAAAATAAAATGCAAATTAAAAGTTAATAAAGTAGAAGACAAGTTTACCAAAGATTTAATGTTTTACCCTTCTTATCTAAATCTGTTTTAAAGGAATTCAAAATAACAGGATCGAGTTGAAAAAGACCTTTGCTTATGTTGAAGTTATTTGAAAGTTGGATAATGGCAGACTCAAGAATATTTCTATTAACAATGTTGCTTGAATGGAATAAAACTGAAGCATTATTCCAATCAATACAGTGGGCTAACTCTGACAAATGGACAAAAAGGGCACTGGACAACTGTCCTGTTCTAACGGAATATTGATGCTGTTTTATACGTGTGTGCAAATCCTTTCCCGTCTGACCTATGTAAAAGGAATCACATTGTTTACGACCAATTTTATAGATAATGCCTGAATTATTGGTAGGGCTATTTTTTACTATGATATTTTTCACAATATTGTTATATGAAAATACTACATTAATATCAAAAAGTTTAAGTACATTAGCAATGCCTAAAAAGCCCAGGAAAAATGGAAGTACTAAAATATTTTTTGACAAAGTACGAGTGTTAATATTGACACGATAGAAAGTTCGTTTTGCCTTGTTGAGACAAGATTCCATAAACGCAGATGGATAACACAAATCACTTCCAATACCGTTGATTTTTTCCAATTCGGCATCGATGTATTCCGGACTGGCGATCCTAAGGGCGCGGAGAAACATTGATGAAAATATGGCCTTCTTAGTGGGGGTATCATGTCCCGAGTAAAAGTGTACGTAGGACAAATTGTTTGTCGTTTTTCGATAGATACTAAACTTAAAACCTGGGCTTTCCCTATGTACACGCACATCCAAAAATGGGATTGAATTGTCTTGCTCAACTTCTAAAGTAAACTTAATGGAGGGGACTTGATCATTTAACTGAAGGAGGAAGTTATCCAGGTCACGATTCATGGGCCAGATACACAAAATATCGTCGACGTACCGCAACCAAGGGATGCCAACCCCCAGGATTCTCGGAATATAGGTAATTTCGAAAAACTCCATATAAATATTAGAGAGGAGGGGCGATAAGGGGTTGCCCATAGCCATCCCAAAAACTTGTTGATAATACTCGTTATTGAAAGTGAATTTACAGTCTTTGATGCAAAGCTTAATGAGTTCCAAAACAATGTGTGAAGGTAGTGGCAGGTCATACTTATGTAATTCCAGTGGTGGGCACCGTTAACCAAAAAGTTAACTTCGTTAACCGCTAATCCGTTAACCAAAAAGTTAACTTCGTTAACCGTTAATCCGTTAATTCGTTAAACATGTAACGGAAGTTACCGATAAACCGTTAACGTTAACTTTTATTATAAAAAAAATGAAAAACACAATATATATATAATTTAATTTTCCCTCTTCTTCTCGTTCTCCATTTTGTCCATGAGATGCATGTTGCCCTTCATGAAAATTAGCATATCAAAGTTTTCATCAGACAGGGATGATCTCTTGGCCCTCAGGATGTCCTTGCCCATAGAGAACAAACGCTCCACTGCAGCACTGGAGGGGATGGCTGTGTTGAACTTGATGAACAAGTCCACCAACACTTGCTCACCCAAGAAGGCAGCATCTGTCAGCAAGTCCTTGGAGTTGGTCTCCAGCCAGGTCTTGACCAAGTTCTGGGCCTTGCCCTTGAGTGACCTGTGGCTTCTGCTGCTCTCTTTTGTCTGGATGACAGCACTGAAGAAGTCATCCTCCTCCTCCTCCTCCTCGTTGTTGCTGCCTCCACTGTTGCTGTTGCTGCCCACTTCGTTGGACATGACTTACTTGACAACGATTATTTTTAAATATTCACTAGCACAAACATGTTGCGCAAGAGACAGACTGCAAATGAAACGAATGTAGTTATTTGTTGTAATTGTTACATATATATTATTGAAAGTTCCTTAAAATGCTCGTGATATTTCTTGAAAGAAGTTGAAACATTCAACTCAAATGGCAAATCTTTCCGCCTGATTTTACAGTCGACCATGTTTTGCTCAAACCAATGCCATAAATAACTACCATATTTGGTAAGACACAAATTGTGGCGACGGAAACAAATATATCGCCTGATTTTGCACTGCGGAAATGGAAATTCGTTCATCACTATTAACAGTGGCGGATTAATTGCGCACCTGCTCAGCACTGAAAATAATAGAAACTTTTAAACGTTTATTTATGAATTTTTTGGGTTAACGGACTTGAGTTAACGGAAGTTAAATGTAACGGAAGTTAATTAGTCCGATAATGATTTTCAAAGTTAACTTAAAAGTTAAATCGTTAACGAAAAAGTTAACTTCGTTAATTAACGATTAACGGATTAACGGTTTGTGCCCAGCTTTGTGTAATTCTTGGGAGAGAAAGTCAAGCATATCGTCAATCGGTACTTTTGTAAACAATGAACAAACATCAAAACTGATCAATTTATCGTTAGTTTCAGTACGTGCATTATTCAATTTTTCCGTAAGATCCATGGAATTTTTTACATGTGAATCAGAGATAGTTCCGAAAATGGGGGACAAGACTTTGACAAGCCATTTGGAGAGTTTATAAGTAATAGAGCCCACCGAGCTAATAATAGGGCGCATAGGGTTACCAGGTTTGTGGGTTTTAATAAGACCGTAAAGGTAGGGCAGAGCAGGTGAAGTGGGCATGAAAAGCGGAATTAAGTCCTTATGATCTTTGAGAAGGCGTTTCAAGCCACTATTAAATGATTTGATGACGTCATCCTGCGGGTTCTTCCTAAGTTTGGTGTATGTGGCGGGGTCCTGGAGAAGCTCGTTCATCTTTCCGATGTAGTCCACTTTGTCCATAATAACTATGGTGTTAGCCTTGTCTGCTTTAGTAATATGGAGCTCCCCATCTTTTTTTAATTGTGAGAGGCTATTGCGAAAACGTTTAGGAAAGTTATCTTCGTAATTACCATTCGCCGCACTATAAACGAGGCCTTTAACTATGTTAAACAAATACTGAGGGAGATTACACTGTTTTTCAAAACACGCGAGACTGTAACAAATTTGTAAAGCCGAAGGTTTTTTAACAATAAAAAAGGACATACCATATCCAAGGGCACTTTTTGCATCGTCACTAATGTTTTTCGAAGAAAGGTTCAAAACACACTTTGAGCTTGCTTTTTTACTCCACTGACTATCTCGAATGAGACTTTTAATTTTTCGATCCAAAATGTTACGAAGTGAAGTAGTTCTCCGACGCAACTCGTTGTAAATTTCATCAAACAAAGGTTGGATCCACGGTTGGGGAATAACGGTTACAAAATTATGTTTGGCGATGTTTAAATTTTTGAAGGCGGACCACTCATTTTGTCTGGTGACTTCAATATGTTTCTTTAAGATTAATCTGCTGAAGTTGTTGAACGGATGGTCGTCAATTTGTCTGAGGCGAATCGGAAGCAGGGATTTGGGAAGAACTTGCTCCTCCAGACACTTAGTAAGAAACTTCCGTCGGATACGAATTGCATGCCCCTTCATTAATGTAGAAGAAAACACGGACACAAACGGAGACAAGAGAGGGAACAGCAAGCCGAAGGAACGCGTGGTGTTCATTATATGAAAATTATTTCACGAAAGTAACACGTGAAAATATTTATGATGAATAAAACCACGAAGGAAAGGAAACACAAAATGGTGCTCAAGCGCTTTCCTCTAATGACATCCTCAGGAACACTGAAGTACATAAAAAGGTTAAGCCTATATATAGGTTACAGAAAGAAAAAAAAAAGAAAAAATAAATAACATAACATACATCGCCAGTCCGGAATACATCGATGCCGAATTGGAAAAAATCAACGGTATTGGAAGTGATTTGTGTTATCCATCTGCGTTTATGGAATCTTGTCTCAACAAGGCAAAACGAACTTTCTATCGTGTCAATATTAACACTCGTACTTTGTCAAAAAATATTTTAGTACTTCCATTTTTCCCGGGCTTTTTAGGCATTGCTAATGTACTTAAACTTTTTGATATTAATGTAGTATTTTCATATAACAATATTGTGAAAAATATCATAGTAAAAAATAGCCCTACCAATAATTCAGACATTATCTATAAAATTGGTTGTAAACAATGTGATTCCTTTTACATAGGTCAGACGGGAAAGGATTTGCACACACGTATAAAACAGCATCAATATTCCGTTAGAACAGGACAGTTGTCCAGTGCCCTTTTTGTCCATTTGTCAGAGTTAGCCCACTGTATTGATTGGAATAATGCTTCAGTTTTATTCCATTCAAGCAACATTGTTAATAGAAATATTCTTGAGTCTGCCATTATCCAACTTTCAAATAACTTCAACATAAGCAAAGGTCTTTTTCAACTCGATCCTGTTATTTTGAATTCCTTTAAAACAGATTTAGATAAGAAGGGTAAAACATTAAATCTTTGGTAAACTTGTCTTCTACTTTATTAACTTTTAATTTGCATTTTATTTTTTTATATATATCGAAACCTGACCATAGGCAGCAGTGTGTTAAAACCCGGGCAGAGTTCCAGTATAAATTTGTATTTTTATAATCCATTTGATCTTGTGCTAAAAATCGATTAACTTTTAATTTGCATTTTATTTTTTTATATATATCGAAACCTGACCATAGGCAGCAGTGTGTTAAAACCCGGGCAGAGTTCCAGTATAAATTTGTATTTTTTATAATCCATTTGATCTTGTGCTAAAAATCGATATTTTTCCTTACAAATCTGTACGCCTCACTGGTAATCCTTTAAAGTTTTAATTTTTAATTTTTTATTTTTACTTCTCTGTTTATTGTATATATATGTATGTATGTATGTATGTATGTATTTGTATATATAGATATGTATGTATATATATATATATATATATATATGTGTGTGTGTATGTATGTTATTTATTTTTTCTTTTTTTCTTTCTGTAACCTATATATAGGCTTAACCTTTTTATGTACTTCAGTGTTCCTGAGGATGTCATTAGACGAAAGCGCTTGAGCACCATTTTGTGTTTCCTTTCCTTCGTGGTTTTATTCATCATATATATATATATATATTAATATATATATATATTCAACTGCAAAGAACACGCAGTATATATATATATATATATATATATATATATATATATATATATATATATATATATATATATATATATATATATATATATTATATATATATGGGATGAATTTCACAATTAAACACGTGAAACGAATGAATGCTGCAAACCCACGAGGGTTTGCAGCATATGAAAATGAAAATGAAAAGGTTTATTGGCAGACTATAGTCCATGACCATATGACATATTATTAATACAATGACAGTTCATATACTAGGGATAGAAATATATACAATTGATTAGAAATAATACTGCACTGTCGAAGTTAAGTGGAGCTACAGACAGACGTTGTCGTACCAAGAAGTCCATAGCTTAGAACAGACAACAGAGGTTCTGAAACTGGGGGTAATTACCCCCAAGAGGGTAATTTGGGTATTTCCGGGGGTAATGGAGCAATTCTTAATATGGTAAAAATACAACTTGTAGCTAAAAAACAGTTGCACCCATCACATTAAAGGTAATTTCAGTTATTTTCAGTAATTCATTTTTCCACTTTCTTTACAACTTCGGCATTGCAAGTTTGTGTGGGGTAATGAGATTAGTTGAGATCAGGAAAAGGGGTAACTGGGTCAAAAAGTTTAAGAACCACTGGCTTAGAGGATAAATGGCAGGACTTATGGATAGCTTGGATGATCGGTTGGTTGATTTTTTAATTCTTTGCATTAGACTGTGTTGAGCATGTCTTGTTACCTCCGGGAAGCTCGGGACATTGCCGGTAGCAAACATTTGCGAAGCTGAGCATCTCGGGGTAATTTATGTAAGAGTCTAAAAGACCTGTTGTACAACAAATTTAGGGTTCTGCCAGAACCTTTTTTATAATTCACCCAGAGTTGCTGACCGTACATATTACTGCAGAAAGTACGAAAGAGTGTGTCTTTAGCTTCACTTGTATAGAAACGAAAGTTCCTTATGGTCATATTCGCTTTAGCACACAGGCTTCGAGATTGTTTTCTTATATCCGAGTCATCACTCAAGGAGCTGGTAATAGTTTGACCCAAATACTTAAACTCTTGTACTTCCTCAATTACTTCACCATTCATTTTAAACCTTATATCAGCTGGCAGATTACAGCTTTTAGGATGAAATTGCATAACCTGAGTTTTTGTAACATTAAAAAGAATATCATGTTTCTGCGAATACACTTCGTAGACGTTTAGTAGCCGATCTAGACCTTTAACAGAGGGACTTATTAACACCATATCATCGGCATATATATATATATATATATATATTATATATATATACAGGGGCGGATCCAGGAATTTAAGCAGAGGGGGGTCCAGTCTTGGTGGGGCTCGTTACTGATATGGACGCGCGAGCGAAGCGAGCGCCAGGGGGGGGGCCCGAGGGGGGTGTCCCCCCTCGGTAGGAAATTTTCATATTTGAAGATAGCTTTAGATGGATTTGAAGTATATTCCCGTTATCAAAATCCTGCTTGTTCACACACCCAGGCCAGGTCTGAAATGTCTCAGGATCGGACATAAACTTTTTTTTCTTTATTCTTTTTAAGGAAATGAATTTTGTGGCAACCGGGATACATGTACCTTAAGCCATTTTAAGTCTTCAGGTCTTATTTTTCATATATAGGAGCAAACAAACGCAATCGAAAAATCGTTGGTCACCGTGAGCAGGGGGGGGGTGCCGGACCCCCCCGACCCCCCCCCCCCCCCCTGGATCCGCGCCTGATATATCAGTAATGAATCTAGGATTTTCGAAAGAGTGGGTGGCGGACCTTAACATACAGTATGTAAAAATTGCGCCAAAATAATGTTTAATTATATATAAATATAATTACATACACAGGAATTAAGCACTAGCAGGCAAATTTTTAGCGTTTACTAAAATGTAGTTAAAGACCAGGTTTCTGGTATAAATATTGGAACTAATTTGATTGACGTTTTTTAATCCGTCTTTTCAAAGTATTACCAAAATCAGTCATTTAGAGAGAGGAAGATCGTGAATAAGAATAATACTCAAAGGGTTTACAAGCATATTAACCTTGTGTCTACAAATGCTTACAACCATTAATAAATGAATATGTAAAGCTGGAAAGCATAATTTAATTGAGAATACGAAGGGAAATGTTATTTTTATACACAGTTTCTAAAAATAAAATTGAAAGGTAAGTTGAGGTATTTACAAGGGTGGTGTTGATATTTTTATAATTTAAAAAAGTATGTACTTTTTTGCTTTTAGAAAATGAAAAATTTATTATAAAAAATAAAGCATTTGGAAGGGGCGCCAAAATTGCTAGAAAATCTAGAAGAGGAAGAGCCAGTGTTGTCCCAAGGCGATATGATGACTAAGCTGATTGATGCAGCATTGCTTGTATATATTAAGTTGAGGTATATATATATATATATATATATATATATATATAATATATATATATATATATATATATATCATAATTGTAAGGTTAGTGAAAAATTCACTTCATTTAGAGCTAGCATTTTTGGGCTCTTGTGGCATCATTCTTTTTGGGTACTGGCGCGTTCTTTCTACTCGTTTGTTGAATGCGGCACTTACAGGCGTGGTCTTATAGAGAGTTCTTTTGTAATTCAGTTTCGTTGTTTAGATACAGGATTGTTGCAGCGTGCAATGGTGCAAAGTGTGTCGTTGTTGCAAGGTTTAGAAAGAAGACCATAAATAGTCCCCCTTTTGTTTTTTCTTAATTTTATGCTAGTGAGGGCTAAAATAGGCCCACATCGAGTCAGCAACCCTGAGGTAGGACCTAATAGGACTTCCAAGTCCGTAAGTTTGTTTTAGTTTAGCTTAACTTAGGCTATAAGTTAAAAATAGCCTCTCAGAGCTTGGCCGTTCAAGGCTCAGCTGGGATTCTGAACCCAATCAAAATAATAAAATAACAAAATTGATCCAAGGGGGGGGGTGGCTGCCACCACCGCCCCTCCGTAAATTCGCTAGTGAGTACAAGGGGTCCGACTGAATGGCCACCACGTTCCCAGGACTTGACTCCACTCGATTTCTTTTTGTGGGGTTACCTAAGAATACAGTGTACGAAAATCGTTCAAGAACACTTGAACAATTAAAGAACAATATCAGTACTCCATGCAACAACATTACTGCATACACTATTGCAAATGTGTACAACAGCTTAAGTACTCGCATTAGATTGTGCAGTGAAATGCAGTTAGAGAGTTCAGAAGAGCAACGGCTATTATAATAGCGATAGTAAAGAGAGAGTGAGGCAACATTGCGGCGAAGAGAGAGAGATTGAAGACAATGAGTAAGAGGCGGGGAATTGATGAGACGAAAAGCCTTTGATTCCACCCGGTCAAGTACGGCTGTGTGGGTTCACCCACCCCACACATGAGAAGCATACTCCATACAGGAACGAACAAGACCCCTGTACAGAGACAGCAACTGAGTGGGGGTGAAGAAACTGCGGAGGCGGTACAGCACACCTAACCTCTTAGAAACTGTTTTAGAAAGAGAGTATATGTGATCTTTGCAGGAAAGATCACGAGAAAAGGAAATGCCAAGAATGTTAAAAAAAGAGGAAGGATTGAGTTGTGTGGAAGATTGTAGCAAGTAGACAGATGAAGGAACTGAGTTTTTGAGGCATTGAAAGCCACAAGTTTTTCTCTGCCCCGGTACTACTTACCTTTCCGGGTCCCGACAATGACCCAACCTAACCTTTTTGGGTCCAAAATCAAAAACCGTAAATTAACTTCAGCAACATATATTTATATAAGGATCTTGTGGGTTATAACCCATCATTTTTTATTCTGGGGGGGGGGGGGGGGGCAGGTGTTGGACCCGACAAGAAAGATGTTGCTCAGAGCTTCAGACCGACATTTCCATAATCTAAAAAAATTGCTGAGCTAGCACATTAGTGTCTGCAGGAATTTTTCTAGTGTTGGGCTGAGCGAAAATGAAAGGGCCAAGCCATAAAAAATGATGCTGGGAGAAGCAAGGGGAGTGTGAATTGTGGAGTGTTAAAAATGTATACTTTTACTTTTTGGTAGTAGTTTTTGTAGGAAGACAAAGCTGGGTTTTTATAAATATGTTAATTTGGAGTTACATAAACCATAGTATTGTTGTGTCATGTATTTATTATTATTTGTTGTGTATCATGCTAGGTAAACAATATTATTTACTGTTAACTTTGGTTAAGCTTAAGTCTACAATACACAATTCAGATTAACACAAAAATAAACAGTTCTTATATCTAATTTAATGCAAAACGAACAATAGCTTCAATGGATCTAATCATCTAATACTACCATTTGATATGAATACAGTTATCTAGGTTTACATACTACGACAGTACAGTTATTGTACTGAACATGGTGTTTCCTAAGATATAAGCAACAATTTAAACAAGCATTTATGAAGGAAAACATATTTTGTGCTTAATCTTAACATTAAACAGCCTACATAATAGACTTTCCGAGATTTCCTCTGTTTTCTTGATGTCCCCTCAGTGCCACATTTTGTTTGGTAAGGAAAATTAAGGTCTCAATGATTTTGATCAAGTAAGCTCGGTTTTGCTGCACTTCTTCCTCACGTTGTTTCATCAACTGCACATGAATTCCACTTTGGCGAAGATTTTGTGCTTCTGAGGATAACCATGTTAATATATGATCTTCATGATGTATACTTTTTGCATGTTTCTCAAGTCTGTGCGCAGCATTCCATTTCTTGAAAATAAAAGGCTTCTGACTTTTAGGGCCAAACTAATTATATGCATAACAACATGCTTCATCCTTTTCTATGTCGTATTCAATCCAGCGATAATCATTGTACCACTTCATGTTAAACCTTCTGTTATGACCGGAGATGACCGTAATTGGATATTGTTTTAAGATTGGTTGCCTTGGACCTTCCGGCCCGGTGAGTACTGTGGAACTAGAAGCATTTGGCGCCACATAAATTTTCTCCTGTCTGATGTGGGTTTCTTCTTTGTCGTCATTCTCCTCCTCTCTCTCCTTATCCTTTTCATCATCTACCTCTTCCTTTTCTTCATCACTGCACGATGCTTTTTCTTTATTAAGTGCTTTTTCTCTTTCACTTTGTCTGCTTTTCCGTCATCTTCCAGCAACTGTTCAGCTCCTATTGTTATTGGAGATTCCTCAGAGTCAGAAATACCAACACCAACATCATCAACATGTGTTACTTTTCTTGGAAGTTCTGCCTCAGTATGAAAAAACTTGAAATCTTTGACTGAGATTGTGGCAGCACACAGACAGTATGAGTTCTCCCAGACAATATCAAACTTTGATGAGGTTTATTCATATGTCTGACTTTGAAATCATTGTCAAAAATTTAATTGCATGCAAAACATTTGACTTTATTCCTGCTGCTATTTTGTCGTTTTAGTAAGTTAATGTTTTGAGACATTTGTTTTCCAACTAAAAGCCATAAAAGTAAATTAAAAATTAAAAATAAGGAAGATCACTTAAGGTGATTGGAAGAGTAAAAGCGATAATGCAAGCTATGCAACAAAACTCTAGTTTTTAATGAAGTATGAGAAAAATACAGTAATATAAATTATAATGATGCTATTATATCAATTACTCTTCAGTTTTATGTATTTAAAATCAGATGCATACATGGGCGCCCGCAGGATTTTTTCCAAGGGGGGGCAAAATTTAATGTATTAATAGGTAGGGACCGGAGCAAGCAAAAAACTTTTGACCCCTTAGGAACCAGCAGGTTAATTCTAAGCAAGTTTAGTGTTGCATTTTCTGTAATGGAAAATGCAAATATATATTGTATGTACATACAATGCACATGATAACAATCATTTATTTTATTTATAAAAGAAACATGATAGAATGAAGAAAAAAGCACACTGAAGTAAATGTTGTACCTAATTTGAAAACGGTGTTTCGAGCATCACCTACACTGCTCATTTGAATAGGAATTGTAGTCGTCTGCGGTCACTACCAAATTATGAACAACCTTTTCCATAAAATCAGTTTTGTTGGAGTTGATTTTCTCCCGGTGAACAAATAAAAAGGTAGCAACCTTTTATCATGCACACAAATAAAAATTTTCACCCTTTAGGAGGCAGTTGGATACTTTTCAGCAAGTTTAGGATATAAATATTTTCTTATTTTCTTAGAAAATATTTAATATATTTTCTTGGCATTTCCAGGGGGAGGCAAGCGCCCCCCCTTGCCCCTACCTGCGGGCGCCCATGGATGCATACAAGACAAGACAACTGTATAGGTGTATACAACCATACAAGTGGTCAAATGAAATTAATTTGTAAAATAATTTCAGCTCACAGTTTTGCCTTCTAATCCAGTTTTCCTCGCTTTTTAATTTTCCTCTCATTGGCATGATGTGATGGACCCGACACAAAGGTTGACTGGGGGGGTTCAGGACCCCCCAGACCCCCGCATCCTACGCTCATGTTCGTAGGTTAACATTCATTCAGAAAAAGAGAGAGAAAGACTCACCATCATCATCCGCCGGCCACTGCCGACAAGTCGGAAAAATAGTCGAAGAGAATAGGAAAGGGGTGAAAGATGAAAAGAAGTAAAATAAGAACGCTTACAAAGCATGCAAACATGCATATCTCTCTGACCAAGAGTCAGAGAGATATGCAAGAAGATCACCAGTAGGGCGTCCCTTGCGGAATTTATACTGACGATCTGAAAGAAGATTGTGAGAAGAAAGGTGCTTAAGAATCTTCCTATTAAGGATAGATTCAAAAGTTTTAGAAAGGCAAGAAATCAAAGCAAGTGGGCGATAGTTGGAAGGTTGAGAGCGGTCACTCTTCTTTGATACAGGTTGAATGAAAGCGAACTTCCAGCAAGAAGTTAAAGTACCAGATGAAAGACAAAAACGAAAGCGTTTTCCTAGGTATGGTGTTAACACAGAAGCACAGTGCTTGAGAAGAACAGGAGGGCCACCATCAGGACCGTATGCCTTCCTGGAGTTGGGCCCAGATGGGGCAGAAAAAATATCTTTTGAAGAGATTCTAATTTCAGACATGATTAAGTCAGAGGGAGGAGGCGATGGAGAAACAGCACTAGAATCGTTCAGGGTTGAGTTGAAGGCAAACGTTTGAGTGAAAAGTTCGGTTTTATCTGAAGAGATGGCAACAGCCATCGTAATGGAAAAGAAGAGGGAAAGAAGAAGTAAAGTTGTTGAAGAGGCTGGCTAGTTACCAGAAAGAGCGAGAATTAGGTTTTCACATTTTTGTTTAATGAAAGAATTTTTAGCAAGTCGAAGAACAGATTTTGCACGATTCCGGACAGAAATACTGTATAAGCTAAGTGAGAGTCAGGAGTTGGATGGCGACGGTACCTTCTGAAAGCCTCCTCTCTGTTGCATATAACATTAAAACAAGCAAAGTTAAACCAAGGTTTTTTTTGCATTAGTAGTAGGAATATAATATGGAATGTACGCCTCCATGCCCGAGAGAATCACCTCCGTGATGCAGTGATCATTCTATAGGAAATTAGAGAAGTACTGCCTAAGCGCCTCCCAGTTAGCGGCGCCAAAGTACCAAAGGTGTCTCCTCTTGGGAGGATCCAAAAGCCGAACTGAACAGGAAACAGATATAAGATTGTGGTCGGATGAGCCCAACTGAGAAAAATGTGGAGATATCTCCAAGGCGATCGGGATAAGCGTACGGTGCTGTACAATCTACTTTAGGTCATTCAGGATAGAGAAATTGTAAGTTAGTTCACCAGGGATATCAGTGAAATGGGAGGAAAGCCAAAGATGGTGGTGAACATTGAATTCTCCTAAAATTGAGATTTCAGCGAAAGGAGAGTGGGATAGAATGTATTCCACTTTGGAAGTGAGGTAGTCAAAGAGTTTTGGATAGTCAGTAGAATTAGGAGAAAGGTAGACAGCGCAGATGTATTCAGTTCGAGATTGGCATGTGAGCCGTAGCCAGAGGGTATAGAATTCGGAGGATTCCAGTTCGGGAATACAAGAACAAGTTAGGTCATTGCGTACATATACGCAACATTCACTTTTGGCGTGAAATTGAGTATAGAGGAAGTAAGAGGGTACAGAAAAGTCAGACCAGACACCTGAGTTTTATTGAGGAAGAGAAGGTGAGGTTTAGAGGACGAGAGGTAGGGTCCCAGAACATCCCCAATGGGCAGCAGCAGAACTAGCCCTGCTGCCCGGGTCTGCATTCCCAGTGTCAGCGGCGGGGAAGAAAGAAGTAGGGACATTTATGATCCCCTACCCAGGGGACTCCGAGGTTCTTGAGGTGGATGCCATTTTGTTGGTTTTATTTTGAAGTGATTGTGTAGTATGTAAGATGCATATATGTATAGCAAGGAATAGTGAGAAAAGTGTGTGTTTGAGAGCATGCTGGACTACTCACAGGGTAGATGAGACAGAAAAAAATCAGCTAAGGGGGACAGTGACAGGAGAAACGGGGGTTCCAGCACTCCCTGTCTCCTGTCTAACGTTCCCACCCTCCCCGGAGTACTTTTCTGGTCGATTGGTGTCTACAATTTCCAGGAACAATTTCCTCCTCTATTGTAGGAGACCACCAGGCTGAGGAAGAATGGATGAATGAGATGAGAAAATGTTATGTGAATAGTTGTTAGGTTGCGCAGTAGGACCCCATATTGAAGCTGGAGGATATTAACAGTATGAAATGGTTGTTAAAAGTGACAGCATAGGTATATACGTAGATTTACAGACAACGTTAAGAGGAAAAGAAGAAGGAAAGGAATTCCGAACAGTAAGGAAATACAGCAAGCCAAACGCTACTGGTTGGTTTATGTGCAAGAAGAATTTTTTGGTGAAGAGAGAAATTTGCTTCCAAGTAGTCCATTGCGAGGCATGCCAACACAGTTTGCTCTCAAAAGTTTAGATGTGTTTTTGGATCAGGATTTATTGAGGAAAGGAGGTAGACTGCAGTATTCAGGGTTTCAAAGGAAAAAAGACATCCAATTTTGTTATCTCCTTCGGAGCATTTTGTGGAACTTTTAATCATGGACACTCATAATAAGTTGTTGCATGCAATAGTTAGAGAAATGATAATAGAAATTAGACAGCAGTTTTGGATTCCCAAAGTCAGACAGGTAATGAAAACGTTTTTGCATCGATGTATTGGAGTGCGAAGCCAGCAAAAAAAAAAAAAAAATAGACTAACACGAACTTAGATAAACTAGCATAAACTAACCCACTTTTTGTTATTCTTTCTACTTTTTTTTTCTCTCTCTCTCCTTATTTGCATGTCTGTAACTCTCTTCACTGCATGTCTGTAGTTTGTATGGTATGATAGTGTTTGAGTTAAGAATGTGTTGCATGGTTTGTAATGCGTTCTTATTTTACTTCTTTTCATCTTCCACCCCTTTCCGGCGGAGTGGGCTCCGTCCTCTACCTCCCTATGGAGTAGAGGACCGGTCTGCAACCGCTGGAGGTATGTGTTGCTTTGAGTTAAGAATGTGTTGTTCTTTGAGTTAAGAATGTGTTGCATGGTTTGTAATGCGTTCTTATTTTACTTCTTTTCATCTTCCACCCCTTTCCGGCGGAGTGGGCTCCGTCCTCTACCTCCCTATGGAGTAGAGGACCGGTCTGCAACCGCTGGAGGTATGTGTTGCTTTGAGTTAAGAATGTGTTGTTCTTTGAGTTAAGAATGTGTTGCATGGTTTGTAATGCGTTCTTATTTTACTTCTTTTCATCTTTCACCCCTTTCCGGCAGAGTGGGCTGCATCCTCCACCTCCCTACGGAGTGGTCCGAGTGGAGGACTGGTCTGCAACAGCTGGAAGTATTCTCTTCGACTATTTTTCCGACTTGTCGGCAGTGGCCGGCGGATGGTGATGGTGTCTTTCTTTCTCTTTCTGAATGAATTTTAACCCACGAGTGATAGGTTTTGCTACTTACTTAACCCCTTATTCTCTTTTTTTAACCCCTTACTTTCTTCTTTCTTTCGGGCTAACCTTAGAGTGGATCTTAGGGTCTTTGTTAGCCTTAGCTTCTGTAGATCTGTAGACCTGAAGATCCGTCACCCCAGCCTTTTTTAGTTAGCTTTATAAGGCTAACTAACGAAAATATCACGACGTAAAGTAACCAATCGTCAAAGGCGTACAGTTGACCTAACGATTGGTTAGGTTAAGTCGTGATTTTCGTTAGTTAGCCTTATAAAGCTAACTAAAAAAGGCTGGGGTGATGGATTTTCAGGTGATCCAAAGTAACTTCACTCCCAAGAGAACGGTGTGTCTATACTGTCCCATCTGATATATTTGGGGAGGAGAGGAGGCTTTTGGGGTACAGCCTCTAAGAGAAAATTTGGCCAAACTTGCAGAAAATAGTGACAACAATGACTCTTCGGTTGGGAGTGTTAAAAAAACTAGATGAGAAAGAGCCGTTGTTATCCTAAAGCGCTACGATGATTAGGCTAATTAATGCAGCATTGCTTATATATACATACACACACACACACACACACACGCACATATATTCATATATATATATATATATATATATATATATATATATATATATATATATATATATATATATATACACACTGCAGAAAAATATTTCGGGTGGGGCTGAACTTTTTTCAATAGTTTTATTTGTTAATTATGATAACTTTGTTAATTTATAATTGATGTTTTATTGAATGTTTTATTAATATACTGTATAATGAAGGTCAATTTGTTTGAAGATTTGATCAGTTAGGCACATCCCATTTGGTCCTCCTCTGAGCGCCCCTGTATATATACATACTGTATATACACTCGTGTATATATATATATATATATATATATATATCCATCTCATAAATGTAAGGGTTGTGAAAAATTGTCATTTATTGTAGATTCAACATTAATTTTGAACGTCGGCAGCGTCCCGTTCTCTCTCCTCTGTCGAGAGTGGCACCGCTCGGTTGTAGTTATATAGAGAATTCACTTGCAATTCAATGTTTGGTAGTCTAGATACATGATTGTTGCATGGCGCAATAGTGCAAGTTCCGTTGTGTTGTTAATGCAAGGTGTGAGCGGCTTAGAAAGGAGACCACAAAATAGTTTTATTTTTGCTAGCTCAGGCCGAAAGTAGGCCTGCTTCAATTGACTACTCTAAGATAAGAATGAGTAGGATCGCAGTATCTCTCCAGTCCTAGCCTTCTTTTAGCTTAAATTAGGCTATAAGTTAAGGTTGCTCCTTCAGATCTTAGTTAAACTAGGCTGGGATTCCGAACCCCTTAAGAAAAACTAACAAGTATGAAATTTTTAACAAGCATATTCTGATTAGATATAGATAGATTTTGGTACGTATCATACTGCTTATGAAGATGTTGGGAACCTTGGGAAGAAAAGAAAGAAAAATAACACTATGGTTACAGAATAATTGGGGGCGCAAATAGATAAGACATGACAAGCTCGAAAGAGATCACAGTTTAAGAACTTCTAACTTACAGTAGGTCATAAATTTGAAGGGAACATTTTACTCAGTGATTTTTTTTAGAAAACCAAATTCAGCTTGTAGCCGGTCCAAAATTAGTTACTGTAATCAGGATAGCCGAAGTTAGGTCTTAATTAACTTAACATCGAAATTTTACTGGATACATCGTAGCCATGTCGCAACGTCGCTTACCCGTTAGATCAGTGAGTGTTTAATTTAACCGACGTTGGGTTTGATACATGGGTCACCATTTCATTAACTACAATAAAAGGCTGAGAACATTAATTACAGTGAATACACTCACAGATTTACCATTGAAGTAAAATTAGAAATGAGATTGAACATTTGCTTTTCAAAATGTTTTGATGAATTAAATATACATTTAATTCAGGCTTCTATTCCAACTCATTATGATGAAAATCTTACAGTAAAATCGTCATGTGATGCAGCTTTTCCAGGAATTGGAGCTATGATAGTTGATGTTTACTCAAATGAAGAAAAGAAACCAATTGCATTTGCTAGAACATTGACTAAATCAGAGATATTATGCTCGGACTGAAAAAGAAACTATCACTCATCTTTGATGTAAAATATTTTC
Organism: Bathynomus jamesi; assembly: GCA_023014485.1. Classification (NCBI taxonomy): domain Eukaryota; kingdom Metazoa; phylum Arthropoda; class Malacostraca; order Isopoda; family Cirolanidae; genus Bathynomus; species Bathynomus jamesi. The sequence continues at coordinate 454,184 of JAJOZX010001293.1, forward strand.
ATCATTACCTCCCTATATGGACGCAAATTTATCCTCACTAAAGATCACAAGCCACTGTTAGCTATTTTAGGTCTAAAGGCAGGTTTATCCCTTCCAGTTACAATCAGATTGCAACATTATGCATAAAGCTTCCTTCTCATCCCTTTACATGGAATATGAGAAAATTGAGCAACATGATAACGCAGATAGTCTGTTTCGAATGTTCATGCGATTCACAGATACGAATTAAGGTTCTGCTTGAATATTTATCCTCGACTTAAAGTTTTGCCATTAACTGTGCAAAATACTAAAAATATTATCTAAAGTTATATCATAGAATATATCCTAACATCACGGCCAACCTATGTAGAAGAATAATTTTGTATTTTCCAGGTTAAAAACAGAATTAATTAGTAGTTGAAGAATATCAGTCGTAGAATAATAATTATTCCTCAGAAATTCAATCCTTGATGAACTTATTCACATCTCCCACCAAAATAAAATTAAAGTCAAGCCACGAAAAAGATTGTATATGCTCAGGATGCACTTTATGAAATCTCTGCCATTGGTTAGGGAAAAGTCGCAACTGTAATACTTTATCTGAATGGTTACCTTACTTCGAACATACAGTCTCTCTCTCTCTCTCTCTCTGCACCCTTGTTTGGTGAAACTCAGTAAACAGTATCTTTGTCATCCAAAAACGAACAATGAGGTTATTATCTGATACTGATTTCCATGATCACTCTAGTACAGTGGTGGCGAACCTATGACACGCGATGAAATTTGCCTGGCACGCCTAAGCAAAATGCAATAACGTTGCAGTAATGAGTATAAAATAATAGACTTAATGTTTATAATTTGGTGTAATAATATATATATATATATATATATATATATATATATATATATATTACACCTCATTTTTCATTTGTTCGTTCTCCCTCCTCATCTTGCGCGGAATGTTCTCCTATACAAGCGTCGTTCTTTACGTTAATTATACTGCGTGTTCTTTGCAGTTGAAATATATATATATATATATATTAGTGATGTAGCGGATGTCATTTTTTTCACATCCGCGGATGAGGATGTTTGATTTCAACATCCGCGGATGCGGATGCGGATGTCTACATTTTCGTGATTTTTTAGGATATATTCGAGATTTGTTGTGTTTAACGTATATAATAAGTTATTATATAGAGAGAGCTGTAGCTATAATGTAGTATAATTGATTAATTGTACAATAATTGCTGTACTTTTCTCTGAACATATAAAATAATATCAAGCATCTAACTAATATAGAAATCAATCAGTGAATTCGTCTGCAAATAAATTCGTTATATTTTGTTGAGTTTCAGCCACAATTAGAAACCATAATTGTGTTACCAGGATGCGGGACGTGAACCCAACTCAAATGCACCCCACCGACCTCTTTCCCCAACCTCCACCCTTATAGAAAGAGATCTTTAATTAGCTTGATAACTATTTATATTAAGTTTAAAGTTTTATTAGGCATATTTATAAATAAGTAATTAAAATAAAGTAAACTAAGATGTTCATCGTTTAATGTTCAAACTTAATTATAGGAAGGTTATGCTTAAGGAACATTAATTTTTCTGCCTTTTCTGCTGCCAGTCTGTTTCTCTTTTCATCATATATTAATCCAGCACTGCTAAATAATCTCTCGCTTGGTACGTTTGTTGGAGGACAGGCTAAATGTTTCCTTGCAAGTTTACTCAAGTATGGATAGATATTCTGCGTATTTTTCCACCAACTAATAGGATTGTCACATGCAGCCAGGCGTTTTTCTTGGTGATAGCTCTCGATCATTTTTACTACATCTTTTGACATCGCGTAGGTCTCGTCATTGCTGCTTGACTCAAGAAACTGAGAGACAGATTCTGTGATAGATTTGCTTGTTGAAGGTATTGGTTCTGTCACTGAAACTTTTATTCTTTTGGTGTGTGGCGAAGCGACAGATTCAAGAGATTGAAGCTCTTCAACTGCTTTGCCAAGTGATGATTTAACTCGTTCTAATGTACTAGGTGAAAATAACTTAGCTTTGTAACGTGGATCTAAGTAGGTTGCAAGAGAGTAACTTCATACAAGAACAGCCTCTCGTCTTGTCGCTTGCATCACTTTTGCGCACAATAAACTAGTTCCATTAATATAGTAGAATTTGATAATTTCCGCTTATTAATGACGTTTTATCTCAACGGTCCACATCCGCACGACATCCGCAGTCCAAAGTGCGGATGCGAACGCGGATGCGGATGCGAGAAAATGTGCGGATGTTCCGCGGATGCGGATGCGGATGTGACCTACATCATATATATATATATATATATATATATATATATATATATATGTGAAAATTATTTCACGAAAGTAACACGTGAAAAATTCCATAAACGCAGATTCCATAAACGCAGATGGATAACACAAATCACTTCCAATACCGTTGATTTTTTCCAATTCGGCATTGGAAGTGATCTGTGTTATCCATCTGCGTTTATGGAATCTTGTCTCAACAAGGCAAAACGAACTTTCTATCGTGTGAATAATAACACTCGTACTTTGTCAAAGAATATTTTAGTACTTCCATTTTTCCCGGGCTTTTTAGGCATTGCTAATGTACTTAAACTTTTGGATATTAATGTAGTATTTTCATATAACAATATCGTGAAAATATCATAGTAAAAATTAGCCCTACCAATAATTCAAGCATTATCTATAAAATTGGTTGTAAACAATGTGATTCCTTTTACATATAATAGGTCAGACGGGAAAGGATTTGCACACACGTATAAAACACTCTAAAACAACATCAATATTCCGTTAGAACAGGACAGTCGTCCAGTGCCCCTTTTGTCCATTTGTCAGAGTTATCCCACTGTATTGATTGGAATAATGCTACAGTTTTGTTTCACTCTAGCAACATTGTTAATAGAAATATTCTTGAGTCTGCCATTATCCAACTTACAAATAACTTCAACATAAGCAAAGGTCTTTTTCAACTCGATCCTGTTGTTTTGAATTCCTTCAGAACGGATTTAGATAAGAAGGGTAGAACGCTAAACCCTTGGTAAACTTGTATGCTACTCTAATAACTTTTATTTTTCAATTTATTTTTATATACATCGAACTTAGACAAGAAGGGCAGAGTGCTAAAACCTGGGCAGATTTCCAGTATAAATTTGTATGCTCCTCTTAAGTTTTATTTTTATTTTTATTTTTCAATTTATTATTATTTTTTTTAATTAACTATAACATTGGTTGGAAACAATTCATTTGATCTTGTGTTGGATTCGAGCAAAGTGCTAAAACATCGGTAGTTTTTTCCTTACAAATTTGTATGCTCCTCCCACAATCCTTTAATGTTTAATTTTTATTTTTATTTCTCCGTTTATTGTGTATATATATATTATATATATATATATATATATATATTCTGTAATCTATATATAGGCTGTAACTCTTTATGTACTTCAGTGTTCCTGAGGATGTCATTAGACGAAAGCGCTTGCGCACCATTCTGTTTCCTTTCCTTCGTAGTTTAGTCATCATATATATATATATATATATATATATATATATATATATATATATAAACTTTGGTGGGCACGCCAATTTTTTTTATGGTTTACATGTTTTTTTTGGTACGCGACTGTAAAAAGGTTCGCCACTCCTGCTCTAGTGCATTATTTAAAGAGCTAAAAGGCAGCTGGGCACTTGCGTTTTTTTGCCCGTTTTTTGCGGTACTGCGGTACTGCGGTACTACTACCGCACTACCAAACCGGTACCGCATAACGCAGTACCGCAAAGGATCGCTGAAAGTACAGCAGTACCGCTACCGCATTCAAATTTCCCGCAGTACTTTCCGCGGTACCGACCAACACGGTAGTACCGCAGTACCGCAGTACCGCAAAAAAAAACGCAAGTGCCCAGCTCTGCCGCCGCCTAAAACTACTAAAATTCAAAGATGTAGTCAAACTGCCACATTTTATTTTTATTTACAAATGTAAGACCAAAATCATTAATTTACAACGGGTAAAAAAAATATTTTGTAACTCATCAAGAAATCCACTCATACCAGACCAGAAATAGATCAAAGCATGTTATTCCACAGTTTAGATTGTCTTCATCTCAAAAATTAACCATTTTCATTTGGACTGAAACTGTGGAATGATTTAAATTCTGATATAAAAAATATTATGAAGGTAAACTCGTTCGAAACCAAGTTGAAATCTCGATTAATAATGGAATACTAATAAAAATCTAGGATTAAATGTACATTACTATTACTTATTCATTTCTCGTGTGTAATCTATAGGATTAAATGTACATTACTTGTTATTGTTTATCTCTCATGTCTAATATTGATTTCTTTGTATCGTACAGGATTGGTATCATACCTTTAATAATGACTTTGTATTTGTTTCGTATCTATAATAATAATAATAATAATAATAATAATAATAATAAAAGATTAATACATATTCTAATTAATAATTCTTATTCATGATTTATGTATTATTAATAATAACTATTTGTTTTATTTTTAATTAAGAACCCATTAAAGCCTAAAGCTTTTGAGCCAAATTAAATAAAATAAATAGTAAAATTTTACAATTATTTATGTCAAAACAAAAACAAAAATTGTAAAACTATTTTATCAATAAAAGTTATTCAATTCAATTCTATTCAAAATCTCTCTCTCTCTCTCTCTCTCTCTCTCTCTCTCTCTCTCTCTCAATTTTAATAACCGTTCCTCGTATACAATCATAATTTATAATAACATTTGCTCTAATAAACCCTTAGCTTCCATTTATTACATTCGCCCTACCTCTTTTTAAAATAAGTTTTTAATTAGAAATTTTTTTTTTTATAAAAGTTATGAATATCTTTCCATATTCGCAATACATAAGTCAGAAAATGGCAGAGTAAAAGAGAAGTGAACGCTTCACTAAAATTCAATACATAACATTCACTATTGTGAAAGTGGAAAATCAGTCGTAGAAACAATATATGGATCAAATGATCTCAAATAGGTTTCCATATGAAACTGCAAATTCCAAGCAAAAAGAGTAACTTTTCTGGGAACTCTTATTTTATTAAAGAGCTCGCGCTCTTTCATCCTCGGGGTTTATTATTATTATTACTAGTACAGTTCCGTCGCTTCGCTGACGGTTAGACAGGCTAAACTACAGAAAGAACGCAGCCGTGAAAATTTTGAGCTTCACATTGTGTCAACATTTTTGAATCTGGTATTTCCCAAAACCTCCTCACCCCCATTCATGCAACTTGGGGGCTAACCCCCTCCCCCATTACCCCCACCCCTCCCCATTACCACACCCATCCCCCATTACCCCCACCCCTCCCCATTACCCCACCCATCCCCCATTACCCCCACCCCCACCCTTCCCCCATTACTGCCCGGGATAAATTTCACAAACAGACAAACAGACAGGCTAAACTACAGAAAAGAAGACAGTCATGAAAATCTTGAGCTTCACATTGCCGCCCGTAATACAATTTCTGAATTTTTTTCTCAAATTTTTTCTCACAATTTCTGAAAGTGTGACGGACGGACGGACGGACGGACAGCTCTCTTATTATAGTATAGCTTATTATTATTATTATTATTATTATTCATACCAAACTGCCCCAACTAAAAACTGCTAAAGCGTCCATGAAATTCTCGAACCCAGGATTTTTATGTGAAGTCTGCAAGACATAAACTCACTAAGTACTAAAGAGTGTACATCAATAGTTCCTTGTGTAAAACAAATTCCCAAATCACCAAAAATATTAAATCTTTGAATTGATTTTAATTTTTGTTACTATTTGAATGTGTACTGTACTTAAGCTGATATAATGCAGAAGAAATTACATTCTTCAATTGTTTGCATACTTGAATTAAATTAAGTTTTTCAATTACAGTGGCTATTATTTTAGTGAATAAAAAAGAAAATGATAATTTTGTTACAAGTTTAGTCAGACTAATTTAGTTACTTTCAAGTTGTTTGGCTTGAAATGATTATCCCTTTAAATTAGGTAAGCTATTCTTATATAGCCGGGCAGGAATAAGAGACGAGCATTCTCGTGCGTAAATAAGAATAGTCAAGCATAGTCACAAACAGAAATGGCTGGGCATTCTCGTTAATATGGCATAATCACAAATAAGAAGAGTCGTGCACACTCACATTGCTCGTACATTTATTCTTAAGCTATTTGCAAATATTACCTATACGTTCAACATGGTCCACATTCGCATTATGACATGTAAATAATTTTATACAAACAATTTTGAACACAAATTTTTAAGTCAGTGAGATCTTGACATTTATTTAATCTCATGAGTCACTTAAATTTGGAATGCAGCTTCACAAATTTGAACTCACTGGCCTTGGGTGTGAAACTCAAAATTTTGATAGTTGTGGTATTTTTGTAAATTTATGGTCTCACGGGCTTTCCTCGATTTCACAAAAGAGTATGAAATTTTGTACAATCGTGGCCTGTCAAGATATAGGTAGGCTTTGCTATTAGTATTTAAGACAACTTTCGTGCTTCGTTACTAGTATTAATAGTTCAGTGAGTACCTAATTTTGGCCTATTCAGTCCAAACTATACTACTGTATATACTCTTGATGTCCCTTATTTTTGTTTCTCTTTTATTTAGGGGAGGGTACTATGTGGTATATAAACAAATCACAATGCAATCTAAAATTATCTAATAATAATTTATTTAACAGATAATAATACTGTTGCTGTTTCTAAGATGGAAATTAAATCCTGAAAATTTTATATAAAATACCATAATAATAACATTTAAATACTTCATATTAATAAATGCATTGATTTGTTCGTTCTCCCTCCTCATCTTGTGCGGAACGCTCTTCTACACAAGCGTCGTTCTTTACATTAATTATATTGTGTGTTGTTTGTACAGAGAGGGGCAGAAGGCGTTGCACATGGTTTTTATTGACTTGGAGAAGGCATATGATAGGATACCACGGCAGGAAGTTTGGAGATGCTTAAGGGAAAAGATGGTACCAGAGAAGTATGTTAAACTGATCAAGGGGATGTACAGGGAGTAACTACTAAGGTGAGGAGTAGTGGGGTGTGTCGAGAGCTTTGGGGTGGAAGTTGGTCTGCACCAAGGATCAGCTTTGAGCCCCTTCCTTTTCAATGTGGTATTCGATGTGTTGACGGACGGGATTAGAGGGAGGCGCCGTGGTGCATGATGTATGCAGACGATGTGGAGTAAAAAAGCAAGCTCAAAGTGTGTTTTGAACCTTTCTTCGAAAAACATTAGTGACAATGCAAAAAGTGCCCTTGGATATGGTATGTCCTTTTTTATTGTTAAAAAAACCTTCTGCTTTACAAATTTGTTACAGTCTCGCGTGTTTTGAAAAACAGTGTAATCTCCCTCAGTATTTGTTTAACATAGTTAAAGGCCTCGTTTATAGTGCGGCGAATAGTAATTACGAAGATAACTTTCCTAAACGTTTTCGCAATAGCCTCTCACAATTAAAAAAAGATGGGGAGCTCCATATTACTAAAGCAGACAAGGCTAACACCATAGTTATTATGGACAAAGTGGACTACATCGGAAAGATGAACGAGCTTCTCCAGGACCCCGCCACATACAGCAAACTTAGGAAGAACCCGCAGGATGACGTCATCAAATCATTTAATAGTGGCTTGAAACGCATTCTCAAAGATCATGAGGACTTAATTCCGCTTTTCATGTCCACTTCACCTTCTCTGCCCTACCTTTACGGTCTTATTAAAACCCACAAACCTGGCAACCCTATGCGCCCTATTATTAGCTCGGTGGGCTCTATTACTTATAAACTCTCCAAATGGCTTGTCAAAGTCTTGTCCCCCATTCTCGGACTATCTCTGATTCACATGTAAAAAATTCCATGGATCTTACTGAAAAATTGAATAATGCACGTACTGAAACTAACGATAGATTGATCAGTTTTGACGTTTGTTCATTGTTTACAAATGTGCCGATTGACGATATGCTTGACTTTCTCTCCCAAGAATTACATAAGTATGACCTGCCACTATCTTCACACATTGTTTTGGGACTTATTAAGCTTTGCATCAAAGACTGTAAATTTACTTTCAATAACGAGTATTATCAACAAGTTTTTGGGATGGCCATGGGCAACCCCTTATCGCCCCTCCTCTCCAATATTTATATGGAGTTTTTCGAAATTACTTACATTCCGAGAATCCTGGGGGTTGGCATCCCTTGGTTGCGGTACGTCGGCGATATTTTGTGTATCTGGCCCATGAATCGTGACTGGATAACTTCCTCCTTCAGTTAAATGATCAAGTCCCCTCCATTAAGTTTACTTTAGAAGTGGAACAAGACAATTCAATCCCATTTTGGATGTGCGTGTACATAGGGAAAGCCCAGGTTTTAAGTTTAGTATCTATCGGAAAACAACAAACAATTTGTCCTACGTACACTTTTACTCGGGTCATGACACCCCCACTAAGAAGGCCATTTTTTCATCAATGTTTCTCCGCGCCCTTAGGATCGCCAGTCCGGAATACATCGATGCCGAATTGGAAAAAATCAACGGTATTGGAAGTGATCTGTGTTATCCATCTGCGTTTATGGAATCTTGTCTCAACAAGGCAAAACGAACTTTCTATCGTGTCAATAATAACACTCGTACTTTGTCAAAAATATTTTAGTACTTCCATTTTTCCCGGGCTTTTAGGCATTGCTAATGTACTTAAACTTTTGGATATTAATGTAGTATTTTCATATAACAATATTGTGAAAAATCTCATAGTAAAAAATAGTCCTACCAATAATTCAGGCATTACCTATAAAATTGGTTGTAAACAATGTGATTCCTTTTACATAGGTCAGACGGGAAAGGATTTGCACACACGTATAAAACAGCATCAATATTCCGTTAGAACAGGACAGTTGTCCAGTGCCCTTTTTGTCCATTTGTCAGAGTTATCCCACTGTATTGATTGGAATAATGCTTCAGTTTTATTCCACTCTAGCAACATTGTTAATAGAAATATTCTTGAGTCTGCCATTATCCAACTTTCAAATAACTTCAACATAAGCAAAGGTCTTTTTCAACTCGATCCTGTTGTTTTGAATTCCTTCAAAACAGATTTAGATAAGATGGGTAGAACGCTAAATCTTTGGTAAACTTGTATGCTACTTTATTAGCTTTTAATTTTAATTTTATTTTTATATACATCGAAACTTAACCATAAAAGGCAGAGTGTTAAAACCCGGGCAGATTTCCAGTATAAATTTGTATTTTTATAATTCATTTGATCTTGTGCTAAAAATCGATATTTTTTCCTTACAAATCTGTATGCCTCTCTGATAATCCTTTAATTTTTAATTTTATTTTTACTTCTCCGTTTATTGCATATATATATATATATATGTGTGTGTGTGTGTGTGTGTATATTATTTCTTTTTTTTTCTTTTTTTTTCTTTCTGTAACCTATATATAGGCTGTAACCCTTTTATGTACTTCAGTGTTCCTGAGGATGTCATTAGACGAAAGCGCTTGAGCACCATTTTGTGTTTCCTTTCCTTCGTGGTTTTATTCATCATATATATATATATATTATATATATATGTTAAACACTATAGTTTTTTTTTTTCATGATGTTAGCCCGACCTGGGCAACGGGTCACACTTGCGAGTGACCCGTTGCCCACGTCGGGCTAACATCATGAAAAAAAAAACTATAGTATTTGTCATTTATCATTACTTATTCGAACTATAGTGGATGTAATTTTCCAGAAGAGTTTCTTGTTCCATGCACGGTCTGTGTTTAACATATAAGTTTCTCAAGGGACCATTCTGAGTTTATATATATATATATATGCTGCAAACCCACAAGGAAAAAGAAAACGATTCCAAGCCCTTTCGTGTATTCAGAGCTACATCTCGTCAGGGAATTCAGGGTTAAGGATGTCCCCTGTCTCGCCTTCAATTTGGGAATATATATATATATATATATATATATATATATATATATATATATATATATATATATATATATATATATATATATATATATATATATACAGTATATATATATATGCTATTTACAATATGTCTTACTGACAAACTGAAGTTTCCTAATGACCCTAATTTCAAATTGGTAAGCTTTGATGTATGCTCGTTATTCACAAAAGTCCCTGTCGATGACCTACTTGATTTTTTAAAAGATAAGAGCTTTGAATATTCTTTCCCTGTTCAACACAACACTCTTATTGAGTTAAGCTTCGTGTCGAAGATTGTAAATTTCAGTTTGAAAATAAGTTTTATGCTATGTCGTTTGGATTGACGATGGGAAATCCCCTTTCACCTGTACTAGCTAATTTATATATGAAATTTTTTGAAAATAGAATTTTGCCTACGATTGTTAATTTTAATCTGGTTTGGTACAGGTATATAGATGATATTTTATGCCTTTGGCCTAATAATTTGGATGTTGACTTATTTCTTGGTAGGCTCAACAATTTAGTCCCCTCTATTAAGGTCACAGTTGAAAAAGAAAATGATGGAAGCCTATCTTTTCTGGATCTAAAAATTTGGAGATGCTCTAATCAGTTCAAATTTGAAGTCTATCGCAAGCCTACTAATAATAACTCTTATGTGCATTTTTATTCTGACCATCATCCCTCGATTAAATCCTCTATTTTCTCTGCAATGTTTCTTAGAGCATTGAGAGTTGTCAGTCTTGAATTTTTAGATTCCGAGTTATGCAATATCATGAATATTGATACTAAATTATGTTATCCTATTTCATTTTTAGATAACTGTCTAAGGAAAGCCAATAATAGGTATTATAATAATGTAATTGTAAAGGAATTTGAGCGTAAAATCCTTAGCCTACCTTACCATGTTAATTTTCAATATCTTCCGACTTTACTTAAAGCACTTGGCATCAATGTGGTCTTTAAGTATAATAATACTGTTAAATCACGCCTAATAAAGAATAGCTCGGATAATGTTGGTTGTGTGTATTCGATCGGATGTACACAATGTAACTCAGTATATATTGGCCAAATGGGTAAAACGTTAGATATTCGGGTTAAACAGCATAAATATGCGTGAAGAACAGCTAATAATTCCAATGCTTTGTTTAACCATATGTAATATTATGTATAGATGTAATCATAGCATTAAGTGGGATAGTTCTAAAGTGCTTGTTGAAAACAGAGATATAATAGAAAGAAATATTCTAGAATGTGCATTTATCCATTATAAAACCAATTTCAATAACAGTGCGGGAATGTATAAAATTGACAACATCTTGTTAAAATTCCTTTTGCTTCTCATTAACTCTTGTTAAGTATGTACTAATTGTTTTGGTTTCCGCTACCTTGTATATATTTATGGGCATCTTGCCTTCTCTCTTCATTCCCTGACGAGGTGTAGCTCTGAATACACGAAAGGCCTTGGAATCGTTTTTCTTTTTCCTTGTGGGTTTGAGTATATATATATATACTATATATATGTATATATATGAAAGTGAAAGTGAAAATTAAAAGGTTTATTGGCAGGCTATAGTCCATATAACAAATATTATTAATACAATGACAGTTCATATACTAAGGATAGAAATATATACAAGTTGTTGTTGTTGTTGTTGGTTAGCCGATCCGCCCACCCTGATTGAGCAAGCCGGCGGCACGCAAGTAGCCGATCGCCCTCTCCGGAGTGGACCAGAGGTTCAGCGCATTAGTGATGTTGTGATGTGTTCGTTGTTGTGCTAGAGCGGTACAGTCTGTCATAATGTGTTGAATTGTTTGTGTGTCCTGGCACAGGTGGCAGGTGTCGTCTGTGGAGTTGTCTAGTCTGTGTTTATATGTCTGTAAGCTGGGGTGATGTCCACATCGGAATCGTGCTAAGTTAACTCGATCCGATCTGCTGAGGCTGGTCTCTGACCTTTCAATGGGTGGCGGCTTCGCACCTAGGACCGCATTCGGACCGAATCGTGTCAGTGCTTTGTGGGTTAGGTGTGTGTGTATGTGTTTTCTGTGGGTCGTGATATGGAATGAAGTATTTGGTTATAATGTCTCTCTGGTGTTACCTTAATGGTGCGATGTGTTGGTGCATGATTGTACAATGTAAATGTAGTGGCAAGGATTTTGTGGGTTAGTTGTCGCTGCTGCCATGAATTGTGTTCCCCTCATGTCTAAATGTTCCCTAACTTTCAGTATTTTTCTTTCTGTGTGCAGGTGTTCTATTAGTGTTGTTTGAGTACATCCTGTAATGATACAAAGTGCGTTGTTTTGTATTGCCTGTAAAGTATTTATGTGCGTGTGTGTGTGTGTGTGTGTGTGTGTTTGAGATAATGGGTGCCCAGCATGAGCTAGCATAGTCCATAACTGAGCGAATATATTGTTTGTATATGAGTGATGTTGTTTCCTGCTGGTGTCCAAAGTTTGTGCCTGTTAGTACCCTAAGCGTGTTAAGTCTTGACGTACATTTGTTTTTAATGTCCTGAATGTGATTTGCAAAAGATAATGATATGTTGTATGTGACCCCAAGTATTTTGGTCTTGTGAGTGTGTGGAATGTTGGTGTTGTTTAGTGTAAGCTGTGGAGTTATCTGGTGTTCTTTTGTGTTGCTTGTTAGCAAGGTGATGGTTGGTTTTGTGGGCGCGACTTTGAGTCTATTGTGTGTGAGCCAGTCTTGTATACTGTTTATGTATGTTTGTAGGTTATTTGTAGCGATGTCGATGTTGTTGTAGGTGGATGTTAGAGTGATGTCATCTGCATATGATGATAAGGTAAGCTTGTTATTATGGGTGTTGAAATGTCATGCATGTATAAGTTGAACAGTGTTGGTGAGAGAACAGAGCTTTGAGGGACCCCGTTCGGAAAAAGCTTGTTTTTGGATGACTTGCCATTAAATGTGACATGTGAGTATCTTCCTGAAAAATAGTTGCTCAGCCACCTTTTGGTGTTATTGTGCATGTGTGTGTTGAATATTTTGTTTATGAGAGAGAAGCGTGGGATAACATCAAATGCTTTACTAATGTCTATTGTTGCAAATAGTGTACGTTGAGCTGGTCGTCTAGAGTTGATGCCATCCATGATGTGCTGCGTGAGGTTATTGAGTAATGTCGTGGTTAAGTGGTGAGGTCTGAATCCATGTTGAGTAGGCGATAGTGGTATGTGTGGGTTGGTGATTTGTAAGAATAGTCTTTCTGTTACTTTGGAAGGTGTGCATAGTAAAGTAATGGGTCTATAGGAAGCTGGTTCTGTTGGATTTTTGTTTGGTTTGAGAGTGTAATAATTTTAACTTGTTTCCATATGTTAGGAATAATACAGTGTTGGTATGAATGTGTGCTGATGTTTGTGAGAGCTAGTAATCCCTGTGGGCTCAAGTGTTTAAGGTGTACGTTAGATATGTTGTCTGGTCCAGTAGCCTTCGAATTCTTAATGTTTTTGATGAACTTGGTGGTCTGGTCTGTATTGAAGGGTGTAATGGCCGTGTCGAGTCTGTAGGCTTTCTTGTGTTCTAGCTGTTTGTCTGTCTCGTGTTTCTGGTTGTTTTCTCTGTTTAAGTGACTTATCTTTGCGTAGTGATTAACTAGAATGTTAGCTTGTTGTGTATATGTTGGGATATTATTTTGGCTGCGACAGATAGGCGCGTGTGAGCTGTGAATGTCGCTGTTAGAGTGGGTAATGCTGTTTATAGTCTTGTATAGCCTGGATGTATCTGTGGAGTGGTTTAGTGTTGTTATGAATTCCCTAAATGTTTCTGTTTGTTTTTCTTTAAGTTTGTTGTTTATTTCTGTGTTGAGCTGTTGTATCTGCTATTTTATGGCTTCTATGTGTGGTGTTTGTGTGTTATGTTTGAGGTTGTTACGCTGCCTTATGAGGTGGGCTATTTCTCTAATATAATTTGGGTTGTATTTCCTAATGTTGCCCTTGGGTATGTATTTGTTTGCATTATTGATAATCTGATTGAATGTCTTGAGTGTTGTATTGATGTTTATGATGGGTGTGCTGTTTAATGTGGTGAATTGTTCCTCAGTCTGTATTTTGAACTGTTCCCAATCAGCTTTCTTGTAATTTCTGTAAGTGTGCCTGAGGCTGTTGGGGCAGAGTGTAGAACGTGTTGTAATGATGATGGCAGGTGGTTGATGACAGTTGTTTTTCTGTTCTCCAGTGTGTATGTGTTGCTAGTGAGGGGGAACAGAACGTTATGTCTGGGGAGGAGTTTGAGTATCCTGCTTGATGTGGTATGTGTGTATGTTCTTCTGTGTTGTTAAGAATGAAGAGGCTGTTTAGTTGTGTGGCTATGTTGGCGCCTCTGGTGTTGTTTTTTGTTGTGCAGGTACCAACTAGTGTATTTAGCGTTGAAGTCTCCTCCTAAGATCTAAGATGACATTAGTGAGAAAGGCCAGATTGTGTAACTGTGGATTGTAATTGGCTGGCACCTGAGGTGAATTATCTAGTGGGATGTAAATGTTGATGAGTGTGGCGTTGTGTTTTGCGCGTGTTTTAATGTTAACTGCCTGTATTTCTATCGTGTTATCTGCTTGGATTATGTTTGTAATGTTTTGGGTAGCATCAGTGTAGCTAATGATTTTACGTATGTAAGTGATAAGTCCACCCCGTGACCTCAGTACGATCTTGACGGATCGCCGTGAAGTCAGGGATGGTAGGTGTTTTGTGTGTGCGTTTTAGTTTTGTTTCTTGTATAAGTGCTATGTGAATGTTTTGTTTGTGTACGAATTCCCTAAGCTGCATGATTTTGTTTGTGAGGCCATCTACGTTGCACTGTAATATGTTAATATTATGCTTCTGTATGTGTCTTATAGTCCTATTGTGTCTATGTCTTTGTGTATGGTGGCATGTGTAAGTTGTAGTGGAGCCTGCATTAGTCTTAATGTCGCCGGAGAGTAAGAGTAGTCCGGGGAGCACGTCCGGCCAGGGGTGGATTCAGGTTGCGCGGGGCCCGCGGCACATTCGTAACCGGGGCCCCTTGCCTCAGTTACGAACATGGGCGTCGTGGTTAGGAAAAATGAAAATGTAGGTCGGCCATTAGTGAAGTGAAAATTCCACTAAAAAATCGCAAAATTGCAAAAAAAATTACAAAAATGATGAATTGCAATATAGAGATCAGTGATTACAGGTTACTAGCTCGGGCGAAAGCGTCAATAATTTGCAGCGCAATCGCAATATGCGATATGCATTCGCAGCGCGGGGCCCCCGAAAGCAAGGGGCCGGCGGCATATGCCGCTTTTGCCATATGGTTAATCCAGCCCTGCGTCCGGCACGCAATTGCTCCCAGTAAATGAAAAAATAGCATGCTGGTATAGGTCCGGCCCCGGGAGCCGATCGGCACTCTGACCGTGCCACGCAACAGGCCGTCGACTGCCAATCTGGCCAACCGTAGACAGCCCCCTGCACGGAGATTTGCGGAAGTTTGCCCACCAGCGCATTGATGTTTCGGTTTGACGTCGCCTCTTCGTGTTTTTTTGTTGACGTTGACGCGCTGACGTGTCCCGCGCTGAAGGATACAGCCACTACTAGAAACTTCCTCGTCAGCTGCTAACTTTTGGTTTTATTTTGTGTAGATTCAGTTATTACTGTGAATCTATTAAAAGAACATTTTCTGTTATTTTGTGCTTGTCCTTCGTCTGCAATTTTGTGTTGCTCTCTTGTTGGAGTTCTGAAAATGTATTGCTCGCCTGTCTGCTCAATTGCTCAAATATTGACTGTTTCTTCTATTTCTTCTTCCTTTAATTTACACTAGAAATATGTCTAAAAATCCAATACAGAAATCTTCTTGGGAAGAATTTACACATGCTCGAGTGCTCCTGATCTTCGTACACGCAACAGAGAATAGCAGTCGTAAATTACAAGTTGTGTAACTATGCTCTTTGGAGAGGGATTTTAAGGTTGTTCAAGTAGACTAAGACTCTAGTTTAGGTAAAAAAAAACGGGAAGGCTAAGTTAACCTATTAAAGGATAAACGGCAGGACTCATGGATAGCTTGGATAATTGGGCTGGTTGATTTTTTTAATTCTTTGCATCAGACTGTATTGAGCACGATTTGTTACCTCTGGGAAGCTCGGGACATTGCGGGTAGCAAACATTTGCGAAGCTGAGCATCTCGGGGGTAATTTATGTAAGAGTCTAAAAGACCTGTTGTACAGCAAATTTAGGGTTCTGCCAGAACCTTTTTTATAATTCACCCAGAGTTGCTGTCCGTATATATTACTGCAGAAAGTACGAAAGAGAGTCTTTAGCTGCACTTGTACAGAACCGAAAGTCCCTTATAGTCATATTCGCTTTAGCACAAAGGCTTCGAGATTGTTTTTTTATATCCAAGTCACTCAAGGAGCTTGTAATAGTTTGACCCAAATACTTAAACTCGTGTACTTCCTCAATGACTTCACCTTTCATTTTAAACCTAATATCAGTTGGCTGATTACAGCTTTCAGGATGAAATTGCATAACCTTAGTTTTTGTAACATTAAAAAGAATATCATGTTTCTGCGAATACACTTCGCAGACCTTTAGTAGCCGACCCAAACCTTTAACAGAGGGACTTATTAACACCGTATCATCGGCATAAACTAAGTTATTTATCCTTGTGTTATCTATACAACACCCCACTGTTGCCTCATTTAGTGAAGCAATTAATTCGTCAATATAACATTAAACGGCATAGGGGAGAGCAAGGAGCCTTGTCTCTCCCCGCAAGAGAAGCCAAAACATTCGGATAGTACATTGTCCCACCTAACGGTAAAAGATTGGTAGGAATACCGAAATTTCAATAAATTTAATATGTACATGGGAACCTTCCTGTCTTCTAATTTTTTAAATAAAATATTGTGGTTCACTCTATCATATGCCTTACTTATATCCAGGAAACAGCTATAACTAGTTGAATTACTGCCAGTGTATTTAGATATTGTTTCTTTAAGTACTTAGATACACAGGTCAGTTGAGTGAGACCTTTTAAAACCAAACTGATTAGAGGTCCATAGGTAATCATTTAATCGGAGTAACAAGAGTTTTTCTAGTATATATATATATATATATATATATATATATATATATATATATATATATATATATAAAGAACGACGCTTGTGTAGAAGAGTGTTCCGCACAAGATGAGGAGGGAGAACGAACAAATGAAAAATGAGGTACCACCCGGAATCGAACCCGGGATCATCCGATTGCCGGTCAGATATGTATCCGCTACACCATGGACCTCGATCAATCAGAAGTCGTAATTCTCCTACATACGAGCAGAAACCAATGCCCTGAGGGGGCACCTTCGCATGCCGTACATACGGGGCTCCAATAAACCTTAGCCCCCCCCCCCGCCCATGGCCTAAACCATTAGAGGTACAGTAAAATTAAACATACCTTACAAAAGAGAATTTAATCCTGCATTTAATGAGAAACAATTAAAACTTGGTGTTCCCGCCATTGGCTTCCAAGACAGCCTGAATTCGCCTTGGGTAGCTTGCCAAAAGTGACGTGAATAGATCTTGATCGTTACGCAAATTTGCTAAAACAGTTTTATTGTGTTGCGTCATTGTATCCTTCGAAAATCGATTTGCTGCAGGTTCTTGAAACAAGAGACATTCAACCTTGTCCTTTATAACTGATCCAATGTGTTCGCAGACGTTCAGGTCAGGAGAATCTCCTGGCCATTCTTCATTTCCAAAGAAATCGATCTCATGGTTCCACAACAACTGTTGAGTGGCTAATGCCTTTAAAGCAGGGGGCCTTATCGTGCAGAAGTGTGACCTGATCGACATCCATAACATTGTTTGGGTTTCTTAGAAAAGGAATGACATGCTGGGATAGAATAATATCACAAAAATACTGCCCATCCCAACTCTGACCATTTGGCTTCAGCACCCACATAAGCTTCTTTGCAGTGAACAAAACAAACACACCAACACAGTCTGGACTTTTTAATAATTCGCGATAATGTTCATTGTCATCGATTTCATCTGGTGTTGTGGCCCACACTCGATCATTTTGGTAGTTAGGCCGACGTGTTACGTAAACAAAAAATTCATCGGAGACAGCTAAATGCATGAAATCATCCACATCCCAATGTTCAAGATAATGGGCAAACCACATTTTGTCATCGATGTTAAGTTGAGTTTTTCTTGGCTTTGGAAGTTCATGCCAGGGCTTTAAACCTTGCCTATGACGGTACAGTCGAATGATCTCACCACTAACGATCTTTCCTCTCAATACTTCGATCTCTCTAGAAAGTTTAGCACAGCTGTTTTTCCGCTTACGCGTACCGCTTTCAATGATGTCCTTTGTTTCCTGAGAGAGTGGCAAATTTGGGCGCCCAGATTTGGTTGTATCCATTTCACATTCATCCAAAGTTTTATTCAAATTTCTTTTGACGAAGTCCTCACTTCTTCGCAGAGTTTTGGCAACCCATGAACGTGTTATAAAGGTGGCTCCAGCATCACGAGCTTCCCGAAATGTTATTGCTCGTATGCGATCTATCACACGTTGCCTCTCCGAATCACCAATTAATTGAGAAGCCATTATATTATCACTTTATCAGCTAGAGTAATTTTAATACCTGCAATAAATAAAGAATTTTATATATTTTTATAATCACTAAAAACTATTTCGATATAAGTAAACATGTAAGCTGCAAATGGGGGCTAAGGTTTTTTGGAACCCCTTATATACATTTTAACTGCAAACAACACACAGTATAATTAATGTAAAGAACGACGCTTGTGTAGAAGAGTGTTCCGCACAAATTGAGGAGGGAGAACGAACAAATGAAAAATGAGGTACCACCCGGGAATCGAACCCGGGATCATCCGATTGTCGGTCAGATATGCTATCCACTACACCATGGACCTCGATTCTCGGGTGGTACCTCATTTTTCATTTGTTCGTTCTCCCTCCTCATCTTGTGCGGAACACTCTTCTACACAAGCGTCGTTCTTTACATTAATTATACTATGTGTTTTTGCAGTTAAAATGTATATATGTACGGCATGCGAAGGTGCCCCCTCAGGGCATTGGTTTCTGCTCGTATGTAAGCGAATTACGACTTCTGATTGATCGAGGTTCATGGTGTAGTGGATAGCATATCTGACCGGCAATCGGATGATCCCGGGTGGTACCTCATTTTTCATTTGTTCGTTCTCCCTCCTCATCTTGTGCGGAACACTCTTCTACACAAGTTTCGTTCTTTACATTAATTATACTGTGTGTTGTTTGCAGTTAAAATGTATAATATATATATATATATATATATTTTTTTAATTGGTGTTGTTTAACCTCCTTCGTAACATTTAAGGTTGTATGACGGAGGGGACCTACAACTTTACGTGGGATCCGAACCACGGGTCGCTACATAATCTGGGGGCAGAGGACGGTCTCCTATCCAACTACTACCCAGACCCAATGTTGCTTAACTTCATATATATTATATATATATATATATATATATAATATATATATATATATATATATATATATATATATATATATATATATATATAAATAACAGAAATTGAGTGTGCATAATAGTATTATTTTATATTAAACATTTTTTGAAATTTAAATTCTTGTCTTTATTGCGTAACCAACATTTTCAATACCTACTGTTTTGTTCACTGCATTGGCGTTGTAATATGTATTATTTATTATTTATACGTATATAATGCTATTATTCTATATTAAACTTCATTTTTGAAATGAAATTATTGTTATTATTGTAACTAATATTTGCATTACTTACTCAGTCCTACTGTTTTGTTCACTGAGGACGTTGTAATATGTAGAAAGTGTATATAAAGGTATTATTCTGGCTTAAACATTTTTTGAAAGCAAATTTATAAATGCCTTTTTTTTGAGGTTTGCCTGCCTATTTTGAATGTTTATTTTGCCTAGTTGCCTGCCTTTTTTAAGGGTTCTTAGTCCCTAAACATCGGGGCTCTAAAATAATATATCTCATAAAATCATATACATAATTAACTAATTGTTTTCTCAAAGAAAAGAGATCTTCGGAATAGTTCCCCTTTCCAAAGCCATTAATTAGAACTACAGACCATACAGAATTAGAGATTAACAAAGATACATTGCATCCACTCAAGGTTATATCCAGAAAACGGAAATTTGGTGACAGAAAAAAATAGCAAAGAAAAGTGGCTGGGAATGTAAACGAACTCATTAAAATGTAAATATTCATATTGGAATAGACAGAGCCGGATTTAGACGTGTGGAGGCCCTGGGCAGCCTCCATGTGGAGGCCCCCCTACCTTAGGGGAAGACATAATTGAAGTCATCCATAAGATTCATAATATAATTAACATACATACACTTTCAAAACATCGTGCACTCTTGTGTCTGTCCATTCCACTCATTTCTGCAAAAAATGAAAGCCTCGGGTTACTCGGGTATTCCATTATAGTGAGAGTAGGCCTAAAAGAGTAATAAAAACAAAATAATAATCAGTACACAACAAATAGCAATTGGTAAAAGTTTATGTACTACAGTGGTATTGGATGCGCGTGTTTTTTTGTTGATCATCTATCGGGTTTTTCTAGTTTCGGTTTTTTTCTATTTTGATAATGGCTTGTCAATATGTGGAGGCCCCCAAGATGTGGAGGCCCGTGGGCAGCTGCCCACTTTGCCCACTCCTAAATCCGGCCCTGGGAATAGAAGTGGTAACAAAATACACAAATGTGAGATTCTTTTCCTGGCAAAAAAACAGTTTTAAAAGAAGAGGTATTGGATAGTTTAAAGTATAATAAAATAAAAAATTGCATATAACATCCACACCATGCGTACACTTATCTTTTGTACCTAATCACTCAAAAAGAAAATTTTAAAAGGATAGCATGACATTCTTATCCTGGAAAAGTAATCTATATCATGCGCTTATTTTTAAAGGATTAATTTATTTTATTTGCAGGAATAGGAAATCATTAATCGGCTGGCATATTTCAGCGTGGTCGTCGTCATTTTCATACAGGATTGCCAGACATCCATCTCGATTTCTGCAGGACTGTCCCGACTTGCCAAATCCCGAGTTCTGAGTCCCGAGTCTCGAGCTAAATAAGTTCTTGAAAGATAGGTCAGATGTACAATTAGATCAGAAATGCGACATAAAGTAGGTACAATTTTTCAAGAATTATCCCATTGCAAATAATTTGTTCAAAATAATATCTTTTGTTTTTGCAATTGCCCATTCAAATGCGATTTCGGAAAGAATATTCAGTTTGATGAGCACAGCTTGGCGTAAAAGTGGAACAAATTACTTTTAACAAATTTGGAGGCTCAGCTGATGGTTAAAGAAAATTATAAAATGTCATGTAAGGATTTTCGAAAATTTTTGAAAACTGAGCAAGGGGTTGAAGTTCTACGAAAAGCAAAGTCGAGCGAAAAGTATTTATAAATTAACTGTTCAGAAACATAACTATGAAATTAACTTAAAATCTATATTTCTGTGATTAAATTAGGTCCCTCATTTGCCAAATTGATATAATCTATTTTATTTTTAATGATGTTATTTTGTAATAAAAACGCCTTGCCATTATTCATTTTATTTTGAGCGTAAAATGTAAGTAAATATATAATAGAAGCGAATTTGGATAATTATGCGAGTGTAGTAGTGTCAACATTAAAGGTGTTATTCTTTCTAAAAATAGGAATTATTATTGTGTTGCATTTCTTGAATTGTTCTTTATGGTTTTGTTGGGTAAATAAAATTTTTTTTTTCTGTAGTTTGTGTGTAGTTATTCTGTTATTTTAAATTTTACAAATTGTGTAAAAACAGGTCTTGTCTCTCGACTTGACTTGGGAATTTGAAAATTTGGCAATCCTGTTTCCATACTGTCGTTATCATCTCAACTATTCTTACATACACATTTCAATTCTTTCGGTCTTTACAATTTATTACCATAAAAACATATTATAAAGAATCGTTATACATTTGACAGGCGGAATGATCTAGGAAATTTAATTTTGCGAAATTGTCGTACATTTGGCTACTCAGAATAACTTCTTTCGATACCACGTTTGCAAAAGATAGTTTTGAACAGAATATTATGGCTCATTATTTTCACAGTCGTTAAAGTGGTAACTTAGTTCTATTTTTGAAGACTATATCAAAGTATTTCCAAAGTTTACTAGTTTTGAAAGCATTTGTATACATTTGGGATTCATTTATAAAACCTTGGTTGATATATTTTCCATTCTCTTAAAATAGTGCAATTCGCAAATCGTCTCCTGTATTTGAAAACAAAACTGTCAGCTTTTTCACCATTTTGAACCGGCTACGTGTATTTGCTAAATAACATACATTTATATATACAGTATTCACCTAGATTACTAGTCCTCGTTAATTCAAAGGACAGGATTGATATTTTTTTTACTGGCTTCTTTGGAACTTTACCGCACGTTATCTCTTGTATTCTAGCTCACAATGGGGAATTCAGGATATATCGCCGTGAAGTTCACATTGAAGTTCAATTAGGTTTTAGGTTTAGGACCTAAACAGTGCTTGTATAACAACTATGTGATGTTAATACGAGATTAAAATATTACAAATCAATATTTCCTACACTCAAACGTTCTCCTCTCCATGTTCAAACTTAAAAGCAACAGAATACATACAAAAAATTTGAAAAGCTCATTCTATATCTATAACGTGTTTGTCAATAATGCGAGTTGGACTTGCAGAAGCGATACTGTACACTTTTTATTAACACTCAGAATGGAAACTTGCGTTACTGTCCATTGTTATTTTTCTGAAAATGAGTGAAAAAGGGACATTGTTAATATTTTAAAGACAAACGAAGTAGTCTGTGAAGAATCAGCAACAAACAGTGCCATTGTGAGTGCCGGTAATAAAGTGGCAGAATCGGACGAAGATGAGCCAATGAAGAAGCAGTACAGAAAATAGTTTTATTCGAAAGTACAGTGATAGCTACAGTGGATATGGGTTCATTTGTACAAAAAATTGAACAACAATGTTTTTTGTTGATTTTCGCTTTGAATTATGCCTTCAAAACTTGTGTATCATTTATAAACGAAACATAATGACCTTCAAAATAAACCAAAATATTTCTGAGGGCTGAACTAAATATTAAAACCATACAAAGAAGTCGGTTGTGTTCTTCACTTCGCCTTTCGCTGGTCAACATTATTTCTTCGAGAATCGATCGTTTGCTTCGAGTCAAGATGGAACAGAGATCTCATTAAAGTGAGTAATTTTAACTTTTATTTACTTTGTGAGGCTGATATGTAGTTTCGCGGCCACTTCTTTTCTGGCATAGTCCATATGTAGCCCTACACTGCGCTTTTGCATCAATAATTTCTTGCAATCATTGCGGCATAGAAGAGGCCAGATTGTAGGGAATGTTTGGTGTTCGACGTAAGCTCTCCCAACTATTCCTCGTGTGAGCTAAAAGTGCTTCAAATGTTCTTTCATTGCGTTGCTCCCATTCGTTAATCATTATTGCCCAAAGGTTTTCAATCGGATTCATATCAGGAGAACGTGGTGGCAGAATTAGATTAATAATCTCTGGCTCCCTTTCCTCCTCCCTTCGTAATTCCCCACCCAACCTCGTTTCCTTCGACATAGCAACGCTTACCTCCATCCTCATTCCACTTCCTTCATTAAACCTATTATCGCTTTTACTGTCCCTTCCTTCCATCCTTCAATGCCAGCGTTCTTAAACCTTGCACATAAATTATATAATATAGAATCTAACACCTTAGATCTCTACGCATTCATGTTACTCGAAGACGCCTGTGTCTTAGGGGAATCTAAGTGGGCTTGAGGGGTAGTCTATAGATTACTACAGATGACCTTGAACGCTCCAACTATTTAAAAATGATTATTTATTACGCACATCATATGGCATAATACACACATGAATTTAAGTATCTTACACTATAGGAATGGAATTGAATCCTACCAGAGTTAAAAAGTCGCAAAATATGATAGATTAGTTTGTATTAAGAGGTTACTAAGAGAAAAAGATTTGGGATAGAGCGGAAGGCAGAGAGTATATTTCTCGAGTTTCGGTTATTATTAACGTTATATGGATGGATACATTGCCATGCGGTGTGATCAGAGAGAGAGAGAGAGAGAGAGAGAGAGAGAGAGAAGAGAGAGAGAGAGAGAGAGAGAGAGAAGAGAAGAGAGAGAGGAGAGAGAGAGAGAGAGAGAGCTTTTAAATCACACCTTTTAAATGGTTTGTGGGTAAGGGCTTCACGTACGTTATTTTAGTCCAGGGTAGTTTATGTGGAGGTGTTAACGTAACTTGCACTTGGGACTGTTAATTGTAAGACAACTACCATAGCTGGGACTGAAACACGTTATCCCCTGCATACTCTATATATCTAGATACAGTATGTCTCTATATATAATACTAATAGATAGAGTGATCGACACAATGATAATGTGGACGTCATTGATGGGGTTAGAGCAATTATGTGCACCAATCCGAGCACACCTCCGCTGCCACAAGGACCGCCCATTTTATACCTAACAGACTAGCTTTGGACGAGACACAGGCGCGAGACTTATTGTAAGCACTGTACATATTAAATTGAAATTTTGGTATTCCCACCAATCTTTTACCGTTAGGTGGGGCAATGTACTATCCGAATGTTTTGGCTTCTCTTGCGGGGTGAGACAAGGCTCCTTGCTCTACCCTATGCTGTTTAATGTGTATATTGACGGATTAATTGCTTCACTTAATGAGGCAACAATGGGATGTTGTATAGATAACACAAGGATAAATAACTTAGTTTATGCCGATGATACGGTGTTTATAAGTCCCTCTGTTAAAGGTCTGGATCGGCTACTAAAAGTCTGCAAAGTGTATTCGCAGAAATATGATATTCTTTTTAATGTTACAAAAACTAAGGTTATGCAGTTTCATCCTGAAAGCTGTAAGCAGCCAGCTGATATTAGGTTTAAAATGAAAGGTGAAGTCATTGAGGAAGTACACGAGTTTAAGTATTTGGGTCAAACTATTACAAGCTCCTTGAGTGATGACTCGGACATAAGAAAACAATCTCGAAGCCTTTGTGCTAAAGCGAATATGACTAAAGGAACTTTCGGTTCTGTACAAGTGCAGCTAAAGACACTCTCTTTCGTATTTTCTGCAGTAATATTTACGGACAACAACTCGGTGAATTATAAAAAGGGTTCTGGCAGAACCCTAAATTTGGTGTAAACAGGTCTTTTAGACTCTTACATAAATTACCCCCGAGATGCTCAGCTTCGCAAATGTTTGCTATCCGCAATGTCCCGAGCTTCCCGGAGGTAATAAGACGTGCTCAATACAGTCTGCTGCAAAGAATTAAAAATCAACCAACCTGATTATCCAAGCTATCCATGAGTCCTGCCGTTTATTCTCTAAACCAGCGGTTCTGAACCTTTTTCGTGTAATTTACCCTTTCGACCAGTTCACCCAGCCAGATTTACCCCCCCCCCCCCTTAAATAGGTTAAGCGTTAAGACGGTTAAGTAAACAAACTAGACTCGATGACAAACTTTATTATCATTAGGTATTAATAACACAGGCCTGCAAAATTGAGGGTCCTAAAAACTTTTTTGAAATTGTATGCTGGTTTTATAGGAATTTGGGGTGCTAAATCCCAAAACGGCCTCAGATTTGCTCCACGTATAGTTTTTTCACAATTTGCTATGACGTTTTTATGTTGTAATATGTTACTGAATAAAATAAGTAGTGAAGAATTATCACATGAAACCTATTTCCTGACCATTTCTGATATATTTATTTTAAAAAACTATAAAATTTGGATACTTACATCTTTACTTAGTGGAATGGCTTAGTAGTCCCGTTTTCTTTGCCAGTGAAGCTGCGCCTGTTGCATTTCCTTTTGTGCGCTGCTTCCGGATTTTCACGATGCAGCATCCAGCAATAATCCCCCATCATATTAACGCTCCACCGGCCTTGGTATCTCTTTTCCATCTCCTTAATGCCTTGATGGAAACGTTCTCCCTGTTCCTCACTTACTGCACCTACAAAAATACCTTCTCTTAATTTTGCTTCTGATAGGTTAGGGAACTTCTTGCAGAGGTACTTAAAGCATTCTCCACTTTTTTCTAATGCCTTAACATACTGTTTCATAAGGCCTAGTTTTATATGACGAGGTGGTAGAAGTACTTTCTTTGGGTCAACAAGATTTTTACGCAAAATATTCTTGCTTCCAGGTTCTAGAGATCTTCTTTGTGGCCAGTGTTTTTGCTCCCAGTGTTGACTCTTTGCTCTGCTATCCCATTCACAAGGGAAACATGGGAATTTAGTATATCCTCCCTGCTGCCCCAGAAGCATGCACAATACCTTAAGGTCTCCACAAATCATCCAGTGATCATAATATTTTATCTTTGTAAGAACCAATTCCAATTCTCATAACTTTCTTAGAGATGTACCGAGTGACCAACAGGTACGAGGCATACTTGTTCCCATTGTGCAAAAACAGCTTTTAGACTTCTTTTAGAAGAGTCGATGAAAAGTCTCCATTCATCCGCTTTGTACTCAATGCCAAATGCCTGTACCAAACCATCACTATCACTACAGTAAACTGAATTGCCCTCATGTGAAAAGTAGTGAATAAACTCCTTTTCTCTTCTTCTATACAAATATATCGATGTTCCAGCTGATAATAAATTTCTTTCTTTTAATCTGGAGCCTAAGAGTTCAGCAGATTCCTTGGATAATCCCAAATCTCTCACTAAATCGTTTAGTTCAGATTGAGTGAACAACTGGGGGTCTTGACTTCCTATATCACACTGAAATTCTTCATGATCAGTATCTGAACCAGAATTACTAGGCAAATCTTCCAATGTTTCTGGTGGAAGCGGAACTGGAACTTCTGGCCCATGAGGAACAGGTCGAAAAGCTGATGGAAGATTTGGATAGAATATGGCTTTCTTATTTTTTGAGTTATAGCCTTTAACATCACAAGAGCAAAAATAGCAGTCATCACAGTGATTTTTTGGCTCCCTCCATACCATTGGCACACCAAATCTGAATGCTTTCTTTTTGCCTTTACACCATTTCCTTAGATCCTCTACGCAAATAAAACAAACTTTGTGTGGTGCCCATGGTTTGTCTTGGTCTCCTAGTTTCATTCCAAAGTAGGCATGGTACACTTGCCTAATAAAATTTGTTACGTTTCTTTGATGTTTCTTGATCACAAATTCCCCGCATATGTAGCAGAAGCTGTCGGGACTGTTGACACATCCACGGCTAGCCATGATTCACAACTTACTACAGTACCCAGAACACAATAAGAGTCTTGAATTTAATTTAATAAGGCTAAATAAGGCTTTCTTAACACTATCAAAACACGCTAGTTCGCTGATATAAAACACAAAAAACAACTCAAAATCACTGAAAAAATTCGCTTCGGATGAATCATTGTGCGCACGTCATGAAATCTGAGTAACAACTGACTCATACGGCTTGGCAACCCAGTATTTATAGTCTCTTAGAAGTTTCTAGTAATTTCCGGAAATCTGGCATTTTCTCGAAGTCGCTTCACAAAAAATCGAATTTGTGAAATAACTTTGTGTCGTATGAAATTTTTATTGTGTTTTTCGAATTCAGCACACAAAAATACATTGTAAACAGCTAAATTATGAAAAAAGTTTTTCCATCGCAGGCCTGTGATAATCAGTGTGATGGCTGAAATTGCATTGATATATGGTAAACAATATTTTGTTTATGTCTGATTTAACCTTACGTCTCAAAACGCGTGATACTTTCCCGCGGTTCCAAATTTACCCCCTACAACCAAGAAATTTACCCCAGGTTAAGAAGTACTGCTCTAAGCTATGGAATTCTTGGTACGAAAACGTCTGTCTGTAGCTCCACTTAACTTTGACATTACTGTATTATTTCTAATCACTGTATATATTTCTATCCTTAGTATATGAACTGTCATTGTATTAATAATATTTGTCATATGGACTATAGTCTGCCATAAACCTTTTCATTTTAATTTTCATTATATAAGGATCTTGTGGTTATAACCCATCATTTTTTACAACAATTAAAACTAACAAAATATCACGACTTAACCCAACCAATCGTCAAGGCGTACAGTTGACATAACCGAGCATTCAATTAACCTCCTCCTACTTCTACTAGCTAGGTTAATTGAATGCCCGGTTAGGTCAACTGTACGCCTTGACGATTGGTTAGGTAAGTCGTGATATTTTCGTTCGTTTAATTGTTGTAAAAAATGATGGGTTATAACCCCAAGATCCGAAAGAAGTTAGAATGAATGGTTTCATTCACCGAATATGTATTACTCACAATTGTAGGTTTGCATTAAATATGTGTTGGGACCCGGAAAGGTTATTTTAGTTGGAATATACGTCGGGACCCGGAACGGTAAGTAGTACAGCATATGCCATATTTTAAGATGTTTCATATATACAAAGGCGTACTTAGCATTTTGCCGCCCCCAGGCAGGGAAATTGTCACCACCGTGGCTTATAGTTGTGCCATTTGATATCGCAAGTTTGCTATTAGAGGCTGCTGTTCTTTTTTATTTTAAAACTTATTCGAGAGTCCATTTAATTTGTTTGCTTATAAGTTATTTATTTTCTGTTTTTGTTTTCTTTTCCCTATTTATGTTGAAATACGCAATTTGCCGCCCTAGGCAAGGTGCCTGCTGTATGTGTGTGTGTAGTTGACGTCATGCGCTTTCGGCAATCAGAATTCACGTGCGGAGTTTCGAGTTTGTCAAAAATGTCAAGTTGGTTGAGTGGATGAGTGGGGGGGCGATATGGATTACGATACTTGTTGCAGACTGACACTGATGAAAGGATTCACAGACAGTCAATAATTCTACTTTTATTTGTTATAGAAGCAAGCACGGAATAATAATTCTTAGTTAATTTAGATGGTGGGGGGTCTTTTTGTCCAACTTCTTTTCGTCCAACGGCTTTTCGTCCAACGGCTTTTCGTTCACGTTTTATCGTCCAACGTCTTTTCGTCCAACTGTTATTTCGTCCAACCTCTTTTCGTCCGATAAATGGAAATAAAATGAAAACCATTAAAATAAGGCAATTTATTTTTATTCGTTCAGAAGAATATACAACTAAATTGTAAAATGTTTAAATCCATAAACAAGAGAATTTAGAGAATTTTAAAAATTACAACACATACAATTACACATATACATATCATATCACATTTAATCATTAAAAGGAGTGAAGATTAAAGGCCACACCTCGCAAAAATTCGTGTTTCTTAGTAGAATCATATCCTTCAACCAAAGTTCGCAAACGCTGATTAATTCTCTTGTATTTTGTTTGTTTAGTTGCACTGTCACCTCGAAGAATGTGCGTAATTTTTGTTTGAATGTAGCATTCTTCATGTTCCAAAGTTCTTATAAGCCGCCAAATATTAGGGTGAGTTGCGCCCACAGAAAACCTTAACGAGGAATGGTATCCTTCTAAAGCGTTATTTGTTCTCGGCAAATCATTAAGTATTCTTTCATTGACATTCCATAATTCCATTGGAAAAGTTGGGACTTCTCTTCTTCGCCTAGCACCGCGACCTTTCACAACACCCATATAATTTAAATCAAAGTAAGTTATAAACTCCCCTGGAATTTCATCATCATCTGTGAGTTCTTCATAAGCTTCTTCCACGTCACTCACAGGAAGGAAGGCCAATGCTGAAAAGCATCTTATTTTTAAGCAGAATTCAGAATCAGTATTGTATTTTTCCCTTAAACCCAAGTTAGTAATTTTCCGATATACTGATTGTCCTAAATGAAATAAGCAACCTACAATTGAACAACTTGGAAAAATAGAACTGAATGCTTTATGAATGGCAATTTCAAAGTCGACCATCAGTTCACTTGGATTCACTAAAGGCTGTATAACTTTCAGTTGTGAGAATAGTCGTTGATAAGTTTGTTTTGATTTATCTGGTAACAGTGCGAATATACGCGGAAAACTGCATTCTCCGATTTGCACATGGATGCAAAATAGCTGAGTCCATTGATCAGGTGCAGCTTTGAAAGTTCCATCACATGACCACGTAGAATGCGAGGCAAGGTCATTTAGTGCACTAACAGTTGCAAATATTAAAATACGTTGGGTATCCTGTGAACCAGAGTCAAATCTTAAAAACAGTTCACCACTACTAAATTTTCTAAACTCATCTGGAATTTCAAAGCCGTGTCTGCTATTTGGAAGAGTAGGAATTCCTTCAACTTTTTTTCTGCATTTTTGTATGGTTCTTGAAATCACTGGGATGGAAGGAAGTTGGGCACGGGTGTTTTGATCAAGACTTGTGACTCTCAGAAATAATGTTACGAGTGCTTTTTTGCAATAGACTGAACTACCTCATCCTTCATTTCAGCAACCGCAATTCTAGCATTTAAAGAAGCAATTTCAGCTGGATGCTGGTGAACACCAGATACATACACAACTTCCGGTATATCATTATCCGTTACTGTATGAATACGCACAGAACACGAATTTCTTTTCTCACACCGCCAATAATCCTTTTCCAGTTTTGAATTTCGGGAGTGAAAGTCATACACATAATTGTTTTCGTCCGCTAACTTAGTCTTGCCTTTCGAAGACTTTATAAATTTCGCCATTTCTCTTTTCTAAGGGATATTACTCACTTGAAAATAATAGAAAAATGCCCAAACAATTCACTGACGACCATGTAACTGTATATCTTTTAAGGAAAATGATTGTAGATTATGCAGCTCGCATATTGTAAACTCTCATTTCTCATTGGACGTCATGCATGACGTCAGACGTCTGCCAAGGTGATGTAGCTACCATATTGTAAACCATCTTAATCTAAAGCTATATATGTTTTAGGTTTAATAAAATCAATTTTCCAATTTTATTTATTACTATTTTACTATTTCATTGGACGAAAAAACAGTTGGACGAAAAGACGTTGGACGATAAGACGTGGTCGAAGTGACGTTGGACGAAAAGACGCCGGCCAAAAAGACAGTGCACGAATTTGGTGGGGGGTCTTAAAAAGACGGTGCACGAATTTAGATATCAGTTGACTGATTATTAGTTGTTTAATGATGGTTGTGTATAGTACAACCCGCTTTTGGCCTTGCACTAGCCTGGACCTTTCAGCGTGTCATCCCGCCAGTAACCTACCTCAGCTCAAGCCGCCTAGCCTCAGCCCATTCTCAGACTCGGCTTATATAACCCATCCTTGGTGGATGACCAGAGGGAGTGGGGGAAGAATATCCTTTGTAGGCCTTCAAAGAATGCAAAGAGGGAAAGTGGGTACCTTGAGGAGGAGTCTGAGGCCTACTGTATACATTTTAGAACAATAATAATCACAACACTAATGACAATGCAGGTCATAATAATTTGTTGGTCTAGTGATTTTTGAAAATTTAGTTTTTGTTATTTGTATTATCTAGTTATTGAGATACAAAACGTTGCTGTTTGCGTGTAATACAGGTATTAGTATTAATTTAGTTTAACGTAGAAGTTACTCAATAAATTATATATATATATATATATATATATATATATATATATATATATATATATATATCACCTTACCTTACAACCTTACAAAGGTTCCGCGCGATGATTCCTCATTTCACGAAGGTCAAGCTTGTCGCCTCTCGAGTTGGCCTGGTGAAGTAGTGAGTTGGTTTCTTGTGCTCTCTCTCCACCTCACATAGCCAGGTACGCCCGGCTCATCGGCGATTGTTCTGAGCCAGGCGTCTAATCTTCTTTTGAAGATGTCCACTGCAACTCCCTTCGTGTTTCTTAGGTCTTTGGGCAGCTGATTAAACAGCTTTGGTCCTCTCACAACAAAACTATTTTCTTTCAGGGTTAAGGATGTTTCATGTCTCGCCTTTAATTTGGGAATACGACACAGTCTACCTTTTCTGCTTTCCACCGTTGTTTAGGGAGTTATAGGGTTCAGAGTAAGATTAGGGACTAGTTTCTCCATTATTTTCCAAGTGTAAATAATGGTGTATCTCTGTCTCTTCTCCTTTCCAGTGAATATAGGTCTAGTTCGCGTAACCTTTCCTAGTAATTTAGTTCTTTGCAGCCGTTGATCTTGGCTGTGAAGCTTCTCTGAATCCCTTCTAGCTGTCTAATGTCTACTTTTTTATATGGGGATGTTAGGACCGAGCAGTATTCCAATTTGGGTATGATCAGGGTTTTCAGTAGAGGAATCATTACATTCCTATCCCTTCGTTTAAAGGTTCTCAATATCTGCCCCGTTATTCTCTTTGCTCTGTTTACTGCTATCTTATTTTGTATTTCAAATTTCGCATCATCACTCATTACAACCCCTAAATCTTTTGATCTTGAATTCTCTGAATTTCCTGACCATTTGGAGTATAATATTCCATGGAATTTAGGTCTTCTCTTTTTCCGTACCGTAACAGTTGAAATTTCTCATTGTTAAACTTCATATTGTTGTCTTTCGTCCACTTGTAGATTCTGTTCATATCGGTTTGTAGAGATCCTATATCTTC
The DNA here is from genome assembly GCA_023014485.1 of Bathynomus jamesi. Lineage (NCBI taxonomy): Eukaryota > Metazoa > Arthropoda > Malacostraca > Isopoda > Cirolanidae > Bathynomus > Bathynomus jamesi. The sequence goes on from JAJOZX010001293.1 coordinate 486,715, forward strand.
TGGGTTTCTTATTTTTCTACTGATCTTTGTGTCATCCGCAAAGGATGTTACTGTGCTGTCTCTGGTAACGTCCTCATCTATGTCAGTTAGCATGATTATGAAGAGTAGTGGAACTAATACTGTTCCTTGTGCAGGGGCGGATCCAGGAATTTAAGCAGAGGGGGGTCCAGTCTTGGTGGGGCTCGTTACTGATATGTCCTCGGCCTTTGGCCGAGGACGCGCGAGCGAAGCGAGCGCCAAGGGGGGTGCCCAAGGGGGGGTGTCCCCCCCTTGGTAGGAAATTTTCATATTTGAAGATAGCTTTAGATGGATTTGAAGTATATTCCCGTTATCAAAATCCTGCTTGTTCACACACCCAGGCCAGGTCTGAAATGTCTCAGGATCGGACATAAACTTTTTTTTCTTTATTCTTTTTAAGGAAATTAATTTTGTGGCAACCGGGATACATGTACCTTAAGCCATTTTAAGTCTTCAGGTCTTATTTTTCATATATAGGAGCAAACAAACGCAATCGAAAAATCGTTGGTCACCGTGAGCAGGGGGGTCCGGACCCCCTCGACCCCCCCCCCCCCCCCTGGATCCGTGCCTGTTGTGGTACTGACCTGAGGACCTCTGATTCTGATGAAGATACTCCTTGTACTGTAACGACTTGCCGCCGCTCACTAAGGAAATTATATATCCATTTCCCTAACTTTACTGTTATTCCCATATATTTCAGTTTATGTATTATGATTCCATGGTCACATTTGTCGAACGCTTTGGCAAAGTCTGTGTATAGTAGATCATAGTTTTCATTACTTTTAAGTGCATCAATAATGTTGTAGTGTCCCATTAGTTGTGAGAGGCCTGATCTCCCTGACCGAAAGCCATGTTGGTTATCATTGAATTTTTTCTGATTTTCCAAAGTCATAGATTTTCTGTCTAACTATTCTTTCAAATATTTTAGTGAGATGAGATGTAAGCGACACTGGCCTAAAGTTTTTGGCCTCGGATCGATCACCTCCTTTATAAATTTGGACTATGTTCGCGCTCTTCAGGATGCCCGATATTTCTCCCGTGTCTAGTGATCATATTCAATATACGGGCTCAGCGATTGCATTCTTGCAGTTTTTGATCAGTGTGGCATTCCATTTATCCGGTCCTGCCGCTGTGTGTGTTTTTAGTTTCCTCATAGCTTGTGTAATATCATCCGTCGTAAAGTCGATGTCCGTTATACTTTCCCCTTGTAGTTCTTCTTCAAAGAATGCGTTTCTATCGCATATCAATTTGTCAGTTTTTGAGATAACTGAAAGATGATTCGTACTGAGCTCTTAATATTTCAGATACTTCTGTTAGATCATCAGATAAAGCACTGTTCTCGGTTTTTAAAGGTCGGATAGTCGCATGGGTTTTCGACTTTCTTTTTGCGAAATTATAGAAGTACTTTGAGTTAGCCTTTATCGCTTCTATAGCGTCGTCGTCTTTTTCTGTATGCTTCTCAATTAGTTCCTGTATGACGTCATCGATACTTTGCAGTTTATCATTTAATATTTTTCTGATGTTATCTTTACAGTTGCTTAATTTTGCAGTCATTCTTTTTCTCATTCTTTTTCTCTCGAACCTGCTTCTGTTTCCTCTTTGTTGTATCAGGTTGTAACATAAATTCTGCTCGATTAGAAAACGGACGATAGATAACACTGCCCAACAAAAAAATTTTTTTTGCTGCTGATTTAATTCTAAGACCTGTTTCTGGATAATATTGATGTGCTGATTTAAAAAATCACCTTAGATTTTGTCCATCTCATCAGGTTTTTGTGCAATGCAATATGCCTATTTTGGGTGATCCATGAAGGGCGCTTATCAAAATTGATGATTTTTGAGACCTGTTAACAGCTGTTTTGCTGTTAAAATTTTATCTGTGGATAAGAAAAATGATGAAAGATCCGCAGTTCAGTAACTCAATGACCGAAACGGAGGCAAGAGCTTGGAATGCTTTTGTGACAGTAGTTAAGAACTTCCTAGGAAACAAAAAGTCTGAAAATTATAAAGATCTTGTAAAGGATTTACTTGTAAACTTTCAGCAGTTGGGTTGCAACATGAGCATTAAAGTTCACTATCTCAACAGTCATCTGGATAAATTTCCAGAAAATCTTGATGTTAGTGAAGAGCAAGGTGAAAGGTTCCACCAAGATATCAAAGTGATGGAAGAACGATACCAAGGAAGATGGGATACCCATATGATGGCTGACTACTGCTGGAGCCTGCAAAGAGATTGTCTTGACATCTCTCATTCTAGGAAGTCCTATAAGAGAAAATTTATCAGCACTGAAAAGTAAGAAAACAAGAAAAAGACAATGTTAAGAAAACTGGTCCCGTGCTTGCTTTAATATGGATTCATTTTTTGCTTATTTAAACACTTTTAATCACTTTATGTGTCAATATTACCATTGTATATTAAAGTTCACTCCCTGCACAATTGTTTACTTTTCCATGCTGATTCTGAGTATGTAAAAACTTATTTTTTGAAAAGAAAAAAAATTGGGCATAACCCTGCCAAAATGCGATATCTCCAAAATATCCATATTTGATTGCTCGAAAACCTGACGTGATAGGCAAAAACTAAGGTGATTTTTGAAATCAGCACACCAAAGTTACCTAAAAACAGGTGTTAGAATTAAATCAGCAAAATTGGTGTTGGGCAGTGTAATAGAATAACCTCAAGATAATGTGAAATAGTTTTAGAAATGTTGCAAAATACATGCGGCGACAGGTTCGCACAGGTTTTATCACGATACAGAATGATACAGGATGACTGAGGCTAGTGTAGGCTTAGGCTAGTGTAGGATTAGGGTAATGAATATTTTCTCTGGTGTTTTTCTTAGTTACAACGCCACCCCTCCGATATTACAGTAATTGAAAAAACATGGAACCCACGAAAGAGCATATTCGACATGTGATGCTGTATGAGTTTCATAAAGGATCTAACGCTAGTGAATCCGCAAGAAACATTCAAAGAGTTTATGGAAATAATGATGTGAGCGAATGGATGTGTAGGAGATGGTTTGAGAAGTTCAGAAATGGAGACTTCAGTCTGAAAGATTAATTATCAACGAACAGGACGACTAAATGAGTTAGATGAAGAGTTGCTGAAAGCAACAGTGGAGGTAAACCCAATGGTAACTGTAAGAGAACTTGTCCTGCAACTGGGCGTTAGCCATATGACCATTCATCGTCATTTGAAGCTGTTCGGAAAAGTAGTGAAGGTTGAAAAATGGGTTCCGCATGATTTGTCACAAGCGAATCTTCAACATCGAATCGATATTTGCACATCACTGCATTCTCGGCAACTGCAGGCACCCTTTTTGAATCGGATCGTCACGGGATGAGAAATGGGTCCTCTATAGCAATATTAAGGCTTAGCCGTGAAACAAAGCCTGAACCTCAGCCAAGGAATGGACCCCCATCCAAAGAAAATTTTGCTACGCGTTTGGTGGGATATGCAAGGAATTATTCATTTTGAGCTTCTGCCAGATAACCAAACAATCACAGCTGAAGTCTACTGCCAACAACTCCAACGATTGAAGATGGCATTGCAAGAAAAACGTCCTGTATTAATTAATAGCAGAGGTGTTCTATTCCACCAAGATAACGCGCGCCCTCACACTGCTCGAATCACCACTGCCCAATTGGAGACATTTGGTTGGGAAAAATGCCTCATCCACCTTATTCTCCAGACATCGCACCTTCAGACTACCATTTATTCAGAAGTCTGCAACACCACTTAGATGGACAAAAGTTGCAATCCAGGGACTATCGAAAACGAAGTGATCGCTTTTTGTTAACTCGAAACCAAGGGATTTCTTCGAACGTGGCATAAAAAACTTTTCTACAGGTGGGAGGAGTTATAGAAAAAGAAGGGAATTATATTGATGATTAATTTGTCATTGTCATTTAATTTTTGTTGTGAATAAACTAAAAATTCAAGCAAATTTGTCCTTAAAAGTCCTTTAATTTTTGTTCTGAACTAAAAAATCGAGCAGAATATATGTTACAACCTTATATTTCTGGGACATGTTTTTCCACAGTTTCTAACGTCTTCTCCTCTAAAGTCATTAGCATCTCCTCCGTTGTCTTGGCCTCGAAAATGGTTTTCCAATCTATTACTGCCATGCTGGATGTACCATCTTCCCAGTTTATAGCTTTGGAGTGAAAATTAAAAATTTCGAACTTGCTTCTTTTTGTTGTGCGTGTTCTTTCCTTTCCTGTTGCCTTTGTATTAGTTGTTATTTCAATGATGTTGTGGTCCGAAATCATAGTTGGGGATATTTCTACATTATTAATTAGATTGCTGTTGTTTGTGAAAACCAAATCTAGGCAGTTGTTTTTGTTTTCCGTTATTTCTTGCGTTAACATAAATTCGTCAGCTAGAGCTAGTAGCATTTTTGCCTGATCCTGGTCTTCTCGTGTGCCCTCCTTGTCCTGGTGTATACATATATTTTTTCTTATCCTTTTATATTTCGGAATGGGAAATTAAAATCACCACAGAGAAAAATATTTGGGGTTGGAGAGTGTAGATCTTTTGCCCAGTTTCTTACCTCTGTAATGGAATATGAAAATTTTGAAGTTGGTGTGTTTGGGGGTCTGTACATTACAATTAGTACCATATTTAATTTTTCAACTTTTGCTGCTACACATTCTACGTAGCTGTATGAGGTACTTATAGTCATTTCTGTCATATGCCTTTCGTGTGTGTAAAGAGCACATTCTCCTTTACGTCTCACTGTTCTGTCGGCTCGGAGGATGTTATCGTTGTCAATTTGTATTTCTTTTTTGTCAATACAGGACTCGCAATTTTACACAGTGCACCTGGCAGTCTTTAGATGAGTTTCCGTGAGGCATGCGAAGTCTGCTCCGGCTTGCACGAATCCTTTCAGGTATAAAACTTTGTCCGGGGAATGATTTGATTTAAGGCCCTGAATGTTGGCTAGGATTATTTTTATTTTTTCTATCGTTTTCGCATACAGGTGGTTCCGATTCGTTTTCCAACGGGGTGCCAGGTTCGTTGCCTTGTGGTCCTCCGAGAATTTACCTCTTTTTAGCTTTGTCTGTCTTTGTGCGTGCCTTCTGTCCGGCTCTCGGATTCCTATATTTGTCCAGCTGACTTTGTAATTGCTGGATAGTATTTAGCAGCTGAATTGTGTTGGCTACGTCTAAAAAATTGGCACTCTTCTTTGATGTTCGTTTTTCCTGTTCACTCGTTGCGTTCCTTTGAGGGTGGTAGTAATGTCATTTTTTTCTGTATTTGCAACTCCCATATCTTGCATAGGTGTTGCAGACCGTAAGATGGTGGAACTTGCATTTCTTTTCAAATTTTCAGTATCCACTTGTGTAATGCGTGTTGCATAATGTGGGATGTGCATTGTGCATATATGCATTGCCAATCCCGATATTTGCAGTTTCCTTTCGCGTAGTATTTACATACGATATTTTCTACGCTTCTACTTGTTTTATTATTATTTTTAAAATTCTTAATTTTGGTATTATCATTATTTTTCTTTGGCTGTTTATTTTCTACGTTTTTAGTTATCTTTTTATCATTTCGCTCGTTGGACAGTTTGATTACTTCGCAGCTTTTACTTATTTCTTTTCTTTCATCTATGTCTTCCTTCCGTATTATATTGTTTATATTGTTATTCGTTATTAAATTGTTGTTCGTTATTATGCTGTCGTTCGTTATTTCGTCCTCGCTCACATCCACCCGGTTTTTCGTTGGGACATTTCCGGACCCTTGTGTCCCCATTATTTCATTCTTTTTTGTAACATTCGCGTCTGCTATCTCCATTTCTTTAAATACAGCGAACGAATTTACCGTCTGTGTACAAGCGCCACATCCAAATTTGATCCCCACGACGTGTTTCGTGTTCGAGACAAGTTATTTCCCTATCATCCCAAGTCATGCAGATAGTCTTGCAGTCGTTGACAGAAATCACGCCGAATCGCCGCGTTTCCGTTGTTTCTAGATTACACAAATTGCAGATTGAGTGAGAATTTGGACCCATAGCCATGCTATTCCTTAATTAGCGTAAAAAGAAATACCCACACAAATTCTTTCTTTATTTATTTATTTTTATTTCTACTTCTTTCCTTTCAGTGGTCGATGGTTTTCTGACCTTTGCGTTTTATGACCTTTTTCCTGCCTTGTTTCAAACTTTTTCGAATGCCAACCGTATTTCGTTTTAAATATATACGTTAATACTGGTGATAAATTATGTAAACTGTATTGCACTTTTAGTTTTAATGAATTTCACTTTATATATTATATGCACGGATTCACTGATACTTTATACACTTTCCGGTGTAAACAGAATAAACCGCCGAGTAGTTTATTCCCTTCTTATTTGGGTGTTAATACAGAGAGAGAGACAGCACGTCCATTCACCACAAGGTACAAGCAAACAAAGTCTAATGGTGTTAAGTCCGGAGATCGTGCTGCCCAGGGCCTGTTTCCATCAAGTCCAATCCAGCGATTTGGATGAGGGTCAAATGTCAGAGTTTTTTCGTGTCCATGCCATAACTTTTGAGCCTCTCATTAGAAATTGCGAAACTTCACACACACACACGAATCGCCACAAGACGATGTGTCATGAACAAAAAACCATGTCTGCTTGAAAGATCAAGGTCATAAATAGAGGTAAAAGATGAAATGGAGGTCTGCGCCATAACTTATGAACCGCTCGACATAAATTGGTGAAACTTCATACACGTATGTATGGTCACAAGACGATGGTCGCTAGCAAGAATCGGGTCTTTGTATGAAACGTCTAGGTTACAAATATAGGAAGGGAGAGTGATGTTCTGACATACTTCTTGTTTCAGATCTTTTACCGTGTAATTTGAATCCCTTATTTTTGTCGTTTGTGAAGTCTTGAATTAGTTTGTCTTCCAAGTCCTGCGTTTCAAGAGAAAACAAATTTAATTCCCGTCATCTATTTACTTGTGGGATATTTCTATTGATGGAATTAATGGAATTAATTTTGTTGCTTTACGCTATGCCCCCTCTACCCTGTCTTTATCTTTACGCATATATGGAGACCAAAATTGAACTGTGGATATCAAATGGTCTTACGAGTGATTTATATAATGGTTCTATTGTATCCTTTGATTTACAGTTGAAGTTGGATGAAATTAAACCTAAATTTTAAATTTTTATTGACGAACACCGAGAAATCTTTTTCTTCGAATACAGTGGTCATTGTTGTTCAACTCCCTCCCGGACATTTTTTATTTTGACTATGAATGCAAAGTATATAGCTTCATATTTACTTGCATTAAACTTCATATGTCATTTCTCCGACCAAACTACAATACTGATTAAATACAATACTGATTTTATCTACCCTGAAGGATAATCGCTTTTACCACCGAATTTACTGTCGTCAGCGAATTTAGAAATTTTATTTACTTGGCCCTTGTCAAGGTCGTTTATGTATATAACGAAAACACGTAGATAGTGTAAATTTGCCTGCTTTTCTATATACTGTACATAACAAATAAGTAAATGAAAGTGAAATGAAACTATATGGTACAGTTCCCTGCTTCACAAACATCCTAATTACATATGCAGGCATGGGGTAATTGTAATTTGTAATTGACTTACTTTTTGAAGTAATTGCTGTTCAATTGTAGCTAACTAAAAATGTAATTGTAATTATAATTGAAATCAATTACATTTACAATGACAATGAGAATGAACCCATTGAACATTGAACAAGTCACCTGATATAACATTGACTGCTAATTAAACTGTGATTTAAATACGCGTTGAGATAGAATAATATTCACACTATGGGTATGGAATAAAAAGTTAAAGTTGTAAATTCATGGTAGACTTCTTTCATTTATATTAGGTGTTTCTATGTAAAGTAATTGTAAGTGAAATTAATTAATTTTCAGTGTAATTACAGTCAGTTACATTTGCCAACTGCAGTAATTGTAATTGAGCATATGCAAAGTAATTGTAATTGTAACCAATTATTTTTTTAACCGTAATTGTCCCATACATGTACATATGACATGACATGCAAAATAAATGGCAATAGTGAGCAAACTATGTAGACAATTTCTTATCCAAAATAAGATTTTAACTGACGTTCGGACAATATTAATGAAATCATCGAAACCACTTTTCGAGTTCGAGTGTAATACCTTATCTTACCTTATGATGGTTTCGAACGATGGTTCAGGATCGACCTGCGGTTGACCCCTCTCCGGCATCCCGCCTCACTTGCGGGATTTGGTGGAAGATAGAATTGGTTTCTGTTCTCCATCTCCACTAGCCAGCCACATTTGACTGGTCAGGGACTTAGCACAAGAACCTGTCCAGCATGTTCTTGACATTATTCAGGTTGGTGTACTGTGAAAAATGCTCTATATGAATTGGTCCCCAATTAACCCACCCCTAATATCTCCAGTCTAACTATAGAGTAGATTAAGCCTAGCCTTGTAGGGGTCAGCCTAGTGATTCCGGAAATGGTCCAGAGCGGGCAGAGTAAATTGAGGTCCACAGTAGGATTCCTCACCAAATTAGGTTAGGGTAATTTACCTTAGCCTTTGTTAAGCTATGAGTTGATGCTAGGTCTTAGACCACAATGTAGGCCTAATTTTACTGACCCAGCTTATATTATGTCCCCAAACTGGGTTCAAAAACACAACTGATCACTTACTGAGTGTTATTAGACAGTCCCTCTTCTCTTTGCTCAATTTTTGAGAGCGGACTTGCTGGTGGGGATCTTTTTCCGTTTTTTAGCCTCTTCCTCTCCCTGTTCCGTCTTGCTCCCCCGTTCCTTCTTGTCCGATCTTCCCGCGGCTTTTTCCACCAGCGTCCCCTTGGTTTTTTTCGGTTGGTTGATCGGTAATGTATGTCTGTTACCGAGCACGCTGTATCACACAGTATATAAATACTAATGTGGAGAATAACTCTGGTGAGCAACCAATTGGTTTCATCCACCCAGTTATTGACATAAAAAGGAGTTTAATAATTGTTAGATTAACTACCTACCTACTCAGTGGACCATTTTCGTTACCTCCCAACTACCCACACGTATCAGTTTTCCATAGTACTGGAGGTTCCACAGTTCATTTCGCAGGGCATTAAAAAGTTTTGGCCCTCGTATTCCGAGGGTATTTTCCATCCTCGTTTTCATGACCCCTTATCTCACTGTAGCTGGGACAGTACAGAATCTGCTCTTTCATTCCAGTGTGTTTTTATTTTAGTTCAGATTAGGGACACAACCCTCAAGTATTTTCGATATGTACGAGTATATTATCGTGTACCACTCGCATCTTCTTTCCAGGGATAAAGTTTCAGGGATTGTCGTCGAGACCAGTAGTCTTCATCTTTCGTTTCCTCCATCTTAGATGTAAAAGTCCTCTGTATTTTGGTCTCCTAGTTGTTAACTTTATTTGTACGAGTATATCGATTAGGTTACGATCAGAGAAATTTGTGAGCGTTACCCTTTTTTATTACTTTCATTGTTATTGGCCAAAATTAAAACGAAAACATTCTGCTTTCTAGTTGCTTCTCAGATTTCCTGGGTAAGTGTATAATGTTCCATAATATCTAATAGCATTGTTGCCTGGGTTCTATCATCTTTTATAATGTTGCCATGGAACTTCTCCATATATAACTACCATTTTTCTTCCATGTTATGAACAGAAAGTTAAAATTTCCACAAATTAAAATAATTGGTGCTGGGGTTTTAATTGATTTTAACATGTTTTCTATTTCATTTGCAACAAATTGAAATTCACTTTTTGTGGTGTTGGGTGGTCTGTACGCGTTTATAATGATTAGATTCAGTTCTTTTACTTCTAAAATACAGATTTCGACTGTGCTGTTTGGCTTGTTTACCTTCACTTTATTTGTATATATGTTTTTCATGTAAATGCAATAGCCTTCTCTTTTCCTAGCAAATATATCCACTCTGTATATGTTGTAATTTTTTATTGCTATTTCAGTGTCTTCAGTACAATTTTCACAGCCTTTTCCGCATTTATACAAGTGTTTCCATAAGCCATATGGAATCTGTGCTGGTTTCCAGAGCTAAACTTCTCGGATAATGTAATTTGCAGTCTGCATGGTGAATGTACGGGCCTTGTATATTTGTGTATAATAATTTACAGGGTTAATAATGGTCGTTTTCTGGTCGATTTTGACGGTTCCTCTTCACTGTTATTGGGTGGGCCGTTGCATTTGAAAATACTGGGGATGCGACCCTTGGTAACATTATAATTAGGGCCGTTCAAAAATTACGTAACGCTAGTTTTGCTAAAACTTGACACCCGCACCCCCTTATAACGTTCCGTAACAACGCTAGACCAAACACCCTCTATTAAGGGTTACATAACATCTTAGTGGGTGTCTGGTCTAGCATTACGGGACGTTACAAGGGGGTGGGGGTGTCAAGTTTTAGCAAAAATAGTGTTACGTAATTTTTGAACGGCCCTTATTGAATGGTGTTGGACGGGAGGGTAGTGTATATATTGCTGGGGTACATGTATCTGCAAAGTTTGGTCTTTTCTCATTAAAAGGGAAGCAGTTCTTTTATCATTCTCATTTCTTCTAAAAAATGTGCTTCAGTAACACTGTTGTTACTGCTTTTATTAGGGTTTGAGATGTTATTTCTTTTTCTCTTCTTTGAGTATCTTTAATGTGAAAATACGGGCACTCCATATTCAGACACTTTTTCTTCCTAATTGGATGTCTGCAAATACTGTAGAAGGGTGGTGGAAATAGCAGTTTGCTCCGTACCTGCAACTTCCATTTTATATCATGGCGGTCTCATATTTACATGAACTTATTTTGTAATATTCCAACATGGTTTCTCTCTTGGATTCTTTCACGTTTTCACATCTATCTTTCTGGGAATTATGTGCAATTCACTCTTTTTATTTTGTTCCACGATTATTTCTTCCATACTCAGTGTTTTTTTAGTTTGCTGCACTTTCGTTTTTATTCATGACGTTACTATTGTGTATCGTGTGTATTCTCTCGTCTAAATGGTCTTCTCCCAAGTACATTGTTCTCAGTGTTTTGTACCCATTTATGTTGTTTTCAGCGTATTCTGGCACATCCTGGTGTTTCGTTGTTATATTACTTGATGTATTAGTAGAATTTGTGTTTATTCTGTTCATTATCTTTGTCCTTTCCTCCTACACTGATGTATTCATAATGCTTAAATGCGTTGCATAGAATGCATTACAGATCATACAAATAAAATAAGAAAAAAAAATTGACATTGAACTAATGCATTTTATTTATTCAGCATTAAAGATGAATTTTAAGATATTCCACACAAGATTTTTCTCAAATTTTAATAAATTTTGAATGTCGCTTCGTTACATTGTGTTTGCCTCTTATTTTTTTTAGTTATTTTCAAGTTCCTTACAGTTTTAATAGTTCAGTCTATATTTATGAACGAAGAAATATGGAATTTAAGAATTAAATGCTTCAGAATTTAAATTTCTTTTAAAAGTCTTTCCTGCAAAGTAGCAAAAGAAAACGGAATTAAAGTAATCGACGAAAAAGAAATAATGTAAAAGCAAGCACGATATAGTGTATTGATTCTCAAACTTTTTCTCCTTACGGACAACCTGAGTTTCTTTTTAGGCATCTGCGAACCCTTTTAATCAGTAATGTACATAATCTACCAAACTATACCACAGTTACAACATTTTCGAAGACCTCCTGGTGGGAGCGTATGGTGCCACAGGAGTCCGTGGTATAGCTATATGGAGAGCAAGATAAATAGGAATTGCATAAAAATGAATGCCAGAAGTATTAAGATTAAAAAATAATGTTAACAATAAAAAAGTATCGGAATAAAGGATGAAAGTGTGATAAAAAGTTGAAAATTGATGAAAACCAGAATAATTAAGGATTGAAAGAATTAGAATAAAGGAAAATGAAAAGAAAATATGTACTAAATAGCATCAGATTAGTGTTGTTTTTAATTTTTAATAATAAATTCAGAACTTATTCCATAAGTTCTGGTAGAGCGACAAACTCGTATATTCACAAGATCGGAAGGAAATAAGCTTATAAATCAGTTCTGTTACAGGAAAATTAAAGTTATTTATAAAGCTTTTTAAACTTTTTGGTGGCCTTGTTTATTTTTAAACTAGAACTGTTATTGAATGGTTTAAGTATTTCTCTTCAGAGTTAAAGATTCTATAGTTCAATTTCTCCAAAATATCACGGCAGAAACTTTGAATCTGTTCAATTTCAGCAAAAGATGTTCGATTTCTCCATAAAAATGGTCTTGAAACCGAAATTCTGTTCGTCGAAAACAGATTGAAGATTTCGTCATTTGTATTTGTTTTACGACTAATGTAATTTTTATTGTTTGCTGTGAATTTGAGGCCAATGCGTTTAAAGATTCTTTTCATCTGTCTGACTGGTTGTAACGCCAAGTCTTCATATCTGAGTCGAAGGTATCTGTGGGAAGAAATACAAGAAAAATTTCAGTTATTAAATAAAGTAGCGACTGCAAGTTCTCATGTAGAAGATAGAAACAGACAAGCAAATTGCAGTCTTTATTTGGTTTCGGTTTCATCCTTAATTCAAACCACAACGAATCAACTTAACAATTCCAATAAAAAAAAAATTATGGTGAGTTGGAAATACTGCACGACTGACGAATACTGTGCTGTAATTGAAAGCAAAGTGTTTACATTTCTAAATTAAGAGAATTCTCTTTCTCTCTCTCTCTCTCTCTCAGCCTCCTGCGGAAGTTGCCCCCCTCGTTGGTGAGGGGCTCTTCAACTCCCGACAGCCCTGGCTGTTCGGGAAACGGGTTTTGCTAGGGGGCGGTTATATATATATATATATATATTAGGGTGTCACTTAAATGCAAAGTTTGAAATTTTCATGCTGACACCCCGCGAATCTATTCCATTGGTAAAAAAAACATGGTGACTGAAAAATCTTTTTATTTGAATAACTATAAAAGGTCGCCCCCGCCTTCCAAAGTTTAATGCTTGCGCGGCGTCTCCATAATCGTTCATTAGATATCTATATATCTCTATATATGTGTGTGTGTGTATCTGTGTGTGTCTGAATATCTGAGAAATAAAGTGAACAATACTTAACGATTCACCGTTTCTCATTTCAGCTACGTGATTTCTGGTGATGGAAACCCGGAAGTGTATATACCTATTAGGGGCAGCGGTTGATGAGGTGAAAGGATGCAAGCTTCCTTCCTACAGGCAAGCATTCGGTTACTTCCTTTACCTTCACCATGAAAAGAAAATGACAATACGTGACGCGTTGAGGAAGTCACTTCGAGCAGTGATGTCCTTCTGGGAGAAAGCTCACATTCCAACCAGACTCGAGACACACTGCGTCAGCAAACTGGATAAAGTCTTCGAGGAGTGGAAAGGACTCAAAAAACACGCCTCAAGGACGAGCGATTCACACAAGACGAAAGAAAAAGAATTCATTGAACGCCTCGATCGTCTCTTTGACATCGCCCACGCTGATTGTGAGAAATTGGTCAAGTACCCAGAGGATTGGGAGTTCCTTCAGCAGCAGCGCCAGAAAGGACGTCCAGGTTCAATGGCAGGTTTGGACATGACCCATCAGCGCCAAGTCAAAGATTGTACTCGACGTCGGGAGGAAGAGGAGAAACGAAGAAAGCGATCAGCAGCTGAAATGGAGGCAGTATCCAACGAAGCGGTTTTGGAGTCCTCATCCTCCAGCTCAGATGATAGCGAAGAAAAAGGAGCATGTGGTGGTTCGTTAGCGTCTAAACAAAGAGCAACGAAGAACATCATGACATCGGAATTGGCGGCAGCGCTTGATCGCACGCAACTCTCGTCAAGAAAGGCCACATATCTGCTGTTTGAGGCAGCTTCCAGCTTAGGGCATGATGCTAGCGACTACAACATCAATCGTGGATCCATTCATCGTCAGCGTGAAAAATTCCGTACCCTTAAGGCTCGGCAACTGAAGAGCGAGTTCCAAGGCAATAGTCCGTTGACTGTTCACTGGGACGGAAAACTCATGCAAGATCTGACGTCACGAGAATATGTTGACCGCTTACCTATTCTTGTATCTGGCTCCGGGACAGAGCAGCTCCTCGGGGTGCCAAAACTTCTGTCAGGAACCGCGCTGGCACAAACAAATGCCATCATAGATTGTCTGAATGAATGGGGAGTGACCGATCATGTCAAATCTATGTGTTTCGACACAACCGCGACAAACACAGGCCACCGTGGAGGAACTTGTGTTCTTCTGGAAGAAAAAGTTGGACGTGACCTGTTACACTGCGCGTGCAGACACCATGTACTGGAGTTGGTGCTACAGGCGGCATTCGCAGCATCGCTAGATTCAGTATCTACCGGTCCAGAAATTCTGCTTTTCAAGCGCTTCCATGATTATTGGACCCGCATTGACCAGCAACAATTCCAAACTGCGGACACAGATGCGTTCACCAAAGCAGCTATTTTTAAGCATAGAACGGAGCTCATTGAGTTTGCAAAATCACAAGCACTTCAAGTTCGTGATGACTATCAGGAATTCCTCGATCTTTCAGTCATCTTTCTTGGAGGAGTTCCATACAAGGGACTAAACTTCCGCGCCCCTGGTGCTATGCACCGGGCGAGATGGATGGCTAAGGGGCTCTATGCCATCAAGATCTGGCTCTTCTGAAGACAGTTTAAACTGACGAACACTGAGGAACGCGGAATTCGAGATATCTGCCTCTTTTCTGTTCTAGTTTACATGAAAGCGTGGGCAACAGCTCATCTGTCCATCGAAGCTCCGCTGAATGATTGGGAATTGATGAGGACGCTCCTTCGATACCCGCACAAGAAGATCTCTGATGGTACCACCAAGAAGCTGTCTGCGCACCTGTGGTACCATTCGGAGGAGGCAGTGGGTCTGGCGTTCTTTGATGAGAGGATATCGATGGAAGTGAAGTGCAGCATGGTTGCAGCGTTAGATCAAGAAGCCCTCACATGCCGCCAAAACGACCTTTGGTTCTTGATACTATGTTCCTCAGTGACAGCAAAGGACTGGAGCAACTGATCACAAAGAACACCCGAGGATTCTTCTCAAAACTTCAGTTGCCAGATTGCTTTCTGCTCCACCATCCCAGTTCATGGACGTCAAACTCTGAATACGTGCAAGCTCGGGATGTGGTCTCCAAACTTGCAGTGGTGAACGACAGAGCAGAACGGGCCGTGGCTCTGGTGAAGGAGCTGAACGGAAAGTTGACAGTGAAAGAAGAACATCTCCAGTTCCTCGTTCAAGTTGTCACTGACCACAGAAAGCAACACCCAGCTCCGAACAAATCAGAATTAGTGAGGACGCGAAAGAACTAATCACTGATCAGCGTATGAGCACCAATTATTCTGCTACTGTATATGTATTTTATTTCTCAAAGTTTTGCTTTTGTTGCTTCTCCATTTTGTACCATTATTCGCCAAATTATGTCTTCTATTTTGATTATATAATAAACTGTATTCTTTGCGTTTTTAAGTGTCTTACTTTCGTTATTTCACCAAATTGCCTTGTTTTTTATTATCTGGTTCGGCCCAAGCTGTGAACACTGAACAGCTTGTTGACGTCAACAAATGGGTCTTGTTTTCAGTGACGAGGGCGACCTTTAAATGATGACCAATCAGGACCAACTTTCTCTTCCGTATGTTTTACACCAAATGGAACAATTTTAGGGGGTGTCATAGGAAAATATCCATAGTTTAATTTTCCCCCTATTACCTAGTGACACCCTAATATATATATATATATAATATGTTAATATCCGTACCATCAATTTAAAATACGGTCTCGAGTACCACAACGGTTTATTTATATATTTACTGAGGCGTCCTACCACTATGTTTTATCCATGACAAATATATAGATTGTGTATCGCAGAGAAATACGCAATAAAGGAGGAAAACATAGAGAACGATGAATGACAACACACGTAAAAGATTAGTTAGCCTGACTGAAGCACACCTGAAGGCTACAAATACATACATTGCTTAAACTAATCTAGGAATACATCATCATGAGGTTTTCACATTATCTATAGTTCATATTTTAAAAACTGTTTACACCATTAATTCACCTATGAACCATTTAATGTTTGCAAAGTTGGTATATATATAAAATTAATAAAGATTTTGATAATCTCGATGTCTAAAGCATTTTGAATGCAGAAATGTAGGATGCACTCAGGGTATTGCTCTCAAATTAGCGGGTAAGCATCTTAATTCTGACGAAACTAAACGTTTGTCATTCAAACGTGTAGTTAATTTGTGGGGTTGGAATGTCACTAACGTACTTCACAGTAATTTAATCGGATCCTTTTAAAGAGGCCAGGTGTTTATTTTGTGTTAAATCTCCTTTGGAAAACATTTATACCGCATAAAAGTATTGTCGAATTTCACTCGGAACCAGACCTCTTTACTCTTAAATTTTCACTTTATCTTTTAAGTTCTCTATTTCCTTCCAATCTCTCTCCTATGCTATGTTTTAAAACTTTCACCTATCTTTTTGAATTTTCTTGCATCTTTTATCAGAGCTTCCTAAACAGACATTCTCGTATGAACTATCCTGATTGCTGTTGTTTGTAGCCTTTTGTATCCATTGTTATATTACATATTCTTATCATTTGTTTTCGTTTGTGCAATAACTTCAGTAAAATAACGACACTTGAAATGAGCTAGAAGAATTTCAACACCCAACACATCGGTACATGTATCGGGTTCAACTGAAATTTGACTATGAGAAGATAAGTAGCCATCTTATTTATGTAGATAAATTTAAATTTTTCATACTAACAAGCTCTTCAAACGCTTGCAGGAAGATTAAAACCTTGATTATAAAATGACTTAAAATAATATTAGCTGTCTTATCGTCATTACTACTGAATGTGGAAAACACCATGCGTTTATTCGGATCTGTAGGTACTTATTTGATTGACATGTATTGCACAGAGCGATGATGGTGTCTACAATATTAATCCTTTCTGCCCCAAATTATTGTTTTGACTTAAAAATTTTAACAAATAAAAATGTTAAAATAGGTATGGAAACGAAACTTTGCTTAGAAATAACTAATTACACTAGAAATTATATGGCGCCAATGACGTTGTCAAGTAATAAGAGACACTAACATAACTTTGGTACTTTGAATTGAACAAATATCAACAATATTTGTCCTTTGCTATACAGTTATTTCTATTCAAATGCCATAAACCATTATTGAAACTAATCTGAGGAAAATACACATATTTTTTGTTGATGACGCCATACGGAATCGCAATCGCTGGCGTAGAAAGGGTTAATTTACTATTCATTTTTGAAGTGATGTTGCATATAAAATTAACTGTTAAAGTTGTTTTTCTCGTGATACTCATTTTTTATTCACTGTTTTACGTGGCAATAGAAAATCGATCGAAAATGAAAACAATAGACAAATCTTTTGGGAGAGAAAAAATAATTCCTAAATTTTGGAATGTGTTGATTATTTCTAAACCAAGAACTGGATCTTCGTTTACTGGAAATTTAATTGCTGAAAATCCTAAAGTATTTTATACATTTTACCCCTTCAAATATTTCACGGAAAACGCAACGTCACGAGAGAAGAATTTTGTGAGGGAAATTTTGTCATGTAGGTTGTCCAGTTACCCAAAGAATATCTACGAGTTACGCGCTCATTACGGTTTACATTTTATGAATTTCCTTACAAATGATTTTTGCAATTCTGAAATATTTCCCTCATTTTGTGATATAAATTTAGTCAAGTTTCATGAAACATTGTGTTCTACCTCAAAAATTCATCTGGTGAAAACCTTTTTGAGCTTCAAATCTATTAACGAGCTCTAAAGAGGTTTCGCTGAACATTGGGATTATTCACTTATTAAGGGATCCAAGGGGATCGATTCTATCCAGAAAAATTATGTCGCGGATCGAAAGTTCTTCCCAGTCTTTCATGAGTGCCCAGGTTTTGTGCAGCCAAATACACGACTTGATCCAAGTTGATGCTATGGAAAAGCAGTCCGTGCACAGGTGAAATTGTATTCCTATGCCTTTTGCTCGTCTCAATTTCCACAGAGTAAATTTAATTGTAGGATGTTTGCTCTTAAGATATTCTAAAAATTTTCGCCTTAGTCGACGGAAAGAAACAGTAAAAACGTATTATTCACACAGCTCTTGTTATCTTAGTTTGAATTCAAGAGGGAAATTATGTAACCACTTTGGTTCATGGAAACAAAGGAACGTATTCGAGATGTAAGATCCAAGTTCAGCCATCCGTTTGGACATGCAGATTATTAAGCAAAAATTTTCATTTAGGGTTTTGCCATGAAAGTGTGCGCCCGCGAGCACGCACAAACACACACACAAACACACACAATGTGCACATCTCCGCAAATCCATATATCTAAAACACTAATTAACCGAACCGAACCTTATTGTCAGAGTTGTCAACATGGATATATGGAAAACCAGGAAATCAAGGACGAAAAAACAGTATAACGGTGGTTATGAGGTGATCATGACTAGGAAATAAGTATTATTTATAGGACCTGCATAGTCAACATGGATCCTATACCAAGGTATAGTAGGCCATTCCAAAGGATAAAATGGACTTTTCTCTGGTAGATCTCTGTTCTCTAGACAATTTTGACAGGAACGAACCAATGATTCGAGTCCTCCATCTAAACCGGGCCACCAGAAATAAGATCACGCCAGCTCTTTCATTTTTGTTGCGCCTATGTGTTCAGCATGAAGTTCCTTCACTAAATTCGACCTGCCTTCACTCGGAATTACTACTCTGTGATCCCATAAGAGAGCCATTTTGAATTGAGAGTCCAAACTGACCTTGATGAAAAGGCTGAAATTCAATCTCAACCTTAGTAGGCCAACTGAGCAGTAATGAATGACCCTAGACGGAATAGGGTCTGATTTGGTCCACTGCTCCACCAAGTGAACCCATTCTGTAGGTATAGGTACGCATTCATTTGGATTTTCTAAGGGCAACTTACTTAGAACATCAGTCGTACCTAGAAGTTTGCCTGACCGATGTACTAAGTCAAATTATAGGCTTGTAGAATCAGCGCCCATCGTTGAATCCTACTTGAGGCCATAATTGGACTATTTTTAGGTGAAAATAAAAATAAAAATAAAAGAGGCTTATGGTTAGTGATCATTTGAAATTCATGACCCTACACATAGAAATTAAATTTCTTTACTGCAAATACTAAAGCTAAGGCTTCGCGTTTAAGTTGTGCATATCGCCTTTCATTTTCAGTTAGTGTTCGAGAAGCAAAACAGATAGGCCTATCCAGGCCCTCTCAGAGGTCCAGAGAGGCCCGGGCCACTTCCAGCTTTTGAGGCCCATAGCTAAAACCAATTATTACTTTCACTGCAAAACATTATATTCAAAGTTTCTAAATTTGAGGCCCCCCCCCATAAGTTTGAGGCCCAGGCCAAATGGCCCTCCTAGCCCCGCCTCTGACAAGTCCTGGGCCTATCTGCACCGTCAATGTGATGAGATAGCAGTTCTTATGGAATTGGGGCAGTGCTATCAACTGAAATTACGACAGGAAATTTAGGATCATAATGCAGAGCTGGGCACTTGCGTTTTTGTGCGCGTTTTTTTGCGGTACTGCGGTACTACTACCGCACTACCAAACCGGTACCGCATAACGCAGTACCGCAAAGGATCGCTGAAAGTACAGCAGTACCGCTACCGCATTCAAATTTCCCGCGGTACTTTCCGCGGTACCGACCAACACGGTAGTACCGCAGTACCGCAGTACCGCAAAAAAAACCGCAAGTGCCCAGCTCTGTCATAATGTACTAGTAGAGTTGACGTTAGTAGTATGGCCGCAAAATGGACGAGTGCATATGAAATTACAATGTTGATCAAATGAATGCCAGTGCCACCCACCTTACCCCGTTGTTACAAGGTCCCCCCCAGGGTGCCAAGAAAGGGGGGATTCCCCAGGAAAGCTGGGGGAGTACACCTAACCTCTTTGGGGGAGGAGGGACGGCCTCACCCCCAAAGGGGTATACCTAACCTAAGAGAGAGAGAGAGAGCAGAGGACAGAGTATCCATCGCCTGCGAGATGCAGGCGCATAATAAGAGATCATCACAGCATCACTTGGCTTAGAACTCGAAATCCGCCAGTTGGCCTAAGCAGCCAGTGCCTCCAGGCATTATCAGCAATTTGGCACAGTGTATATATAGTTTGAACAGCCAAAAAGTGCACACAAACTTCCCGACTATATATACACTCATAGAATTCCTATTGTTACACACAAAACTATATACACGTTCATAGGTCTTCAACTCCCTCCGTCATCACGTTTACACCATCTACACGTTCATAGATCTACAACACACACACACACACACACACACACACACACACACAAATCTATACATTTTTATACAAAGGAATATGTAAGAAAATTAACTTTACAGTAGGTTCCAAAAGCCCCATCAACGCCGTTTCAAACTCCCTCCGTCATCACCCGTTTACACCATCTATACGTTCATAGATCTACAACACACAAATATTTGTATAAAAATGTATAGATTTAAGAAAATTACATTTACAGTAGGTTACAAAAGTCCCATCAACGCTGTTTTAAATAATAGTAATAATAAATACACTCAGATCTGCTCTCTCTCTCTCTCTCTCTCTCTCTCTCTCTCTCTAACACTGATTTCGCGTATTAACTTTTTTTTTTAATAATTTTCAGTTTTAGACGTTAATACCTTCCAAGGGAAGGTAATCCTTCCTGAAAATCTGATGATGACTTCACACACAAACTCACCGACTACACACACACACACACACACACACACACGCACACACATTAGCCACAGTCTTTTTTCGTTTGATCCTGTTGTTTTGAATTCACCCAGAACGGATTTAGGCAAGAAGGTAAAGTGCTAAAATTCTGGCAGCTTTTCCTTATACACTTGTATGCGCCTCCTACAATTTTTATTTTTGATTTTATTTATTTATTTTTTTGCGACCTATTTTGTTATTTATTTCAGTGTTCCTGAGGATGTCGTTAGTCGAAAGCATTTGAGCATCACTATGTGAAAACTCTCTCAAAAACTTTGAATTAACGTATCAAAATTAATTTTCAGTTTTAGACATTATCTTTCGGGCGAGTTCATTTCCGTTCATTAAAGATTTTTTTTCCTTAAAATGTTCAGCTAAGGTTTATATTTTCATTATTCACCTGTAAATCCCTTTGTTTGTACTTATAACGGATAATTCCCGAGAAGGTCATTATGAATCCCACCCACACTGATAAACATTTAAAAAACTTTGATGGCTAATCCGTCGTTCTCCCTCTATCCTTTTATGATAATTACCGTTTTAAATTTAAAAAAAAAATTTCAGTTTTAGATAATTGTAAAATAGGTTGTTACTAAACAACATTATATATATATATATATATATATATATATATCACAGGTAATAAAGCATTTTACTCCAATTTATTCTTTTAAAACACGAGTTGACCATTTGAGTCGATAATACCTGTCGCGAAAGGTAAATCCCAGTGGTCACTTGTAGTTGAGTGGATCGTATTACATCCAAAAATTCATAGTCATTTACAAAAAAAAATTATTCAAGGACATTTATATATATATATATATATATATATATATATATATATATATATATATATATGTATATATATATATATATATTACTTTTTGTAACAAGATTATAACAGACCGGCGCCTCTGCACCTGGAACTAATGAAACAAAACCCACCTGGTGTTGAAGGCGACAGGTAAAATTTCGAAAAACACCTGACATCTGTTATTTTTGCTTTAAATACACTTCGATATACGTCAGATTGCTCGACACCTCAGGAAAACAAATTTTATTTTCAAAACAAAACTCTCTCTCTCGTCCTGTTCCATTTCTGAAAGAAATCTATGGAATGAATGAGGCATATTTGCAAAGACACGCACCCAAAATTCGCGGCTAGTCCAATTATAACCAAATGGGATGAGCATGAGAACGAATCCAGGATCTCTCGTAGGCGGAAAAACACACGTTACAGCCACACCCAAATTCTCTGACAGCCAACAGGAAACTCGCGATTTGAATATTGGGGGTGGGACTAATCGGGGTCGCGTATATAAAAGTGGACATTTTTCAGCTGGATCCACAACAATGACTTATCAACGTCTCATCACACATTCTCTCATCATGGACACTTCCAGTCAGACACATCAACTTTACTGCTTCAACACAATCCATCGCAGAAATTTGTGACGGCGAGAAAGAACCAGCGGAAACATCATTTGAAATGTGAGTAATTACGTAATAATTTAATTTTTTATTCATTCTCGGCTATATACATCGTATCATTCAGTGCTCAACCCTTGCAAGTGTTAGTTAATTTATAAAAAAGCCATAATAAACGAAGTGAAAGGATATCTGCCCAGGGGTTCGAGATTCTGCGACAGGGCTTATTGCCCAGCTAATCTTCCTTCCTGAGAATGTCATTTAGACAGTGAATTTTATTATGCGATGAAGGTATCCTTTGAAAGTGAAATTTTTTTATGCGCTTGTTTCCCTGTACGTATTGACTAAAAATTTATAGCAAGTTCTACAGGTTCGTTTTTAGAATTACTAAAATTTTAACGGTAGGGAATTGCTGCGGTCCTGGGTTCGAGACCCGGTGCTGACAGATAATGCGTAGCACATCCAGCTAATCTTCCTTTTGAGCCAAGTTAGGCTAGTTGCTTTGTGTTTATTTGATCCGGGTATCCTATCCTGCATTTTCTCTTATTGTAACTCCTTGTAACTCTCTCTTCCTATATATGTGTCGGGTGTGGTGATGTTATGCTTCATTACACCATCTCCGACGTTTAAAGTATCCTCAGTATGTCGCTTCCTCGCATCAACAAGGAAGTTTATACCGTTTAATTAATCTGACTGCGAGGTTCCGGGACAACACTATACCCTTTGCCCAATTGCGTCCTCTCCTTCAGTCCGTTGAGAGAATGGAGTGCTTTTCTCGGAAAGATATAAATTACGAGTTTTCCTTTTGTCAGTCCTTTATTTTCAAAAGATTGGGGAAAATCACTTTTAAACTATTAGAATCCTTTCCAATATAGAGTAATTAGAAAAAAAAATCCTTTTCACTACACTTGTTTAGAGAAATGGTAAAACGAAACAAATGCTTACATCAAAAAGCTAAGGGGCCCAGCCGAACCGGCTGCCCCAAGGGCGAAACACCGACTGTCTCACTGGTCTCTGTTTCCACTCTGCCCTGGAGAAATTCTCATAGTGCCACGTTTTACAAAAGGTTATTAAACTTGCAAAATCCTGCTCAAATAGTGATATTAGCAAAAGAATTTATATAATTGGCTATTAGCAAAAGAATTTATATAATTGGCTATTAGCAAAAGAATTTATATAATCGTAGTTTTACAAATAACTTCATGTGATTTATTTTAGCCGAAAAGAACATTTAGAATTTAGGAATCTCTGTTTAAGATTATAGACTTGGCAACACTTTTCATTTAGGGTTAGAGAAAGGCCAGATGATACACTGGGGCATCGAGGCAATTTAATATTAAAAATTTAAAGATTCATATTTTAATTTATATGAACAGAATAATATCTTTTAAAGGATTAATACTTTAATTTATACAAACAATGATATTTTTAAATTTTAACATCTATTTTCCTGTGGAAACCCTTTTCACACAGGTTTATGGAAGTATATGTTAAAAACCTGGTTAGGACAGCTGCTTGCTGTTTATTATTTGATCCGGGCGCCCAAATCGGTATTTTATCTTATTGTAACTCCTTGTAACTCCCTAATCCCATATATACATCGCGGTCTCCTGACATATAAATGCATGTTTACTACAGGTTATTGTGCTAGGCTTTCTGTAAGTAATGTATTCTATTAAGTCGGAAGAATTGCGTTGTAGCGAGTGAACGTCTTAACCCTCGTTATAGTCATAGACGTCTGATGCCAATCAACAGTCTTTGAAACGGTGTGCTCGCGGGCGCACCTTGTTGGTCACTCCTAATCTCTCTGAAATTGTAGTTTAGAAATCGTGCCGCTTTCGCCGTGGCTTCCGGCAGATTCGGCCGAGCGACGCTAATGGCCCTGGCCGCGGACTGTTCGTCGGGGCGGAGTTCGACCGTCAGGCGGACTTCGCCGTCTCGATTGTCGTCGGCGAATTGCTCTTGTTAAGGCCTCTCTCGATTTTTTCGGGTGAAGTTTGAACAAGAGAGTCCAGTCCGGAGTCCGCTTCGGGCGTTGTTAGTTTGTAGGCCGGGTGACTCCTGCACAGCAATTTCGTTGGCTTGGGACCGGGTCGACTTGACTTCGTGCGTGCGCTCAGGCGCCATTGTTGTAGCGGTCTTGACCTATACGAATTGATCTGAAATCAGGTAATCCACCCGGTGGGAGCCGCCGTGCTCTAAGCCTACTTCTGGCCCATCTATGAACTATCAACCAAAAAAAGTAAACCACCCACCCCCCTTTCTATCCATCTACCTTTCTTTCTGTATTTCAACGCCATCCAACTCTCTCAATGAGTAAACGGGACTCTACCTTTCGCGAAAAGTGAGTTTGCGGGGATTGATTATGCCTACTGCTATTGTGCAGAAACCAGGCAGCCTTTTGATTCCCCAACGGCGAGTGTAAGCGTTAGATACGCCTCGTTCATCGTTAAGAGATAGCCCGGAGGAACGGGTGCAATGAAACGTTCCAGGTTGGTTCCTCCGGGCGACCGAACGTAGTTAGTTTTGTAGTTTGAGTCGACCGGATTGATGGTTGGACAGAAATCAGTTGGGAGCTGTAGTAACATACACCCCCGTACGAAAGCAGAATCTCCTGCAGCTGATGCGCAAGCCTTAAGCAACATCAGTCTCCGGCGGGAGCATGGTTTATGACGATTCATAAGGTTTAGTACGCATTTTCTGGTTCACCGAAATTCCGTCGAGAAGGCGAGCGACGCTAATGGAAATGACTCAGACTCTTCGTCGGCGGGTGGAGGGAGACGACGGCGGTGCTCCTTTAGCGCTGCTGACGATCCTTCTGTCACGACCGGTCGATTTGCTCTTGTTAATGGTCCTATCTTAATTTCAGTTGTCTCATTCTCTTTAATCCTTTGCTGGGGAAGCCATAACCAGCAAACAGGAAAGAGAGGGCCCGGAGTAGCAAGTTGTCGAAAGGCTTCCACAGTCCCTCCAGGCGGTTAAGTTATTTCTGTCTAATTCTTTCTCTTATCTTTTCCTCCTCCTTGAGCTATGTAGATGACATTCGGAGCGATCGGCCGAGCGGCATTGAAGCGTAGTATCGAGTTGAGTCGAGTATGACACCGCCTCACTCTCTTGCGTTGTTTTACTTAGCGGTCTTGCTATACGAAGGCGTTCCAGAACCAGGTCCTCTATGAGGTCCTTTACTATGGCCCTTCGTGGAAGCATGATTCTCGGCGTTAGCAGGCAGGATCGAGTGAAAAACACCGTCTCTCCCACTCTCTTGCGTTGTTTTACGTAGCGATCTTGGTATACGCGATGGCGGTCCAGAACGAGGTTCTCTATGAGGTCCTTCAGTATGCCCCTTCGTGGAAGCATGATTCGCGGCGTTAGCAGGCAGGATCGAGAGGGAGAAGCGCCCTCCATCTAACTCTCTCGCATTGTTTTACGTAGCGGTCTTGGTATACGCGATGGCGGTTCAGAACGAGGTTCTCTATGAGGTCCTTTAGTATGCCCCTTCGTGGAAGCATGATTCGCGGCGTTAGCAGGCAGGATCGAGAGAGAAAGACCCCCTATTTTTCGAGTTGTGTTAGCTTGCGGTGTTGGTATAAGCGCTAGCGGTCCAGAACAAGGTTCTTCACGAGATCCTTTACTATGCCCCTTCGTTGAAGCATCACTTGCAGCTGGAGCAGCCAGGAAAGAAACAAACAAACGTCTATCTCACTTTCTTGAGTTGTGGTAAGTAGCGGTGTTGGTATACGCGTTAGGTGGTCCATAACGGGGTTCTACCTAAGATCCTGATTATGCCATTCCATGGACGCATCATTCGCGGTGAAACTAGCCAGGAAACAGAGAGGCACCCTCTATCTCAATCTGGTGTAAATCAGAAAGAGAGAGTCCGGAGTGCAGATTCTCGGGCGCCCTAAGTTTTTAGGGAATGTTATATGGCCGTTCTATTCACGTCTCTCTATGTAAACTAATAAGTAGCGCTAATAGGCTCAGCCCAAAGCCAAGTTACGAAAGATGATACGGTAGTGACCCGTACAAGTTGTTGCTGTACGCGATAGAGGTCTAGAACGGGGTTGACCGTAAGTGCCGTCCGCCACCGGTACGACTCGTCTTTGCTCATCGAGTCGTGTCGGTCGGTAGAGGATGGTTACTCGAGGCTATCTCGCTGAGCTCCCTTAGTAAGACCTGCGAGGCATCATTAAAAGCAGACATGAAAGAAAGAGACAAAACACCCTCTATTTCAATCTCCTCCGTTGTGTTCTGTGCGTTGTTGGTATAGGCGGTTGTTTTCTAGAACGGGTATCTTATTATGATTCCCGTTCTAGGCAATAGTGCCGTCGAAGCATCATTCGCAGCGAAACCAGCAAGGGTCGAGAGAGAATGAGACAAAATCACAAACATCTTAAGTGGCTCACGTCCGGCCACAGATTAAATCCTCTGGCGTTATTAAGTAAAGTGGCATGTCGCCGCTAATAAGCAAATTCCGAAAACAAAGTCCACAAAAGTCCCTATGATAATTTACGAAAAGAATTGGATGCACCTTTTCGTAATAATATGTTGGCATCTTTTTTTAATGCAAGTAGATTACACTTCAGTTTAAGATGGAAATTTCTGACCCCCCCCCCCCCCCCTATAGGTCCTTGCATGACTTTTTCGGAGCAAGTCAGAGATTGGGCTACAAAAACGGCTATATCCTTGTGGGAATCAATAGGTAGGTAACACATTTACAATAGGTGAGAATGCGAGTTTTAGTCCTTACATTCTCACGAAATTCCTTATTGAATTAATTCGGGTAGGAATGTGAGATGGCTTGATGCCTAATAAAAAACTCACAGTTTACCCATTGGGTAATGTAGACCGGTATTTAGAGTGAATTTGTTTATCAAATAATTACGTTGACATTTGTTTAAAATCAGTTTGTGAAATGTTTCATTATAGCATCCTCAATTTTATATATATATATATATATATATATATTATATATATATATATATATCAGTGGCGATTTCTTAATGAATGCAACGCATGCAATGCATGTGTTAAATATGTTCTCTTTTCAGATCTAAGTAAGGATTATAATTGACAAAAATAATTTTCAGAAACTAAAAATAGTCTAAGGCTTCAATCACGCATGTACTGGCTATTGGGCGTAAGCAAAATTATGTCTTATTTCATTAGACAATTAAGAACATTTTTCTGTACACAGATCGAAATACTTGTAGCTAACGCATTCACTAATTCAGTCTGGGTACAGAAAAATGTTCTTAATTGTCTAGTGAAATAAGACATGATTTTGTTTACACCGCCTTGCCTTGGGCAATTTTTTAAGGAGACTTCTCACTATCCATAAGATATTTTTTTGAGCCTCATAGCTAAATTCAAAAGGCAATATGTTTTAAAATATGCTTAGAAAATTTACTTAATATTTTACTAAAAATAATTAAAAAGCTTTGTTCTGATTTTTTTTAATTAATGAAAATAATACGGCATGCATTCAGTTTTATAGGTGCATTCACCAAAAGTAACATCTGGCAATTCTGACAAGGCTTCTTTCCAGTACCACCGCCGCAAGCATCCACTTGTGTTCGGTGTTCCCTTTTGTGCTTTAATTATTTTGGATAATCAGTTAAATAAATTATAGCATTGTAGTGCCCATAATGACTGACGATGTGTTTAATCAATTGAAGACTAGAAGATTTTACTCACTCTTTTGATGAGAAAAAGCGCATATTGAATAATGGCAGACCGATTCCACATTTGAATTTAAGCAAAGAAAATAAAGGCTTCACTAGGAAATTTAATCCTAAGCTGTATGATGATGTTCCCTGGTTATGTGGAAATATTTCAAATAACAAATTGTACTGTTGGTCGTGTTTCCTATTTTCAAGAGATAACTCTGTGTGGAATTCTGTTAGTCGTGGATACGACGATTTAAACAATTTACATACTGCAATTTCTCGCCATGAAAAATCTCTTGCTCACATAAATGCATTTGTTGATCTTAAAACATTTGGAAAGTCAGAAAGAATTGATTTAATACTCGACAAGCAGAAATCAGTTGCCATTTCCAGACATAACGAAGAAGTTAATAAGAATCGAGAAATTTTGAAACGTTTGATTAGGATAACATGTTTTTTAGGTATGCAAGAATTAGCATTTCGCGGTCACAATGAAGAAGAAAACGCTGACAATAGGGGTAACTATATTGAATTGGTATTTTGTATGGGAGAATTCGATGAAAAGCTTCAAAACCATTTAAAAACTGCGACTGTTTTTAAGGGAACATCATCTGCTATTCAGAATGACATAATTCAATCTATTAGTGCAGTTATGTTAGAACAAATAAAACGTGAGCTTATCGACTGCATGTATGTGGCGATTTTATTAGATGAAACATCTGATGTCAGCTGTTTTTCTCAACTCTCTACTGTTGTTCGTTATGTTAATAAACATGGAGAGATTTGTGAACGATTTATAAAATTCAATGACGTCAGCAATGATAGAAGTGCAGGAGCGATTTCTGATTTATCTATAAGGCAACTAGGTGAACTGGGCTGTTTGAAAAAATTAGTTGCTCAAACCTACGACGGTGCTGCTGTTATGGGGAGCGATCTTAATGGAGTACAAACAAAGATTAGAGAAACTGTACCAGAGGCTATTTTTCTTCACTGCTACGCCCATAAACTTAACCTTGTTTTATCCCAAGCTGTCGCTGAAATTTCCGAATGTAATAATTTTTTTCAGTATTAGGAAGTTTGTCATCATTTTTCAGCAGTTCAACTAAGCGAACTTCAATGCTTGACAAAGTTGTTGGAAAGCGTTTCCCTAAACTGGCTCCAACGCGGTGGAACTATTCATCTCGTCTAGTTGAAAGAGTTAAGGAAAATAAAGAAGATTTAATAGATCTTTTAAAAAGCATTCTTGAAAACCCAAAGAAATTTGATGAAAAAACAAAAAATAGTGCACGCGGATTGCTTGCTGGTATAGATACTTTCGATTTTAATTTTTTATTAGAAGTATTTTCTTCAATTTTTCCTTTTACTGAATATCTATTTAATGTGCTGCAAACAAAATCTATGGATATTGTGTATAGCTCAATCACCGTTGAAAGCACTATGAAAAAATCAAACAAATAAGGGATACAAAATTTGCAGATATGTGGGACTTGATAACAGAAAGATGTGGTGAACCTGTATGTAAAAGGAAACAGAGTCTTTCTCCACAAGAGAAGTATAGTCAACTATTTCATGAAATATTCGATAATATACTTCTTCAAATGAAAGAGCGTTTCAGTTCAATGGAAAAATTGGAATTCATTGAGCTTTTAGATTGCAAAAAATTTGAGTTCTATGATGTTACTTTCCCAGAGAGAGCTTTTGAATCTTTGAAAAGAAGCTACAATTCATTTTTTGAGTTTCCTCGTCTCCGTTCTGAATTGTGTTTTATATTCGCACAAATCTTTTGCCAAAAAGAATGTTGCTGAGCTCCTAAAATATCTACTGGAAAGCGAAATGCACAAAGGTCTTAAGGAAATATATAAATTGACGAATTTGATTCTAACTATACCAATATCGACAGCAAGTGTTGAGCGATCATTTTCTGCGCTTAAAAGAATTAAAAGTTATTTACGGAGTTCCCAAAGTGAAGAAAGGCTATCTAATCTTGCCTTAATTTCAATTGAAAAAAATTTCCTCAAGAAGCTTATGGAGAATCGAGAGTACTTTTACAATTTGGTCATCGAAGAATTTTGCAGGAAAACTAGGAGAGCAGAATTTCAATTCAAATAATGCTTCACAATTATTTAAGGTAAATTTTAAATTTGTATCTTTTTCTTTAGATCAATTCGGTAACTACTATATATAAATATGTCTAATTTTTTGTTCGCATATTTAAGCCTAACATTAAATGAACTTTCCTTCAAAGAGGTCCCCAAAAGTTTGTAAAACACCTTTAACTTGCTAAGTTCTATGTAAACAATATGCAAAGTTTGGGCAAGAGGGTTAGGCGGATGTTTTTCTTCCATTCCATAACATTGCATGCCTGAACAAAAATGTCACGAGTCGCCACTGATATATATATATATATATATATATATATATATATATGAATAAAATCACGAAGGAAACAGAACGGTGCCCAAGCGCTTTCGTCTGACATCCTCAAGAGCACTGAAGTAAATAAAGAGTTCGAAACTATATGACGCGTTCGGTGGAGAAGGGGCGAACGCCACAAAATTCGAAAAATGAGTTTTTTGTCGTATAATTATCCTTTAAAACCTTTGCTTTACCTATGCAAAAAATTAGATGTTAGTCTGCACTCTTTCACGGTAAAATTTAGGTTTTAATGTATTCAGAGAAATTCACTCCGCATCATTGCTTCACATTGAACACATCTCTCTACTTTCTGGTCACTCGACAATGCCCTGTGATGCTCAATTTGGCCAAATTGAACAAAATATACAAAATAATTACAGCAATATTATTTACACCAAAAAAGATTATGTTACGGCCATAACTACAGCCGTTTCGCAGCGCTTCCTAGTTGTAGAAATGAAACAGGCTGATTTTCTCGATTTTGACGTCCTAAAAACGTGCATTGTCATTAGGAAATCAACAACTACTAAATTTACAGATGCAAGAAAGTTAATATTTGACTTTCAACACAAAGAAGGCTACGTAATATCTACTGCATACCGCACAACCCCAGATAATAGCCATCCCGTCAGACTGCAGAAAGGGAAAAAATCCTACAGCGTCAGTTTATTCAATCTAGCCCAGCAGACACTGCAACCAAAGTATTCCCAATTGCTGCCAATAACTAAGGAAAAAATAAAGATCTAAAAGAATTATCAGACCTAATGCCTGCAACTGCAGTGAACTATTATACAAGATTGTTAAAGGAACTGGAAGAAACCGAAACAGTTGAAGCAGGTAATACAACATTCGACGAAGAGGACCAAATAATGGATTACACCAGTTAACATCAGAAGCTATCAATAAATAATATTGTAAAATTTCTTGGCGTTATTATATCGACATATTACAACAATATTTTACTCAAATATGTGTTCAAATTCATACAACACTTCAATAAACCGGAAAAATACAAAGGTTTAAAGTTTACAAACTTTAACTGCATTTTGTGGCATAATTCGAAAATGTTGCGTTCGCCCCTTCTCCACCGAACGCGTCATATATAGGTTACAAAAAAAAAAAAAAATATATATATATATATATATATAATATAGAAATAAAAATTGTGGGAGGAGCATACAAATTTGTAAGGAAAACTACCAATTTTAGCACTTTGCCCTTGTCTAAATTCGTTCTGAACGAATTCAACACAAGATCAAATGGATTCTTTACAACCAATTTTATAGATAATGCCTGAATGATATATAGGTCACAAAAAATTAAAAAAAAAAATTGAAAAAATTGAAAAATAAAATTGTAAGAGGAGCATACAAATTTATAAGGGAAAAGTACCAAAGTTTTAGCACACTGCCCTTCTTGTCTAAATCCATTCTGAACGAATTCAACACAAGATTAAATGGATTGTTTACAACCAATTTTATAGATAATGCCTGAATGATATATAGGTCACAAAAATAAAAAAATAAATATAAAAATAAAATTGTAAGAGGAGCATACAAATTTAAAAGGGAAAACTACCAAAGTTTTAGCACTCTGCCCTTCTTGTCTAAATCCGTTCTGAACGAATTCAAAACAAAAGGATCAAGTTGAAAAAGACCTTGGCTCACGTTAAAGTTATTTGTAAGTTGGATAATAGCAGACTCAAGAATATTTCTATTAACAATGTTGCTAGAGTGAAACAAAACTGAAGCATTATTCCAATTAATACAGTGGGATAACTCTGACAAATGGACAAAAAGGGCACTGGACGACTGTCCCGTTCTAACTGAATATTGATGCTATTTTAAACGCGTGTGCAAATCCTTCCCGTCTGACCAATGTAAGAGGAATCACATTGTTTACAACCAATTTTATAGATAATACCTGAATTATTGGTAGGGCTATTTTTTACTGATATTTTTCACAATATTGCTATATGAAAATCCTACATTAATATCCAAAAGTTTAAGTACATTAGCAATGCCTAAAAAGCCCCGGAAAAATGGAAGTACTAAAATATTGTTTGACAAAGTGCGAGTGTTATTATTCACATGATAGAAGGTTCGTTTTGCCTTGTTAAGACAAGATTCCATAAACGCAGGTGGGTAGCACAGATCACTTCCAATACCGTTGATTTTTTCCAATTCGGCATCGATGTATTCCGAACTGGCGATCCTAAGAGCGCGGAGACACATTGAAGAAAATATGGCCTTCTTAATGGTGGTGTCATGTCCAGAGGTAAAGTGTACGTAGGACAAGTTGTTTGTATTTTCCGATAGATACTAAACTTAAAACCTGGGCACAAATGGGAACCTATTTTTTATCTGCACGCATCCCAATTCATCATTCAGCTCAGTGTCCCACAAATCGAATAATTTTAAGCAATTTATAAACCCCTATCCACGTGACGTGTGCAGCAGAAATGAAAGACAATACATCCCGCAAGTATTACTAAAATATCTTTTTAATCGGTGGGGATTTCATTCAATTTCAGGGATATGCAACTGTTCGAGAAATTTTACAATAACAGGGTCACTCCAGGGATGAGTCCCCAGTGAATTAAAATAGTACATTCTTTCCCTATTTTTAAAGTATATTGCAAACTAATGAATCTCTTCGCCACAAACATGTGTTGACAATAATTCACTCGCATTTTCTCTTAGTTGGTAATTTCAATGTTTCATTCTTCGCAAACACACCGATAAATTTGAAGCGTGTGATTCGGTCACTATTCATTACTCTCTCAAGTGTATTCGCATCCATTTTAAAAGTTAGTGACTACGTTCTGAAGCGGTCGACCTGAATTAGAGCTTGTGACTCGAGGTATACTAGTACACTACTAGAAGCGTCTATCGGGTTGGCGAATTCCAATCTGACAGATGTTCCCACTTTGTTGTGTACTTAAGTGTGTATTTACACTAGCAGATAAGTCGGGCGTGATATCAAACGGGTAAAGGTTAAATTGATCAATGAATTCTTTCTGCGTTACCCCAATCCCGAGCTCATCATAAGCAACTGCAATATGGGCCAGATTACTATAAGCTCTCGCGCAAAGCAGGAACACAACTTCTGATGAGTAGTCCATATCCATAGTCCTGCCCAACGCAATGCCACTGACGTATAGTTAATTTTTAAGGCCGAAATTCTCGAATTTAAAGGCGTTCTTTTTATATTTTCCATTCGTCGAAGCGTGATCCTACATTCCAATTAATAACCTTTTAGGTAGAACTCCTAGGGCCACGTTTTCTATCTGGTTCCAGGCTAACCCTGCGGGCACCGTGTATAGTTTGATCTGTACTCTGTTAAGTGGGTATTTTACTGTTACGTGTACTAAAAAATTTTCAATTTCTAATTGTATGGCAGAGCTTAATTTCACTCGCCGTACGCACAGATGTTTCCATAATGTGAATCACAACGGGTTTTGCGCCCACTTCTTGATCAGGTCCAAGATTTATGCAGATCTCAAGATTCGTGCGGGTGAGCTTTAATTTCATATCCACCCCATTCAAAGGCAGCTTCTGGAATGTGAAGTCTGTATGCAGACGTCCACAGTATTCATATATCTTTTTAGAATTTTTAAATTTATCCTTTATACTACTTTCGTCTGATAATAGCCCTCGGCAGTTAAAAAGGTATATGCTTCGCTATTTTTGAAAAGTTGAGGACATTTTCCAGATTGGCTCGTAGGTGATAATAACCCGTTCCTGCTGAGATGTTTACCTGGTTTAAATACACCTCACACTGACTGAATATGGAGTGCAGAAAGTTGGTTTCAGGGTATGCAGAATAATTATCATCGCAGTCCGTTTCATCTGAATGGGCTATACGTAGTTTAGCGTACATGTGCATGCAGCTTGGCTCAAAAAAGAATGGGCCTGAGCTGGGTATCACGAATTCTACAGGGGCACTCGGCGAACTAATTGTGTTTAATGGATTAATTGTAATAAAGTCACTGTGCTTAATAGAAACTTGTGTTGGGGGCATATCAAAGAGGGACAGCTCCGATTTACAACATTGTGAGCTACACGGATGGATGAAGCGTGCCATGACGAGTCAGAAATAGTGCCACCTCTTTCGACAAGTAGTAATCAGCCTATGATTCGTGAAAGCAATGTCTATATCATTTAAAAAAATGATCAACCATAGGTTTCATTCGCTTAGACGCAGTGGTTCCCAACTGGTTTTGGCTTATGGCCCCCTTAGGAACCTTATTTTTTCCTGTGGCCCCCATAAGCATTATTTTCAGTAGGTAATATGCAGATTTAACTCTATTTTACAAAATAACATTTTCCTGTGGCCCCCTTCAAATGTGCCATGGCCCCCAGGGAGCCATATGGCCCCCGGTTGGGAAACACTGGCTTAGAGCACTTCTTTTTTGATGTCCTTTTACGTTTAACGCCATGTGTTGGTAACCCCTTCTTCCGGACAGCCCTCTTCTTTTTCCCGCCACCACGCATTTTTCTCTGCATCTTTGATGATTTCGTCCCGTATACGTTTTAAATGTTTTTTTAGAGCTTCTTTAGGTTTAGCTCCACCCATTATGTCTTCTACCGTGTTAAAACCTGATTATAACGCTTTCCTCCCGAGGTATCTGGCCCCCCCTTTTCAACAATGGGACAGCCGTGCGTAGTATGGTTGAAAAGAATGGATCCAAGCCCACTCCCACGCTGATATCTCACCCCTCGATAGAGTGTGAAAGGCCTTCGGGTCATTATAACTGAATGCGACGAAAGTGCAGCTTCACTGTTAAACTCCCATCACCGAATGGGAAATTTTTTTCCTCAATCGTTCTTATATATATATTGAGATATTGGTTAATAGATTCGTCGGAACATTCACATAATGGGGCTTGTCGTATGTAATGCTCAAGCTCTTCCCTCTATGGTTGGGAATGTGTGCAATGCGCAGCAGACGCACACTTGATGCTCGGCCCTCGGGACATATCGGCCCTAGGTTGTAATTTTGAACAGTCTTCTGTCTTTAATATTTCTATTATCCTGTGATTTTAGGGTCAAAGCATGTGCAGGGGTTTCTTTGTTTACGATTTCGTATACTAAATCAGCCGTAAGATTTGAGCTTTTTAAACTTTCGTTTAAGTCTCACAACATCCTCGGCGGCACCATAACGACCCGGGCCTAGTGTTACTACTGTACTGTAATACAGTGCCTCCCCACCGGGTGGCACGCATGGTTTCATCCTTAATTACCCCGGCCTTTTCACACTCATCACGATCTCTGAGAACCGTAAAAACGGGTTCTTTATAATCAATACTTAAGAAGCTGGTGTACAGCTGAATTTTGCATAGCCCCACCTCATATGAATCACGTTCCAATTCAATGGGCCCATAGAGTTCTGTTACAAAGCTGGCTAGGGTATTGTTAGGATGTACAGACAGAGAAGAGGACGGGAGTGAGACATAGAAGTGGTTAGGCGCCATGTTGTATACTATTTAAGCTTCATTATTGCAGCAGCTTTTATATAGGTGTTGAAGGTTTCTGGGTACCCTAGCCATTTCACCAGGTACATTTTTCTCTTTCCTGAACCTTTTGCTGCCTAAAATATTTTCAATTTTAAACACATTTTTTCCCAAATGAAATGTCACTTTCTGCAACTCCTCGCGGTAAAAGCCTCCTGCGATTTCTTCCCCATTCAAATCTTCATCGTAATACAGCATTATCTCACCTTTAGGTCTCATAGCCCTAACTTTAAAAATCTCACGTGTCCAGCATTGCTCAAAGCCCTTCGCGAATTTATTTCCCGAACGCGGTAACCTTACATAATCATTGATTTTGAAACGCGTAGAGTGTGGCGGTGCTCTACGAATATTTCTTTAGCTCTTCTTACCTCACGCTGTGTGCGTACCTCTTTCTAAAACCTCGCTAGGTGTTGTCCCAATCGCGCGATGGTGTGAATGGTTGTATGACGAGGCGAAGCTTCCAGAATGTTTATATCTGTGTGTTTTGTGTAAAATAGCGATGCGTGCGTTCCTTTATGGTACGTTGAACTCTCAGCTAAAGAGGACTTATGTATAGAACTGCTAGTGTAGTAACTGATATTAAACTCTGCCAACATGTTCTGAAAAGCTCGGACTATAAATTCTTTCCCCATATCCGTACAAAAATAGCCTGGAACCTTTGTTTTCTTTCAAAATCAGCGTTTTGGTAGCTTTAGCAACTGTTTCAGGCGATTTATTTTTCAGAGGAATTAGCCACAGATATCTAGAGAATACATCTATTATGAATAGGATGTAGCGATAACCATCATTATACTGTATACTGAATAGCTTTGCATGCCTGTTAAATCCGCTTGTCAACTAGAATCATTCGAAGCCGCTGGTGTCCTGACTGTTTTAAACCTTTTTCTCATAGGCTTATGAAGTGTATAAGCATCCTGCTCCCGCAAAAACCTCTCAACATCTTTTTTCCCTACTCCATCATTTTAAACACCTCTATACAGTCTATCAATACCGCCATAGGAGCTGGGTGAGAAATGTCATATTAGCGTTTTCTTAATATGTTAGCCATTTTGCATATTTTAGAGACACGTGGATAGGGTTGGCCGTTGTTGTTTGGTCTCTTCTTTCTCCTCTTCAGAGATGCTACCGTTGGGGGTGATGGCGTACTCAGTTGTGGCACATGCGAGACTTGCTCCAAGTCTTTTAACCTATTCAGAGTTCCTATCGGTCCACTGTATGATGAGGTCCTCACTCAATAGATTATAAAGCCTTAAGCCTTTATTCCTCAATGTATGTGGGAGACTGCTTTTTAACACATGCTCGATATGTTGCGTTCCATTATTCTTTGGTTGGTTATCTCTAACGTCGGCCTCAGGCAATGTTCCCTCTAATTTTTTTTAGTCCGTGTGCGCAAGAAATTTTCGTTGTGCATACATTTAGATTCATGGTGAAAAATTGTGCAAACTTTTCTGAGCGCTATTATCTTCAAACTTAAATATATAAATATTAAATACTTAATAAATATTATTTCCATAAGGTGATAGCTTGATCATTACGGTACTATTAAATGGATATTAAAAAACTGTTTACAATATTATACATTCTTAAAAAAGAAAACATTTTATCCATTCTAAAAATATGAATAAAATAAAAAATAATAAAATAAAATTCAACAAAATACAGAAATAAAATAAAAATAACATTAATTGAAAATGACTATTTTAGTTATCACTTCTCAAAACAATTTTTAGCATTTAGCAATTTAAAATAGACTATCAAGATTAATACATGATTTTATCCATTCACAAAATAGGAATAAAATAAAAAATAAAAGTCAATAAAATAAAATATAATCAAAATAACATTAAATGAAAGTGCCTTTCATTTAAGTATGATTATGATTTCTCCCTACAATCTTTAGCATTTGCCCATTCCAAATAAACTCTATGAAGATTAATACATCCGTCATTATTCATGTAACTTTTAATTCGCATGAGCATGTCCAAATGATTTTCTTTCAAGCGGTTTCTTAATTTGTTCTTTATAGAATTCATTAAACTGAAATTTTTGAAATTACTTCATTTACTGTCGTGACTCATGATACGCTTGAGCCTGTGCGCATTTTATTTTGCTGTGTGCGCGCGCACACGCGCACGCCTTAGAGGGAACATTGGGCCCTCAGGTCCTATTTCGCCAGGATCATCGTTGCTCGCGATGTCTAATAACCACAAGGATCTCTGTTGGATTCTTATAATCGTCGTACTCGTGAAGAAATTTCTGCAAAGCCTCTTGATATAGGACCCTTTTCTCATCAGGTGACTTTTCACTGTTTAATAGATACATCAATTCGCTTTTCATTCTTTTAAGCCTGCTTTTACGGGGTTCTACAACCGTGTCTGGAGTCTGGACTCTTTGAACTTTGCAGTGAAGCATACACCTTGTGCGGAATCACTACCACTTTATTCATTATATTAATCTAGTCAGTAAAGGACCCAAAAGTGAAAATAAGATGGGGAGGAATGACCCTCCTCTTTGACAATAATTCGTTTTTTCTTCCCCACAGTTTGACTTTTACGAGCGAGCGTACGTATTATGTTCTTGTAACGACGTAGGCGAGCCTTCTGAGGGGATTTCATTGATACATTACATTTTATAATATTAAGGCAGATTTCAGATGCATTTTAAAAAGTCCAAGTCGATATTTTTAACAAACATCTGCTGCAAAGTCCTGGGCAATTGATTAGATTTTTATTAATTCACGGTATTTCTTTAGCCTCTTTGTCATTCTGGAATATACACCGTCTCAGGCTCGTTTGGGAATATATTTGTTCTTGGAAGCACCCTAAACGTGTTTCGCGGGTGAAGGTCACAAGGCAAATATCCGTAACGTTGACTTGTAGCTTCTTTATAAACTTCCAAAAACTCCTTGCGCTGATTCGGTAACATTTGATTGGCTAATACCTCAATTTGTGACACATCTCTACGTTGCGCGAAGACTAGATAGTGTGTATTTAACGACACATCACGCATGTATCTAGTTTTAAAAAATAGATTCTGATTGATGAAGAATACGCTTATGTTAAGATGGTGGGAGAACACTGTAAATGTCTCGGCAAACGTTTTATCCATTTCCAACATGAGATCGTCAATTACATACAATGACTGTATGTTCACTTCCTTTTAACGAATTAACGTCATATACGCCTTTGTGGAACAAAATATCATCTCGGTACTCGTTGAACACTGACTGGTACGTCGAATAGTACCATATTTATGCACAAATTTTGAGAAGATCTCCCCCTTATCTTTAATGATTTTAAGCATAAACACAGTTTTACCACATCCTGTAGGGCCAGATATAATACACGTGGACGGGCTCGTGAACCTAAATTTTTCTACAGATTCCATCTCTAACACGTCACATCCCTAAGTGGAACATTTACAAAATATAATAAAAATTTAAATGATGTTCCTTATATTCTACAATCTTGTTTTCTTCTTCCACAGAACCGTGAATGACGACGATGTACAGCATCATGTCCCCATCGTCGATATTACAGACGACTCCGATGACAGTGTAGTTGTGGTTACAGACTCCACCCCCGCTGACGAACCCTCACCAGCGACTCCTGTAACTCCACCAAAGCGGAGGCACGATGATGAAGAACCTTCCACGTCAGGTATAAAACGTGCCAGGATTGCACTGGTTGCTAGACCCCCAGTAATAGAGTCCCAGCCCTCTACGTCTTACGACACAACCTCCACACTAGCTCCCTCCTCAATTAAATTTGTACCCCCTTACTCCTGTTCAATTCCGGGTAGATCCTTCACATCAGCAGCTCCTCGCTCTGTAGAGGAAGGTATAACATTCGAACTGGTGCGCACCGCTAACCCCACGTAGTCAGAGTTGACCCTGGAACATTCAGACGCTTGGCAGCTGTAGCCATAGAATATATCTTGGGCCGTATAATGCAGGCCTCTCAAAAGTAGTATAACCTTCAATGGACAACTTCACGGTAGATATTGACAGAGTATTCCGTGTTGCTGGTCATAGTGCCACACCTTATACTCTTAACTTCAATTCTCAGGCTATTTCAGAAAGCATATAAACGCCGAGCGTGGTTGCGGCTTTATAGCAGTAGTCTTAGCCCATATGTTTACTGTACTAAATATGGGTCAAAATATTTGGTTGCCTACGGTTGTGCAGCGTGCTCGTAAACTGGCTTCAGATTGTAAGCTTGAGTTTGAGTGTAATATGGGTCCTGAAGAGCTGAGAAGGGTAGAGCAGGAAATGAATGTTCGTATAGTTGTATTTGGAATGGATGATCGTCGTAGGACTGTGTATGTTTTTAAAAGCTGTGTGAGAGATCGTACAAGACTCTACTTATTTTAGGATTGTCAGGAACAACGTATCTCCCCATGCAATATAAGGGACCTTTACGCTAGTTATGATAAAAGTCGAAAATATGGAAGGCATCATGATTTGTGTAAGGGATGTCTCGAGTTTGCGGATGATATAGTGAAACATTGTAAGGAATGCACATGGTATGTGAGCAGTGTAAAAGCTCCAAATGTGAAAGTCGTGTAGTTGAAGCTGAGAAGGGAATGTAATGTGTGCAGACGTACATTTTTCAATAATAAATGCTTTGAGCTCCATAAGTCAATTGGCACTTGCAGGAAAATGAGAATCTGTGAATGTGGTATGTTTCATATGATGGATAATTGGGGAAATTCAAGCATAAATGTGATGAAATTCACTGTCCTACATGCATGAGAAATATAAGGCGGATGGAGTGAAGCATGTATGTTATATGAAAGACGCTAAGCCTAAAAATAGACCTTGTATAACTGTGTACTACGATATAGAAACTTACACAAACCCTGAAACCAAAGAGGTTATCCCACATTTACTTGTAAGCCAGACTATCTGCGATGAGTGCATGGAGATCGAGTGAGACGAGTGTCACAAATGTGGTAAACGGACAAACGTTTTTAAAACGATCGCACACGACAGCCCTGTGAAATTTTTTGTGTCCTATATTGTCAAGTTAGCGGACCAAGTTCAAAAAATGACTGTGTATATTCTTGCCCATAACGGGGCAAAATTTGACACACAGTTCCTTTATAAGGAACTGCTTGAGCACGAGTCATCAGAGATATTCACGGGTGAATCGGGTGATCCCCTGAAAAGAGGAAACAAGTTTATACAAATGCAGATAAGAGGTAATGTTCAGTTTAACGATACTTTATTATTCACACTTTGTAAACTAGCCAAGCTACCCAAGATGATGGGTGTAGCTGCCGAAATTTCAAAAGGGTATTTCCCTTACACTTTCCTCACTAGCGACACTTTAAATTACGTAGGACTACCTCCCCCAAACAATACTTTAACTACACCAACATGAGTGATAGTGAGCGTGAAGATTTTGACCGCTACTACAACAGTTTTAATGAAACTAATCCATACAATATAGCTGATGAATGTGAGCGTTATTGCGTGAATGATGTGCGCGTGCTTAGAGTATGTTTCCAGGCCTTTAGAAGGATGTACATAAACCGTTTCAACTGCGATCCGCTGCAAGTCGCAACCACAATCGCCTCATTGTGCTTTACTGTGTTCAAGAACAATTTCATGCCTAAAGACACCTTAGCCGTCATTCACAGAAACAACCCTCGCAGTTATGGGCACAAGGCTATTTACTGGCTCATACACATACAACAGCAGACCGGAGTATACATAAAACACGGGAGAAGTACTCATTAAGGTCAATGGTCGTGTTTTTTGGGTTGATGGTCTAAGCGAAGACCGTGCCACTGGTGAGAAGACTGTGTACTCCTTTAACGGTTGCTGGTGGCATGGATGCCCACGTCCTGAGTGTGGAATCGTAGGAGATATCCACGGTAGATCTCCTGCCGACAGTCTTGCATGGACCCGCACCCGCGATCAGCTTATAGGCACCCAGTTCACTCACAAGATCTTGTGGGAGCATGAGTATGATGCACGGATGGAAACAGATGGACAGTACCGTGAAGAAATAAACACGATCAAGCGTTCAATGGTGTTGGATCCTCTCAAATGCGGTGATAGCTTGTTCGGAGGGCGTACAAACCCATTCAAGCTATACTTTCACCTACGGAGGGCGTGAAACTCCATTACTACGACTTCTGTTCTTTATATCCCTACGTGATGAAACAATCCGTACCCGTAGGTGCACCTGAAAAACTGGTGGGACCTGACCTGCCCCCATCGAGGTGTTCTCAACAAATTTGAACAAGTACTATTTCGGTCTTTCTTTCGTAGACGTGCTCCCCCTCGCAATTTGTGGGATGCCGATCTTACCCGTCGTTATAGATCACACACTCATGTTTCCCTTGTGCGTGAAATGCGCAGAGGAGAATAATGGATCCTGTAATCATACAACCAACCAGCGGAAGATCATAGGTGTATATACAAGTCCTGAGCTGTCCCTAGCCGTCCGCCATGGTTACAGAATATTGAAGATATGAGGTGTGGAGGTTTCAGAAACCCCCAATCTTTTCACGCCATATATACTTTTTTGAAGGATAAAGTAGAAGCATCAGGCTACCCGCGAGGAGTTGAGCGAGGGAAAAATCGGCTTATATTCAGCGTTACCGTGACCGTGAAGGGATACAACTTGACCGGGCCCAAATTGTTAAGAACCCTGGCAAGCGCTTTAGTGCAAAGTTATGCCTAAATAGTCTTTGGGGCAAGTTTGCACAGAATACAGGTAAGGGGAACGTTCATTTGGCCCAAAGTTATAACGAGGTGTGGGATTATGTCAGTGCCCCCGATAAAGAGGTTATGGAGATCGTGAATGTTGGTAACACGTACATAATAAAGTACATCACCGAACTGGCCAGAGATACCTCACGGGTTACAAACATACCTGTAGCTAGCTTCACAACGGCATACGCACGCATCAAGCTTTGGGGACTACTGCACTCTCTTGGGCGGAGGGTGCTGTACTCTGACACAGCGTAATATTCACACAGAGGGAGGGTGAATACATGCAGCCTATTGTGGAATTCCTTGGAGAATTGACTGACGAAATCAAGGATAAGTATGGTGATGGTACATACGCTGACTCCTTTGTATCAAGAGGGCCGAAAACTTATGGGATGGGGGTGAGGGGGGGGAGCTGAAATATATCGTGAAGGCGAAGGGAATCACGCTTAACCTGGCGAACAGACGGGTCGTTAACTTTGACTCGTTGAAGGAGCTAGTGTGTTTAGAAGATGAGGGTGACCAACCTCCCAACTGACTGTAGGAACCCACAATTTTCGGGCACAGAAACTGGGGTGTGTGAAGGAACTTAGGGGCACAGAGGTGTCATAACACCTATAAGAAACGTTACCAGGTGCCTGGCACCGTACCCTTTGGGTACCATAGTACCTGAATGTTATATATGTCTATTGTTAACGATATGTTTATTTATTACGTATATTTGAATATGTAAATGTTTCAATTAGGGTTTCATTTTCTCCTTTGTGTGTGTGTGCGTGTATGTACAGGAAAAAATCCTAAGCTCCGCCCACTGTAAGATCAATCAAATGGTCACGTGACTCCTGCTACTACCTGGGCATATCTCTACCCTGCGTGCTCAGTTGGCCGCTGCAAGCCCTGGATCTCAGACGTATATTTGAAGAATTCTCACGTAGACGAAAAATAGTGATGGCGACTTTTGATATTGCGTGTTCGACGTTTATGAAGTGGTATTCGGTAAAGTCGGAAGATGTGGTGAATACTGAAAGACGGCCTAGCCCCCCCTCTCCTTTGAGACTTTTAAGGCTACATTGAACCGCGCGAAGCTTGAGGAACAAGATGTTCAAATACTCTATGGATATTCTGGCGAGAGCATTGCCGGATTTCGCGGCACAAACGATGTAATGGACTACGTTGTAGGGCTAAACTGTATAAAAGCGTACATATACCGTGAGGTGAAAGAAACAACGCGTGCAGAAGAGAAGCAACGGGTATGGGTAGTGAGTCTTGTTGATGAGTGGTGTGACAGGCGGTATTATGTCATGCTGCATCATACCGAGTACGCGTACCCTGCGGCTGAGAATGTAAACCTTGTCATGGACAAGCTAAAGTACTTTTACCACTACATTCATATATATCATGACGAGGTTCGCAGTGAGGTTGTGGCTAAAGGCCTGTGTGAGTTTTTAATAGAATTTAGAGACGAGTATCGACTGTTAAACAAAAAGGATAAATACGGGCACATGTTTCTCTCAAATAGTGCGCCGAATTGTTAATGTTTAGTTTGTGGAAATGAACGTCTAGTGCGCATTCCGATAAAACATTAAAACCGATATTGCCCCATGTATCGGAAAATTGCCGGTATAATGGGTACAAGTACTCGCATGATTCTTTCATGCTGGAACAAACCCGTACACGAAACATTAACGCTTGGTATGACTCACTCCTCCACACCTGTCCCGAGCCAAACAGCGCACCGGTTGCTCATAGTCATCTCAGAGCTTGACCCGACTGGTGTGCACTCTCACAATAGAAAACGATGGAGCTTCCTTTGAGCAGCATTCTCAATGCCGTATACGACGTGTCCGTGACGAAGTCATTGCGTGTGTTCAGACGTAAAACCGGTGCCATTAACTATGTACTTGAAACGACTTGTAGACAAGCAAACTCTGGTAAACGTAATGTTGTTTAAGTGTTGAGGAGATGAATAGAGTCTTCGTGATAGTTGAGAAGTGGGGTGAGGATCGTTATAAAATACCTGCAGGTGTAGGTACAAGAAGAGAACAGATTAGTGATACCCCTCATATGCCATTGTTTGTACG
Source organism: Bathynomus jamesi (assembly GCA_023014485.1). Lineage (NCBI taxonomy): Eukaryota > Metazoa > Arthropoda > Malacostraca > Isopoda > Cirolanidae > Bathynomus > Bathynomus jamesi. Next base: position 531,399 of record JAJOZX010001293.1, read on the forward strand.
TTGTGTATAAATAACGATCAGCCATGCATTGATATACGACTGATGTGGAAGAATGCATCTGATAATAACGTTCTTGTCCCCACGCGAAACCGATTCATCCTCGACAGAATGTTTGAAATCGTTGGTTTCCACAAACTAAAACCTATATTAGACGCACGTGTTACGGATATGGTTTATTTTGATACGGTTCTTGAATACGCATACACCGCTCTGCTCGACGGGTTTATCGAATGTAGGAATGAACATGGCGAGAATGGTCTAGACTGGATGCTTATTTAAATGGTTTAGACTTCGAAATATCATGAACTTTGGTACAAAGGACTTGAGCGGTACAGGGCAGAGCTCGCCTACACTGTTCACCCTGAAGAGTTGTATCTTTATATAATGAGGTGCTGTCGTTACGATTTAGAAGATTATTTCAACTGCCGCTATGCGTTGTGAAGAATTCGCGATTGAAAAGCTCGGATCGGTAAGAAAAAACCCCTCGATTGGAAAGGAGTGTTTATAAACTTGAATTTAATAATGATGTTGTGGCTAACGACGCCCTCTTTGTGCGTGCTTTTGATTGTATTCTGTCCGTGTTTAAAGATAATTGCCAACCAATTGTAAGGTGGGCACAAAAATAGTATTGAACGAAATGAAGGCCCTTTACATCGAGTATAGGCACCGCACACCTTGAGTGGTGAAATAATGCTAAATCGTATTTATTGTATAGTACAAAGCAACAATGATGTAACTGTAGACTCGATCGTGCGAGTTTATATTTAGTTAAGCGCGGTAGAACATAAAATGTATTTTTATTTTATATAAGTTTTGCTGTTTATAATATATATATATATATAATATATATATATATATATATATATTAATGGGTATGTAGTTTTATCATGTACTATTACTATTTTTTTATATAAGTTTTGGTGTTTACATATATATAAAGGCGTATTTGCTCGTACATATATTAAATGGTTATATAGTTTTATCCTGTACTAATATTATTTAAGAATGTATATATATTCTTCGCTTAATGTGTGTATTTTTGCTATATATTATTTTTGAATGTATATCTATTTCCTATATATTTTATGAATTATTTTCCCTTAACTCGTCTAAATAAACAGAATGATGTAATAGTGTTTTATTTTTTTTGGTTGTATATATAAACGATATTAAGGAATAACGAGGGATGGGAATATATATATATATATATATATATATATATATATATATATATATATATATGAAAGTTGAAAATATCTTTCTCCACAAGGCCATCCGTGTTCCATATCAAAATGTAAGTCAACAGCACAGAGCACATGTTATGCAAAAATATACTAGAACACACATGTCATAGCAGTTAATACGACTGCACTAAATCCTTGTATATCAAACAAACAACGTTACACCCGTTACTTTTTCTTTGTCAAAGGCAACTTCGTCAGAACTGGCAATCTTTTTCGGTGGCTGGCGACGAGTCGCAGTAGGTATTGTTTCTGGGTTTCGTCTTTCGTTAGCGCGGTATTGTAGGACTGAATAAGAGCGACTCCTCGTTCGGCACAGTCGTTGACGACCTTGAGGAGCCTGCACTTAGCCTTAAGTAACTGGTAAATGGGGTCTGTCAGCCAGAGGGAGGGAGGTTTTGACAAGAATGCCTTGGCTTCATCTTGTCCTTTCATGGAGAGTATATCGAATATCTTCAAAGACCGGCTCGTGATGTACGACGCCAATGAAGAACGATGATCGAACACAGTCCCGTCCAGACGTCTCAAGAGTTTTTGGTTTGAGGGACGTAAGAAGTTGTCAACCATAGCTGCTTTGGTGATCTCGTCGACGCGATCGTCGAAGAGGGCGAGAGGCGCGAGGTGCTCAGAGAAGTAACACAAATGGCGATAGAAGGCCTTAACAGCCGCCTCCCTGATGGCACGGTCAGGATATTCATGGAGAAGAGCAATTAGGTTTAAGTCGTTGAGGGGGGCCCTTTCTGGGAGAGGGGCCTCGTGCCAGTAGCGAGCGTAAATAAGAGAAACGAAGAGGCAAATCTTTGTGACGCCAGCTGTCTCGTGGGCCGTCAACTTAATCTGGCTTCTGAAAAGGAAGATCTTCAGCGAGTATATTGCCTTAGCCATCCACCGCGCGTTGTGCATAGCGCCTGGCGCACGAAAGGACGGTTCTCCGTCGGAGGATCCCCCTAGGGATATATGACAGCTGAGGCAACTTTTCATAGTCATCCCGTGGGAGCTGGCTCTTGACTGCCTCCGAGTAAAATGACATCTCCTCTCGTAGGCCATCCGGCATGCCAACGAAGAGTTCGTCTCCAGCAGAACGGAAATCAACTATATTAATATCAGGCCAGGTCTTCTGGAAGCGTTTGAAGATTCCCACTTCAGGCCCACCGGTTGGTGTCTGGGCGACAGAAAATACGGCCGACAACATTACCTCGAACACGTGATGACGGCACGCGATCCAGATGAGCTCCTTGTCCAGACCCTTCTGAATTAGGGTGCACGCGCCCATATTCGGCCCAGTATTGGTTGCCGTCGTGTCGAAGACTAGTCCCTGGATCATGGGTTTGAGGTTCCATTCCTCCAGCGTTTGGACACATGCATTGCACTGCTCTTCCGTGCCGCGGCCGATCTTAGGGACGGCAAGAAGTTGCTCTGTTTCACCACCAGTCACCAAGATGGCGACGCGATCCACAAGCTTTTTATTGCCGGCGATATCTGGAAGCAGTTTACCGTCCCAGTGGAGAAGCAGTGGGCTGTCCGGCGAGAAAACAGCCTGTTGAGCAGTTGCTACCGCCTCACGAGTGGTGACCCGCGCTCGCTGAATGGTGTTCCGGGATAGCGCCACACTCCAGGCCATGACCGAGCGCTTGCGTGACGGCTCCTACGACGAACATGGCAGCGCGGTCAGGGAGTTTCACTCGGTCGAGCGCGGCGGCTACTTCCTTGGTCACAATGGTCTGCTTCGATTTCTTATTCCTTGGCTGATCTTGACTGGATGTTGACGGAGCTTGGAAATCATCTTCGAACTCCGTCGATGTGGAGGAGCTACAGATGTCAGCAATGGCGGAACTAGACGGAACAGCTGTATTCGCCTGTTGGGCGCTCAACATGCTTTTTTCCTTTCGAGCACTGGCCTGATCACTCCTGAGGCGCTTGCGAGTCTCCTTGTTCGTCAAGGTCTTGTCGATCCCGGACATACTCGCGCTCGAGGGATCCTGCTGTTGCATCCGCAGGAACTGTTTGTCTTCTTCGTCCGTCATAATACTGAGGGTGTCTTTTCGTGAGATGTCAAATAGTTTGGTGAGATTCTCCTTGAATTTTCTTTCCTTGATTCGGCACCCGTCTTTCGGTTTCAATCGGTTTTTCTTCAACCCACAATATTCTTTATAGAGCTTCCGAAGCTTGCGCACACCGGAGTCCACCCGCTGGGTCGGAATTCGTGCCTTGTCCCAGATTGTCAGCGCTCTGTCTATGGTCGCCTTAGCACTGTCACCGATTGTGGATCCCTTCTGGTGGTGAAACATGAAGTTCCTGAGAATAGCCCCGTTTGTTGGCAAGCCAGATCCCAAGATGTCCGGGTCCGGCTTACCCAGGAGCCAAACTTTCGGACTGCTCCTTGTCGTTGTCATGGTCTTGGCCTGTGGAATGGAAGATAAAATGGAAATTAGAGTTAAAGAACCTATACATATGTTTTATGTAAAATATAAAACAAACAATTTTAAAAATTTTAATAAACTTTTATAATTTTAATTTTTTTTTAATTTTTAAAAATTTTAATAAACAATTCATTGTTCCAAATTGCTTATCAAGGTCAGTACAGTAAATGAATGACAGAAAAACTAAGCATAGTGTCCGCCACTGGTGAAAAGTTTAACGTGCCTTATTGGTGTGATTCACTGCGCGGCGTAACGCAGATGGCAGGAACACAACAAAAACACGTCTACACCTGCCGAGACTTGGCGACCAACTGAGCTAGTGGGAAGAGTGCATTGCTATCATATAGTGATTCTTTGGATATAAGTTTACAGTCTACAGTGGCGTTGCTCGGCAAATATTTATTGTAGAACATAATGGTGACCAAAAAATTACTGAAATTACGAAATTTAGATATTTTTACCTTGAGGTCGCGACCTCTAAATATTGGCCGATCTTCCTGATTTTTTCATGAAGGCTTCTTTTGTGATATGGAACAGGAATAGCCTTGTGGAGAATAGCAATTCAAACTTATTTTTTCAGTTAATTTTTGGGCCACCCTAAATTATATATATATATATATACACACACCAAATGGCTGGTTACGCCTTCTAAGCCGTCAAGAATATCTGAATAGCGCAATCTGGCAGCTGAAAAGTTATATATACACACACACATACATCTGCCTTCTAAGCCAACTAGCTGATTTAGAGTTCTAAGCCAAGTGATGCTTCCCTGAGCTCCCATTATGCACCTCGATCTTCCAGGTGTAGGATGCTTTCCGCTCTCTCTCTCTTAGGTTAAGTATACCCTTTTGGGGGGGTGAGGCCGTCCCACCTTCTCCCCAAAGAGGTTAGGTAGACATTTTTTTGGCACCCTGGGGTTGGGACTGGGGGAGGGGGTGGGATGGGTGGCACTGGCACTCATTTGATCAACATTGCAATTACATATGCACTCGTCCATTTTTCAGACATACTACTGACTTGTCGTATGTCCTTTAAAGCCTCAACTGCTTCCTTTTGGGTTTTCTCCCATCTCTACTGTTCCACAGATCTTAATAACTTATTTAGGGGTTCAAGGAAAGTCGATGCATTAGCCAAAAATTTCCTATAAAGGTTTAGGAGACCTAAATAAGCTTGGGAAAGAGTACATCAGTACTCTCATACTCGTACTCGATATGATCTGAAATCGCTGTAACCGTACTTGCACTCAAATTAATTTAAAATATGAGGATCTGTCCTAGACTCCCAGTGTACCATGAAAGCAACAGTTTACAACTTTAATTTCAATATGGTTTATATTTCCAGATTTATTTACTATATTTTTATGCAGTATTTTACATAATATTATTAATAACTAAGTGGCAACTTTTGTAGTGAAAAACCTTAGTGAAGAACATGTCTTGTGTTTTATTATTGAACAGGTACTGAATAGGGCATGGTTAATTAATTATTTTTAAGAAAAAGTGATGAATGATGAAATTTTCTAATCGATGGTTAACAAATTAAAAATGATTAAAAATTAAATACTTCTGAAAAGAGTAAGAAAGAGCTTTATTGTTTCTGTTGCGTGAGATAAGACCGAAGAAAACATTTTGCTCAAACATTTAGTTTGCTTTAGTTCAAGAAATCAGGCACGGACGGATTAGACGGATTATACATGCACAAAGGTGCCAAATTCAAATGATACATTACAAAATTTAAGGTAAATTGATGGTGAAATTATGAGAAAAATTAGCCATTTCCCATCATTTTCTAAAAATATTTTTTGATTAATTAATGATTAAATTCGAAACAATGATTAACTGATTAATCAGAACCATGCCCTAGTACGAGTACGAGTAAGAGTGCAGTATTTTTTGAGTGGTCGAAAACAAGTACAAGTACACAGTTTTAGTGCTTGAGTACGAGCACGAGTAAGGATTTTGTAGTGTTCCAGTACGAGTACGCGTATAAGAGTGTGGTTTCAAACTTTAACTGGTGCTTGGCTGCTTGCATGAGCAAAGCTTATTAAACCATATGAACGCATTGTATTGAAAAGGAAGGAAAAAATGTGACATGAAATGAACAAAATGTATTTACTGTTACATATACTGTATATCGCAGTATACACATAGGCGTATGGGATGGCACTTTACTGGGGGGGTCGGAAAAAATTTGCCCTAAAAATTTTCAGGGTGCCTTCATTTCCGCATAAGCACTGTGTGTAGCATAAAATAACACAAAATGAGATAAAATTTTGCTACATTATTTCTAAATGACAAGCAAAACTGCGGCATTGCAGTTGATATACAATTCAGTAAGTCCTCAACTTACGTTTTTAATTCGTTCCGAAGGTCTGAACGCAAGTCGAAAAAACGTAAGTCCAACTTAACTAAAATAAGATATAAATTATTTTGTGATATATACGATCGGTTCATGAATAAATACAAGGGCGATTTACGCTATTACGATCGGAGATTAATTTCTATGAATAATTAAAGCTAAATGTAGGATATACAAAAACAAAATGTTAAGAAAACGAAAATTTATTTAATACATGTGTATAAAAACAGTTTTAACAAAACTAACGATTGCGCGTGTTGTTTAGCTAACAACGTATCTATGAAAAAAAACCAACTCGGACGGACGTAAGTTGGAGACTTACTGTAGATCCAAATCCAAACTACTTGTAAGTAAATTCGACGTTCATCAAAACTCAAAAGCAAATTTACAAGTCGCTGATTCAAACATCAGACCCACTGCAAAGTTTTACTTCAAAGTGATCAAAAGAAATAACTCTGTCTGCCTTTTCTCTTAGCAAACGCATCCATTATTTTATCAGTGTCATGTTCATCACCTCTTGACTATCATCCACTCTTTCAATATGCATGGTAGGTTCTGATTCTATTGTGCTTTGTGTTGGACTTTGTGTATTGCCGTTCTTCACCTCACTAGCCAAGGGGGAATCAAGGTCTGTAACATCCATAGGAACTGCCGTCGGGTTATGTTTTCCAGAAGATACTTCAGGTTCATTCGCGGCGATGACTCGTTCGATATCAGCATCACTATCTGTTGGGTGAGGTTGTGGAACGTTGGGGATCTGACACTCAGTCACTATCTCACCTGCACTACTACATGTGTTAGCACGTCCCAGTGGGGCAAACTCAAAAGGCAGAGTTTTTGGTTCCTGTACGATGGTGAATTTAACTTTCTTTCCATTATGTCTCGTTTTGAAGTGACTTTCTTTTTTGTCAGAGTTGAGTTCTTTGTGGCACTCATCACATCTGACCCGGAAGCGATATGGTCGTTTTCAGGATCCTTGACTTGACATAGTAATATTGATGTAGAATCTGAATCTGAAAATGGAAAAAAGGAACCTTGTCAGATGCACAATGTTGTCACAAAGGTGTGAAGATATTATAAAGACATTATGCAAGCAGGTACCTCCAGTTTCTATATCCAAAATGAAACAGTGTACTCAGATAAAACAAACACTGGACAAAATATATGGACTGTTAACACATCTAACACAAACAAGCTCAAGGCAATGAGTGCTGAGTGCCCCACCAGGGTTGCCAGATTTTTTAGGCAAAAAGGGCTGTTATTTTTTATTTTGTTTGGTTCAGAATCCCAGCTGAGCCGTGAACGGCCAAGCTTTGAAGGGCCAGTTTAACCTACAGCCCAAGTTAAGCTAGGCTAAAAACTTACGGACTTGGAGGTCCTATTAGGTCCTACCTCAGGGTTGCTGACTCGATGTGGGCCTACCTTAGGCGTCAGTTGTATAAAATTTAGATAAAAAACAAAAGGGGCACTATTTATGGTCTTTCTAAACCTTGCAACAACAACACAATCTGCACCATTGCACGCTGCAACAATCTTGTATCTAAACAATCAAACTGAATTGCAAGAGAGCACTCTATAAGACCACGCCCTGTAAATGCCGCATTCAACAAACGAGTAGGAAGGACGCGGTGCCCCCAAAAAATGATGCCACAAGAGTGCCCAAACAATGATGCCACAAGAGCCCAAAAATGCTAGCGCTAAATTAAGTGAATCTTTCACTAACCTTACAATTATGAGATGGATATATATACACCTTAACTTAATATATACAAGCAATGCTGCATCAATCAACTTAGTCATCACATCGCCTTGGGACAACAATGGCTCTTCCTCTTCTACATTTTCTAACACTCCCCACTGAAGAGGCATTGTTGTCATTGCCTTCTGCAAGTTTAGCCAAGCCTTCTTCATGAGGTTGTAACTCAAATGTTTCATCTTGACTATCCGTGTTTTTGCCGATTTCTAAAGCAGTTTTTATATAGGTCTCTTTAATTTTCCTCCAAAAGTCTTTACCAGTGCAGACATAACTAAATTGTCTTTGCCAACAAACAACTCTTCAATTATGCCAAGCTTCCAGCATTGCTCGGTCTTTCATCCCCAATCATTACCACTTCTCCCACCGTGATACAATTTGCATTGGAGCCCATTACATTGCCTGATGGGTAATAATTGAGTTCTGGCAAGTATTCCAGCTGCCACCTCTTCCATAACTGATCTTGTAGCTCTTCAAGGTACTTGAACCTTCTGGTTAACTCTTCTTGAGTGCTCTGGATAGGCTGCAAGTCTTCTGGCAAACTGGGGCTTGATGTTAATCGTTTACCACAAAGAAAATGATTTGGTGTCAATGGCTCTGCATTCTGCATACTATTATAAACAAAGGTGATAGGCCTACTGTTCACCATTGCTTCTACTTCAAACAAAACAGTGCGGAATTCTTCTTTGCTCAAATGAGCATTAGCTAAAAGTTTCTTTAATGGACACTTTACACTTCTCACTAGCCTTTCCCAAAATCCTCCCCACCATGGTGCGCTCTCAACAATAAACTCCCGCTGTACCCCATAGTGTGAAAAGTAGGATTGAAATCCCTCCTCTTTTAGCAAGGACCAAACTTCTTGGAGTTCCTTTGCAGCCTTTTTGAAGGTTTTTGCATTATCCGATATGATTTTATTTGGGAAACCCCTTCTCTTCACAAACCTTTTAAAGGCCAAAAGAAATACACCACTACTTAAGTTGCTTACCAACTCCAAATGGATTGCTCTGGTGGTAGCACACGTGAAAAGACATATATAACCTTTGTTAGACTTCCCTTGCTCATACACATAGACTGGGCCTGCGAAGTCTACTCCCACTACATCAAATGAGGCAGTATAGACACACCGTTCTCTTGGAAGTGGAGCCACCTTTTCATAATAAGGCTTTGCACTCCAACGCTTGCAAACCACACATTTATACAAGACCTTTTTTACTACTTGTCTAATTTTGGGAATCCAAAACTGTTGTCTGATCTCTATTATCACTTCTCTAACTCCAGCATGTAACAACTTATGATGCGTATCCAGGATCAAAAGTTCCACAAAGTGACCCCGAGAAGGTAACAAAATTAGATGTCTTTTCTCCTCTGGAAGCCCAGAAAACTGTAGTCTACCTCCTACTCTCAATAAATCCTGATCCAAAAACACTGTTGGGAGAACCTGTAATGGACGGCTGGTGAGCAATTCCCTCTCTTCACCAAATTTTTCCTTCTGCACATATACCACCCAATATTGCCTGACTTGCTGAATCTCCTTACTGTTCAGAATTCCTTCCCTTCTTGTTTCTTTCTTAATGTTGTTTGTAAATCTATACCCATGCTGTCACTCTTAACAACCTCTTCAGACTGCTAATGTCCTCAAGCCTCAATATGGGGTCCTGCTGCATAACTTGACAACTGTTCACAGTGCATTTTCTCATTTCACTCACCCATTCTTCTTGAGCCTGGCATTCTCCTACAATAGGCTGATTAGAAGGCCAGTTTTCACTTCCAAGTTTTAGCCACTCTGGCCCATTCCACCACAAACTTGATTGTGCAAGATCTTTCACTGAAATTCCTCGTGTTGGTAAATCAGCTGGGTTTTGGGTGCCTGGACAATGCTTCCATTGCTTGGGATCTGGGTGTGCTTGAATTTCCTCCACCCTATTGGCAACAAATGGTTTCCATTTCCTTGCCTGGCTTCTTAACCAGTGCCAAACTATAGTGGAGTCTGTCCAGTAATAGCTTGGAATTTCATAAAGGCCTAAAGACTGTTGCACTGTAACTGCAAGCCGACTAGCAATAACTGCACCCATCAATTCCAACCTTGGAATAGAAAGCCTTTTCAAAGGTGCTACTCTGCTCTTTGCAGCAACCAACCTGCAACTTCCTCTTTGAATGTGCCTCTTATATAAATACAAGTTGCATAGGCTTCCTCACTTGCATCACAAAAGATGTGCAGCTCCAAATTGTCTGGACTATTGTTCAACTCTCCAAAGTACCATCTTGGGATTTCAATGTCTCCAAGATGTGCCAATTCTTTGCACCAATATTTCCACCTTACCACCATATGATCAGGTAACTCTTGGTCCCAACCAATTCCAATTTCCCAGAGTCTCTGAAACCAAATTTTTTACTTTATCACAAATGGAGCCAAGAATCCAAGAGGATCAAAGACCTTCGAAGCCGAACTAAGAGCTGTACGTTTTGTCCACCTTGTCTCATTCTCAGCCAGCTCTACTAAAGATTTCCCATTGAAGATAAACAAATCCTCTCCTTGCTGCCAAACAGTACCTAGCACCTTTGTGTCTATTGCCCACAACTCCTTAATACCAGAATCCTCAATACTTTCTGCTGCATCAGGTCCTACACAGAACTGACTCATAAACTCTTGTAATTGAGAATGATTGGTTTGCCATTTTCTAAGCTCCATGCCAGCCTCCCTCATTATAGCTCTACCCTCCATGAATATCTGATTAGCCATTTCTGTATTATCTACGGAACACAGCAAATCATCAACAAAAATTTTTTTCCTTATGTGTTCAATAGTGTTAGGATAGACTTCAGAATATTTCTTAAAATGGTACTGCATAGTAGCTGCCAACAGAAATGGACTAGAGCTGAGGCCAAACAACACTGACTTCATTCTACAGGGTGTCCCATAAGTCCGGCATCATAGGAGAAATTCATATTTTTTCTATTTCTACAAACCATAATTCATATTTTTCTCTTTCTACAGGCCATAATGTCTGTGAGCAAGGAAGAACGAATCCAGATAATTCTACTCATAGGAAATCGGAGTCAAAGAGAGGCCGCTGCTGAATTTAACAGACTGCATCCAGACCGCGAGCCAATAACACAGAGTTGTGTTAGCAGACTTATTGCAAAGTTTAAGGAAACAGGATCCATAGAAGATAAACCACGCAGTGGACCTTCAAGGAGGTCCACTGACGATGATACAGCGACTGCTATCCTGGCTCATTTTAACAGAAGTCCCAATGAGTCTCTTCGGCGATTGTCCGCCGAGACAGGAGTGTCGAAAAGTAGCATCCATCGCATTCTTCAGGCTCACAAATGGCATCCATATAAACTTCAGATCCAACAGAAATTAAGCGAAGATGATCCCGACCGGCGGATGGAATTTTGTGAATGGGCTACGGTACAATATGCTCGGGATGCCAATTTCCCGTCCATTCTGTTCAGTGACGAGGCTGTTTTTTATGGAAATGGTGAGGTAAATCGACAGAACACCCGCTACTGCTCTCAAAACAACCCTCACTGGTATACCTCTTCAAAGGAACAAGGTGCATCTCGGGTGATGGTATGGTGTGGCATTTGGAAGGATCGCATCATAGGCCCCCTCTTTTTCGATAAACATGTCACTGGAGGCACCTACCTACGTATGCTCAAGGAAGAAGCATTTCCCAGTGTCTTGAACGAAGGAAATTTCCCAACATGGTTCCAGCAAGACGGCGCTCCTGCACATTACAGCACCCAAGTAAGGGAATACCTGTACCAACAATTCCCTGGTCATTGGATAGGACGTCGAGGGCCTGTGGAATGGCCAGCTAGAAGCCCGGATCTCACGCCACTAGATTTTTATCTCTAGGGCCACTTGAAAGCGCTGGTATACGCAGAGAAAATTAGGAGTGTTGAACATTTGCGGCAGCGCATTATTGGGGCATGTAACACCATTACTCCTGACATCATTCACCGTGTGCTTGCTGACTGGGTATCACGTCTGAATTTGTGTATTGAAAACAATGGTGGACATATTGAGCACGTTCTGTAAATAAAAGCTTTTGTTTTGCCTTTTTTTATTATTTTTCCTATGATGCCGGACTTATGGGACACCCTGTATATGCTTGAACCTTAGGTTCATTTTTTAACAAGTCTTTCGTATCCACCCACAGATACCTTACTGCATCTCTGTCCTCTGGTTTTAACTTTATCCGCAAAAAGGCTTGCTTCACATCTGCAGTCAATGCTACTCTACCAAACCTGAATCTTAGTAACAAGGAAAATAAATCTGCATTTAAATTTGACCCAGCATCCAAACAGTCATTCAAGGACACACCACCTTTGTCTTTGGCTGAGCCATCAAAAACTACCCTCAGTTTGGCGGTAGTTTTGTCTCGCCGTACCACTGCATGGTGTGGCAGATAATATGCCTCCTGAGTCCTGACTCACCAGCTCACCTTGCACCCTTTCAGCATAGCCCTCCTTTATATAACTTAGGATGGCCTCATTGTATTCAATTAACAACTCATTTTTTCTTAGCCTGTACAATGAAGTCTCCAACCTCCTATTAGCTGAAGGTTTGAACTGGGTTTGCAAGAATCCTTCCAAGGGAGGGCAACTTCATAGCAACCATCTCTAAACCGAATCCCTTTTTCAAATTGCTCTAAAACATTACTGTTCATTGTACTTGCCTGCTTCTCCTGTTTGTCCTTTATGCCATTGGATTCAAGTTCCCAAAACGCTTTCAAATACCTTTCCAAACCATGGCTCTTCTCCTCAATCTTAACAAAAAGAGCTTTAAACCTCCATTTCATTGCAATAGCCGCCATGAAGCATCCAGCCTAGCTTACTTTCAATCGCTACCGGACCTCGAGATGTGCGAACAATATTAGAAGTGATGAAGTCCCAATAATAGTCAGCTCCAATCAAAAGACTCATATCTTCTGTTCCTTCAAACTTATTATTGCCCAAATTAATTCCTTTAACTTGCAATTCTTGGACACATGTCATATCTAAACAAGTAGTGACTGGAGCACAAAGTTCCTCAATCTCTACAGCTTGGACCTTGATAGTGGGACCTTGTGGTAACAACCCCTTAACTAGAACTTCTACCTTCTTAACTTTGGTTCGGTTTTGAACGGAACCCCCAAGCCCAGAAATTCTAAAATTTTTCCCTCTTAAGTTCTTTAAACTTCAATTTTCTGGAAATTCTGGTCTTAATAAAGTTACACTGGCTACCGCTATCAAACAACACTCTTACAGTAGCTTCTCCATCATTCCAAATTAATAATGCTGCAGCTGTTTGCAATAATCCCCCTTTACTTTTATTCCCTTTCATAGCAGTGGCATGTGCCACTGATGTCTCTACTTCTGGGGTAGGCCTACTAGGAGTGTTTTCACACAATAATGGCTTATGCCAGCCATGGCAGTTTTTGCACAAAATTTTAAACTTACAAAACTTTGCTCTGTGACCTTTCAAAAAACATTTAAAACATGCTGTGGACTTAGTTATCCTGTCCTTTCTCTCCTCAACAGGTAAGGCCTCAGCCGCCTCACATTTATATGACTTGTGGTTGCCTTCGCAAAATATGCATTCCTTGATTCCCTTTAATTTATTCTCAGAGGATGCATGTAGAGCTGACACTGTACCTGGGCTATTCCTTTTTGTAGAAACTTTGGTGCTGTGCCTTCCTTTGTCCCCTTGTCTAACATCCCACTGTGCAAACTCAATTCCCTCTCGTCTTGCTAATTCTGTGCTTAAAAGACTTAACATCTGCTGAAGGGGGATGTACACATGTTCTGTAGAGTGTCCCCTAATTAATTCAAGCAAAATTGAGCTAGGCAACTTAGACTCCAGTATAGTGACCAACATTATACCATACCTTTCCATTCCTACACCCAATTTGTCCAGGGACCTCGTTCTAACTTCAAATTCATCATATAACTGCTGTAACTCCTTAACACTATTGGGATTATTAACAGGAGGTTAGCTAAAAGTTCGCGGAGGTGGCTTTTAATTAAGATCTCTGGCTTACCAAACCGTTTCTTTAATATATCCCAAGCCACATTATAATTAGCCTCTGTTAATGCTAATCCTGCTATTGTCTTTGCTGCCTCCCCTTCCAAGAGGGACTGCAAATAATTAAACTTCTCCACCGCACTTAACACTTGACTAGAATGAACTGCTCATTGAAAACTCTGCCCATCCTTGCCATTCCTGAATACTCCCAGAAATGTTTTGAGTACAAGCCTCGGTAATTAAATTGCAGATCTGTTAACCTTAACTTCACAAACACCATTTGTTGAGGGTTGTGTTTCATTATTAGACCTGGTCTCTAACTGTACTGAGCTGCTAAACTCTTTTGCTCTGTGCATACTTTAATTATATCATCAATAATCTCTTCAAAGTAAATTATGTTGCTTTCTATTTCATCCTCTTCTATAAGAGCCTCACTTTTAACATTTACTTCGCTTAGAGCAACCTTTTTAGTTTCTAATATGGAAAGCTGCGCAGTCACTAAGCTTAAATCCTCTTGCTCTATGGCAGAATCTATAGTGGCAATGACCTTTGTAATTAGACCTTTGTAAGCACTTCTCCTTTTTTTAAACTTGTTCAATTCAGCTGCACTCATCTTCAATGCAAACAACAATTGGGCTCAATGCCAAATAAGCTGAATTGGCAAAAATACTTAACCAAATTGATCAAACTCAAATTTTGCGTTTTCAAATAAACTGATTGCTTGGTTGGAGGACTGACCAACCACCAGTATGGAATACCAAATTTTCCACCCAAGTAACTGGCGCACTGAAGTCTGCAACCTTCGCCTACGAATAATAAATCAAAATTAACCAAACCGGTAAAAATGCAGGCCCAAAACAATGACAGACGAGCGGCCAAGTTTCGCAATTGGGCGACCAAACTTTCTACCCTGGGACCTTAACTCAATTATGTTCAACCCGTCCAGGCCTAACTTGGGCTACAATTTGCACAATCAGAACTTTGCCGGAAAATAGTCACTGACTCAGTCTTGGGCTAGAATCCGGTTCGAAGGACCATGTTATTTTTTATTTTTTTGGGTTCAGAATCCCAGCTGAGCCGTGAACGGCCAAGCTCTGAAGGGCCAGTTTAACCTACAGCCAAAGTTAAGCTAGACTAAAAACTTACGGACTTGGAGGTCCTATTAGGTCCTACCTCAGGGTTGCTGACTCGATGTGGGCCTACCTTAGGCCTCAGTTGCATAAAATTAAGATAAAAACAAAAGGGGCACTATTTATGGTATTTCTAACCTTGCAACAACACAGCCTGCACCATTGCACGATGCAACAATCTTGTATCTAAACAACCAAACTGAATTGCAAGAGAGCTCTCTATAAGACCACGCCCTGTAAGTGCTGCATTCAACAAACGAGTAGGAAGGACGCGCAGTGCCCCAAAAAAATGATGCCACAAGAGTGCCCAAACAATGATGCCACAAGAGTGCCCAAACAATGATGCCACAAGAGCGCAAAAATGCTCGCTCTAAATTAAGTTAATTTTTCACTAACCTTACAATTATGAGATGGATATATATATACACCTTAACTTAATATATACAAGCAATGCTGCATCAATCAGCTTAGTCATCATATCGCCTTGGGATAACAATGGCTCTTCCTCTTCTAGATTTACTAAGTAGGGCCAAGACAAATGATACACTAATTATGCACTTACATAAATGCAATACCTATATGCAATAATGTATATGCAATCATGCACTCACGTGAAATCTGATAATTAACCTTGATCACATAACTACCCTAATTTTCAAGATTGGAACTAAACTGAAGTGGTACTAAGGTTCTTTACTCTATTACCATGAATTTTTTCCAGTGACAACGTAGCAGTCTGTTTTATGAATAAATATGGAAAACTGATATGTACCTCAAACATACTTACATACATCATAACATATCATATGAATGACAAGAAGCCACAAGGGCCTATCATAGGTCATTCAATTCACATAGCCTAAACCACTCTAGTATTCTCTCTAATACTACTTTCATATACATACATGATACAGAATGCATACTACAACAATTTTTATTTATTATTTTTTATATGTTTATTCACTTTTACTTCTCTCTCCTATACTGCCCACATATATACAATTATATATATACGAACACATACTTGCCATATTTCCTAGCTCATAAGATGCTACAAGTGATAAGATACACCCTATAATTAGCAAGGTATATTTTGAAAAAAGTATTTGAGGATTTAATAGCCTACCGTGTATCGTACTGGCAAGTCCAAGTCGCTGACTATATGCTGTCAAGTTTTTCACTACCACAGCTATTACTTTATGGACCTATTATCAAACATTTGTTGCTATTATTAATTAAATTTACCTAATTTCATACAAATGGATATAATTATATAGGTACCTACGGCTTAGTAAGCTTCCTACCGGTTGTAATATCACGATAGGCAATCCGTACTCGCAATGTATTTCTCAATAACGTCACACATGCGTGAGTCACGTTTAATGCACCAGTGAGTTGCCAGGAAATAGCCAATGCGTTGCTTACGTAAGATAGCCAATATACAGTCAAGAAAGGCTCATAAAAGTAATGCTAGCGCATATACCACAGTGGTTACCATCAATACACTAATAAATATGATAGTCATAGTACCGTAATATATTTATTACATATGACAGGTAACTGCAGGCTTAATTATATGTCTAGGGTTCGTGAGGGCTACTCTGACAACCACAAGGGTCAGAACAGAATGCTCTCTTAAGTTTTCCTGTCCTAAAAGATACAATGAGAATTTGTACAAATATCACCAAAATTATTAAATAATCTAAGATTTATAACTTATCCTATTTCCTGTTTTTATTATAAAATGTCTTATGCCTATTTTATCTAAGCCAGAGAACATTTTATACAATTGAATCATATCACCCCTTAAACACCTTTTTTTTAAAGAACACTAGAGAGCACTACCTCCACTTACATATCACATCTGAACTGTCACTGATTGAAATCAGTGAATACAATGGACTAATAGTTATGTAGTGTATTAAGTAGTGATGTAGGTCACATCCGCATCCGCATAACATCCGCACATTTTCTCGCATCCGCATCCGCACTTTGGACTGCGGATGTCGTGCGGATGTGGACCGTTGAGATAAAACGTCATTAATAAGCGGAAATTATCAAATTCTACTATATTAATAGAACTAGTTCATTGTGCGCAAAAGTGATGCAAGCGACAAGACGAGAGGCTGTTCTTGTATGAAGTTACTCTCTTGCAACCTACTTAGATCCACGTTACAAAGCTAAGTTATTTTCACCTAGTACTGGGTGATCAAAAAGTAACGCAACCCATGGGAAAACGATTTATTTCAGAGCAAGTGCTGGAAGTGGGCACCGTTCTGTGCTTCACACAAGTGGATACGGCGATTCATGTTCTTAAAGACCCTTAAAGATCCAAGGTGTATTTCATCTTTTTCATATATTCACCACCTGCAACAGAAGGAAAAAATCAATTATGTGCGTTTCTCCATGGGTTGCGTTACTTTTTGATCACCCTGTACATTAGAACGAGTTAAATCATCACTTGGCAAAGCAGTTGAAGAGCTTCAATCTCTTGAATCTGTCGCTTCGCCACCCACCAAAAGAATAAAAGTTTCAGTGACAGAACCAACACCTTCAACAAGCAAATCTATCACAGAATCTGTCTCTCAGTTTCTTGAGTCAAGCAGCAATGACGAGACCTACGCGATGTCAAAAGATGTAGTAAAAATGATCGAGAGCTATCACCAAGAAAAACGCCTGGCTGCATGTGACAATCCTATTAGTTGGTGGAAAAATACGCAGAATATCTATCCATACTTGAGTAAACTTGCAAGGAAACATTTAGCCTGTCCTCCAACAAACGTACCAAGCGAGAGATTATTTAGCAGTGCTGGATTAATATATGATGAAAAGAGAAACAGACTGGCAGCAGAAAAGGCAGAAAAATTAATGTTCCTTAAGCATAACCTTCCTATAATTAAGTTTGAACATTAAACGATGAACATCTTAGTTTACTTTATTTTAATTACTCATTTATAAATATGCCTAATAAAACTTTAAACTTAATATAAATAGTTATCAAGCTAATTAAAGATCTCTTTCTATAAGGGTGGAGGTTGGGGAAAGAGGTCGGTGGGGTGCATTTGAGTTGGGTTCACGTCCCGCATCCTGGTAACACAATTATGGTTTCTAATTGTGGCTGAAACAACAAAATATAACGAATTTATTTGCAGACGAATTCACTGATTGATTTCTATATTAGTTAGATGCTTGATATTATTTTATATGTTCAGAGAAAAGTACAGCAATTATTGTGCAATTAATCAATTATACTACATTATAGCTACAGCTCTCTCTATATAATAACTTATTATATACGTTAAACACAACAAATCTCGAATATATCCTAAAAAATAACGAAAATGTAGACATCCGCATCCGCGGATGTTGAACTCAAACATCCTCATCCGCATCCGCATCCGCGGATGTGAAAAAAATGACATCCGCTACATCACTAGTATTAAGTATAGTAGCAAGTAATTAATTCACCTCAAGAAGTAAAAAAAAGGTCAGGAAAAATCTGCACTGAAAATTTCAG
Source organism: Bathynomus jamesi (assembly GCA_023014485.1). Lineage (NCBI taxonomy): Eukaryota > Metazoa > Arthropoda > Malacostraca > Isopoda > Cirolanidae > Bathynomus > Bathynomus jamesi. The sequence goes on from JAJOZX010001293.1 coordinate 549,837, forward strand.
TATTTGCCTGAAAATGCTCAATTCACTAGTTCGGGGGGGGGGGGGGCTGCCCTCTCCCAGACCCCCCCCTCCCGCCTGATACGCCTATGAGTAACAAGAGGTAGGTAAAAAATATTTACAGTATACTGCTATATATATATGTAACAGTAAATACATTTTGTTCATTTCATGTCACATTTTTTTCCTTTTCAATGCAATGCGTTCATATGGTTTAATAAGCTTTGCTCATGCAAGCAGCCAAGCACCAGTTAAAGTTTGAAACCACACTCTTACACGCATACTAGTACTCGAACACTAAAAAATCTTTACTCGTACTCAAGCACTAAAACTGTGTACTTGTACTCGTACTCGACCACTCAAAAAATACTGTACTCGTAATCGTACTCGTCCAACTCCATAATTTTGGTACTCTTTCCACCTCTACTCGTAACTGCGTGATGTTTTGTGGAGGAGGTGCATTTTTTATTGCTTCTAGTTTATGCACCGTTGGATGAATGCCTGAGGCATCTATACAGAACCCCAAGTACGAAGCCTCATTTGTGACCCAAGAACACTTTTCATTTTTTAGCTTAAGTTCGGCGTCCCCGAGTTTTAGAACTGTTGTTAATCTATCATAGTTAAATGTTCTTTTTAAGATGAACCTGAAATGAGGACATCTAGGAAACAAAGTACACCCGGAATGTGACCTAGAACTTTGTCCATTGTTCTCTGAAAAATACCCGGAGCCGATGCTATTCCATAGCATAGCCTATTGTACCTCTATAGGCCTCGGTGCGTATTTGATAGTTAGCTCTTTAGAATTTTCGTCTAAACTTGGTTGAGCATAGGCTTGCGACATATCTAGTTTTGTGAAATATTTACCACCTCCAGCAAGAGAGCTAAATAGTTCATCAGGCTTGGGTATAAGGTAACAATCTAGATGAACTACTCTATTTGCTGTTAAACGGTAATCTCCACATAAACGCACTGACTTGTCGGGTTTTAGTACAGGAACTACCGGGGCAGCCCACTTACCGTGTTTGGCTGGTTCGATAATTCTATCTTTGAGCAGTCTATTAATAATTTCTAAATCTACCTTCTCCCGCAATGCATGTGCAATTGGACGAGCCTCACAAAATTTTGGAGTTACATTAGGGTCCACCTCTATACACACCTGATGGTCTTTTAATTTGCCTACGTCAAGTCCAAAAAAGATAAGAAAACTTTGTTAACAACGAATCTATGTCAGTCAGATGGATATACGTGTATGCACATCTGCCCGACCCTTTCGCAAAATTTTGTCAATAGGCAATTTTAAGGCATCGATCCAATCACGGCCTAGCAGAGTAGGCCCTTGCTCATCCACCACTAAAAGGATTAAGGGATGAGATAACTGTGATGTAGGCTTCTCCACAAATAAGTATTTGTATGTTACCATATTTTTTTTTAGCATTGTTTTAGATTTGTGTAGTTTAGGTGTATTTTTGAAAGTTTTGTCAAAAATTGTTTTCGACAACCTACCCAGGGAAGTAATTCCATTTAGGCCTACTTCTATAATATATGGACCCGTATTATCACCACTTTGTTGCTCATAAAATAGTTATTCCGCTCCAATGTTCGAAGTATTCCCAGTTGGACGATTACCACTACAAATGTTAAAATTACAATTTTCACCTTTTTGTTTCTTTGAAAAACAAACTTTAGTTATGTGGCCAATTTTACTACAATTTCGGCAAACTGCTTCCTGAAAAGGAGAGTCCTTCTTTCAATGGTGTTTTCCACACCCAATACATACCTTGGAAGGCTTTTCACTCTGTTTAGTGTTTGAATTAGTAGGTTTAGTAGTATTTGCAGCATACTTTTTATTAGTTTGTCTAGTAGGCTCATTAGGTCTGCAGGCCTAGATCTAAAACTATTTACTTGTTGGGCCTTACTAGTGTGACTGCCAAAAGCTCTAACATCTTTAGCAGCTGCATCTCTAGCCGCAGCTACTTCTACAGCCTGACTAAAAGTTAGGTCCGATATAGCTAATAAGGCTCTCTGGGCAGACTCCTTTTTGAGACCCATTGCAAACCTATCTCTTAGCATTTCTTTTAATTTGTTGCCAAAATTACAAGTAGAGGCATAGGCTTTTATACCAGCAACAAACCCAAAAATGCTTTCATTTGTAGTCTAATGCTAAAAATAAAATTTAAAACATTCATAGATGAGAACCACTCGTGGTTTGTAGCGATTGGTTAGGGCCTGTACCAATTCACTGTAGGTGCAAATTTCCAGTGTTCTAGGAGCAACTAGGTCTTTGACAGGCTAAAAGTTTTAGGGCCTATTATAGTTACGAAAGCAGGTACTTTCTTAGCATCTGAAATGGAATTAGCCTTGAAAAATAACTTCATCCTAGTGGCATAGGATTCGAAGTCCTCCTCCGAGTCTTCGTAGGATTTATATTGCCAATCACAGACATGCTACGTTAGGCCAAATAACGTGAAGTAGGTTAGGTAGGGTTTCAATTTGATCAAGTTACTCCCCAGTTAGAGCTGAATAGGAAATTATATTCGAGTTAGTGCTGAATAGGAATTAGTATGAGCTAGGCCGGAGGGACCTAAGCTATAACAAGGTAACTTATCGACACAAGCCAACCAAATCGAACGACCCACACTAGGCTAGGCAACACCCAATTTTCCAAGCAGAATCCCAGAATCCCATCCTCGTCGCCAAATGTAACAACATGGGGTGTTAGACCCCGTTAGGTATTAAGTTAGCATATAGACATAAAAGGTACTTACAGGTGCTTTGATTTAGATCTTTCGGGGCCTACCATTTGTCAGTGTTAACAAAACTCGACCAACCCAGTCCTACTTTACTATTTAGAAGATAGAGATCTTACCCCTAACTGGCATAATAGTTAGACAACTTAACCTAATCACCAATTAGTCATTTTAGATTAGACACCAAATAGTTTAGAATCAACAATTGCTGCAGATAGAAAAATAATGCTGCTAAGGTCAGCCCATGAAACGAACAGACCGCGTTTTTGTGTTGCCATTTAGTTTCCTTGTAGTGACTTTTCCATTCAGTGATTTTGGTTCATGAAAACAAAGGAACGTATTCGAGATGGAGGATCTAAGTTTAGCCGTCCGTTTGGAGATACAGATTAAGCAAAAATTTTCATTTAGAGTTTTGCCATTAAAGTGCGCACACACACACACACACACACACACACACACACACACAATGTGCATATCTCCGCATAAGCGAGGTACCGACTTTTTTAAATCCATATATCTAAAACACTAATTAACCAAACCTAACCTTATTGTCAGAGTTGCCAACATAGATATATGGAAAACCAGGAAATCAAGGACTAAAACACAGTATTTTCGACCAAAAAACCAGTATGAGTCAAGATTCAATAACACAAAATATCACGAAAAACAATAAAATTCCAAAGCAAAAATACAAAAAAAATCTTAAAACATGTAAGCAAACAGAAACTAAGAAGCAAACCATACGCTGAATACTAAATTTGTGGTGTACAGTATTTCTTTGTTAATTATTCTCGAAATAAAACGCAGATATATCATACGCATACACGGACTGAAGAGGGGGATGTACAGCGAGAGTAAATGGCTTTTTTAAAGGTTTATTTTGAATGAGATAAATATTTTAAGGTATTGGAATTTAGCACGAAAAAACGCGAACACGAAATTTGATAGTAAAAATTGGAAAAATTCCGAGAACTTGTTAGTGCCATCGAACACTACTATGTTGAACAGTGGGAGATGCAAAGCCTCGGAAGAGCTGCGAGACAAGACGAAATCCTCAGGGATGTCGCAGAACAAGACAGAAAATCCTCAGTGGTGCGTTGAACCAGAAAATGTTGGGAATCATTGGTCTAAGGCAGGGGTGGGGAACCTGCGGCCTTCTGCCTATTTGACATTCAGAATTCATACCGTACGATAATGGACAGCAACTGATACCCCTTTAGGCTATTTCATTAGATCATGGTTTCAGCTTCACTGCTTCTTACACATACAAGCCTTCTTTATGGCTTGAACAATAGGAAATATGGCAACGTTGCCAGTTGAAACTGGCAGAGTTGCCTTACGGCTTACGCCCTTACCTATCAACGATCAACTCGACTGGATGACAGTTACTGACGATTCTCCGATAGTGACACGCAAGCTTATTTCCTTTAAAACTGTAAATCTTTGATCAATTCGTGTACCATTTTTATTTAAAAATCTTCTGGTACTCAAATCATGTCAAAAACTGTGAAAAGAAAATTAAAGGAAGAGAACAGAGTATTCCATGAAGAATGGGAATTGCAGTATTTCATAGTTGCTGAGAAAGATAAAGTGATGTGTTTGCTCTGCAACGCTATAATTGCAACAGTGAAGAAACTCAATGCATATCAGCATTATGCAACTCATAAGAGCCACAAATATGCTATATTGGAAGAAGAACCCCGAAAGTCTGCACTTACGAAGATGAAACTTCAAAAGCAGCAACAACAGCAAGTATTTAAAACGATGTCAGGCCTAGGGACTGAAATCACTCAAGTATACAGGGTGTCCCAGAATTAACTATCTATTTCAATGAAATCGGACAAATTTTTAAAAACACACTTTTATTTATGTTTATCATGTTTAATATGTGTTAAAAATGTATAAATTTCTAAATTTTTTTCATAATTTTATTTTCATAATTTTTTAATTATCTGGTCCAATGAAAGACCGTCTGAAGTCATAGAATGGCAAAGAGACTCTCTCCAAAAGTTAACGTGTGGCTTGGAATGACCAAATCCAAAATTTATGGTGCTCCATCTTGTTGAAACACAACATTATCAAGAATGCCATCATCAAGAAGCTGTGGTTCGAGAAACTGCTGAAGCATATCAAGGTAGACGGTACCTGTTACAGTTGCCTCCGCAAAGAAGAATGGGCCATAAATTTTGGATTTGGTCATTCCAAGCCACACGTTAACTTTTGGAGAGTCTCTTTGCCATTCTATGACTTCAGACAGTCTTTCATTGGACCAGATAATGAAAAATTATGAAAATAAAATTATGAAAAAAATTTAGAAATTTATACATTTTTAACACATATTAAACATGATAAACATAAATAAAAGTGTGTTTTTAAAAAATTTGCCCGATTTCATTGAAATAGATAGTTAATTCTGGGACACCCTGTATATACTTGGAAAAAGAGGTAAGCCATATAGTAGTGATGTGGAAATCATAAAAGAATGCATTGTTGAAGTTGTAGCCTCTTTAGATTCAGACAAGGTTAACAAATACAAACAACTACATCTTTCAAGAAGGACCATAACTGATCGGCAACATGGTTTAGTCCTCAATGTAACTGAACAACTTCATACAATATGCCAAAGCGAAAATACTTATTATTCGGTTGCCTTGGATGAGTCTACTGATATTACTGATTCAGCGCAAGTGTAATTTTTTATTCGTATCAAAACTGCAGATTTTCAATGCTACGAGGAGTTACTGGCTTTGGGTACCCTTACGGGAGAGACACGTGGAATTGACGTCTTGTCTCTCTTCAAAGAAAAATGCCGTGAAGCGAAATTGAATTTATGTAATTTAGTAAGTGTATGCACAGATGGTGCACCTTCCATGAGAGGAAAATGTGCAGGATTTGTTGCGCTACTACAAAAAGAACTGCCAAATCCAGATAGCTTGATTTCCTTTCACTGTATTTTGCATCAACAGAATCTCTGTGCCAAATCTACTGTTTTAAGTGACATATTAAGTAAAGTTATACGTATTGTGAACTACATTAGAGCAAATGCATCACGACATCGCCAGTTTCGCAATATGCTTATGCTTGATGATGAAACATTCAGTGTGGATCTTCCTTATCATTCTAAAGTGCGCTGGTTGTCACAAGGGCAAGTCTTTGAAAAACTTTTGTCTTTGCGAAAACAAATCACAAGATTTTCTGAGGAACTCAGTGAACCATGTGAATTGTCAAAAAAGGATTTCTGCAGAAATGCTGCATTTTTGTGTGACGTAATGTCAAAGCAAAATGACCTGAATATTCCTTTGCAAGGTAAAACTAAATCCATATATGAAATGTGGCAAAAAATCCAGGCTTTTCGGAGGAAGCTGCGCTTTTTCAAACTATTCTTACCCGATCGGAACTTTCATCTGAATACTTCCCTGAACTGGCAAAGGTAATTGATGAAGAAGATACAAGCAAATCATTAAGGGAATGCGATGTGAAAGAATACACAGCTGTCCTAGACTCCCTGATTGAAGAATACGATAAAAGATTTGAAGATTTTGAGAAACATGACCACACTGAAACTAGCTTTCCAACCACACCTGGTTGATGTCTCCAAAGCACCTGAAGATTTACAGATGGAGTTGATTGAGCTATTAGAAGATAATATCCTTAAGTCTCTATTTGATACTAAGAAGGATCCTGTTGAAATATGGAAAAATGGCGTTGAATACCCACGTCTGCGCTAACATGCTCGTCGAATGTTGCCTTCTTTCGGCACAACCTACTGTTGTGAATCAACGTTTTCACATGTGACTCAAATCAAAACGCGCTTGAGATCTCAGATGACGAATATTCACCTGGAGGACCAACTAAAACTACGGTCAACGATATTGGAACCAAATGTATGACTCTTGTCCCGCAATAAGCAGTCACAAAAAAGTCATTAAATGGTTTATCACTTTTTCACTTAATATTAACATCATTTCACTTAATATCATTTTTTCACTTAATATTAGTTCTATTGTTAATTATTCCCCCCCAAAAATAAATGTGCACTTGCTGAATTTTTTATTTATTATAAAAGCCCTCACGTATTATCAAGTTTGATTCAAAATTAATAAATATGTAGATTGTAGACTAAAATATGACATTTTGTTGTACTGTATATGTTAAATTCTCAGCATGCGGCCTAATAGGGTTTTGGTTAAATGAAATGCGGCCTTCCAATGAAAAAAGGTTCCCCACCCCTGGTCTAAGGTATGCATCTCTAAGAGAAAACGTTTCTTTCGATTGCCAAGGCAACCATCAAGGGTTAAATGGAGATAATTCCCTCCTCCACTTGCACAACCTTCTCCGCGGGGAGAGGGTTGTGCAAGTGGAGGAGGGAACAAGGATCGTATCCAGGGAAGGGGGCTTTCAGGCTAAGGAGGAGTCCTGTGTAGGAAACTCAACAAATACAAATAATGGACTAAGTCAAATAATCTTTCGGTTCCCACATAAGTTTGTTCACAATGATCGGCAATTGTAATATGAAGAATTTAGTTAGATCCAGCCGATCCATACGTGCAGCCTCACGCAAATTACAAGCAACCTCCAATGTTGACAACACAGCGTGTGTTGTGCAAAGCGCACACTGCAAGGAGCAAATTAGCAATATCTACTCTCCAGATGTGATAATGAATAACGACTTATTTAACGACTTATTTATTGAATTGAATTGAATTGCATCGAATAACCTTTATTAATAATAAAATAAATACATTCGTTTTACAATTTACAATGACATGAATAATTGTGAAGATGGACTATTTATTTTATTTATCATAATTTAGCCCTTAAGTTTTAGGCCTTACTGGGCTCTTATTAAAAATAAACAGCGTTATTATTAATTAATAATAAATAAATAAGTAAACAAGTAATATTAATAGTTAAAGTATGTATTACTCTTAAATTATCACTACTGACATGACAAATACAAGGTCACCATTGAAGATATTATACCAATACCATACAAAGAAACCAATATTATACACGAGAGATAAGAACTGAACAATCCCCAAAAATGTGTTTTTAATACTAAATTACACAAGAGAAATTAATAAACAATAGTAATGGACATTAATCCTAGATTTTTGTTAGTATGCCATTATTAATCGGGATTTCAATTTGGTTTTAAACAAATTTACACTCACAATATTTTTTATATCGACATTTAAGTCATTCCATCGTTTCAATCCAATGAAAATGGGTAGTTTTTGAGATGAAGACAATCTAAATTGAGGTATAACAAACTTTGCTCTATTTCTGGTCTGATATGAGTGGATTTCTTGATGAGTTACAAAATATCTCTCTACCCATCGTAAATTGATGATTTTGTTCTTACACTCATAAATAAAAAATAAAATGTGCGAGTTTGATTACATACCGTTTGATAACGTTTAATGCGTTGTTAACGGAATTTCCCCAAACAACTACGTACGTATTTAACGACTTACGTATTTAACGACTTAAGTATTTAACAGCTTAAGTAACTCGTTAACTATTAATGTATTGTATGTAAGTTTCAACATCAACTACAGTAAACTAATGAATACTCATTTATTACAAAATTAAACAAATCAATAAAACAATACTGTATAAGGTTATGCTCAACAAAACTTCTAAATAAATGGAAATAAAGGTATAATAAGGAAAGGCAGATTGACTGACAACGGCAATCTGCAATGAACATTAACAACTGGCAACAATGATTGCTAGGTACAGAACTGGATAGGCCTAAATCACATCAAAATAAAAACGAATTAAATCTTACAACCAACAACTGCGAATTTAACAACAGACTGACTGACTACTAAAGGGCCCCATACACGCTCAGGCCTGCCCGTCCGGCTGCCCGTTCAAGCAAGCCTCACGGTAAGCTAATCGCCCACACACGATTCAGGCCAGCTTCACGACAGAGCTCAGTTTACAAAAGGTACGGTAGAGTGTGGTTAACTTATTTGACTGTGATAAACATGGCAACTCCGCTGGACAACGAGGAATTGAATCTACTCGCAGTTGGAGCAGTTGCTGCAGCATATATATCAAGGCAGGAGAGAAAGAAGAAAGATAGGACAAAGTGGACGAAAGACTGGTTGATGAAAAGGGATAGTTTATCACATACGTCACTATTAGAAGAATTAAGATTAGAGCCAGGAGAGTGGTTCAATTATCTCAGGATGGATGAGGAAACCTATCTGAAGCTATTGTCTTTAGTTTCTCCATTAATTCAAAAAGAAGATACTTGTATGCGAAAAGCCGCTCCTGACTTTATGGAGGACGCAACCTTTTTGAACTCTCCGAACTGCACTTCGCATGTTATTTATTTTGTTTGTTACCGTTTCCCTACTCGCTGGTGTCTTTCTCTTCCAAGTTATCTACTAATAATTGATAGGCTGCTACTTTTTTACCTTTGTCCGAATATTCTTTACTTTTCACTTTCCATAATCAGACCAAAATTGTTTGTCTTCTTGCGTTGTACTCATGCTTCCACAACCAATCGGTGTCACTTTTGCTGAAGAACTGAGCGCTGGACTGATAAGGCAACCTCTGTTGCCCACACACGCACAGTTTGGCCGCAACCTCACGGGTGGGCGGGGCCGAAAATCAAACATAGCTTGATTCCCTGTTGGCCGGAAAGGTCACCTGAACAGGTCAAGATCTTGGACTGAACTACCCCCACACACGCACAGTTTGACCTGAACGGGCTGAGCTGTGCAGGCAGCCGGACGGGAAGGCCTGAGCGTGTATGGGGCCCTTAAGATCCAAGTAAGCTAACTTGCATTTCGCATTTGGTTAAATAAAATACTTCCAACGGTATTTGTTTTGGAGGGGGTAAACTTTCTTCCATATGTACAGTCCCCTGCAATAGTTCCGCTCCACCCACTCCGAGATGTGACAACAACGCAGTCTCTCTTAAACCCCAGTCCCCCACACTTACTTCCTTCCTCCTCTCCTCCCCCTCTCAGGTGTTGTCATAGTAATACTTTTATTTTTCGAAAACCAATGACAGAATAAATATATTGTTCAGTGTAGTTTTGGTGGTAATGCTCGGACGACTATGCATTTTAATGACAGTGGCGACTCGTGGTATAAATGTATGGGGGTGCGATTTCATAAAATTTATAATTTTTAGAATTCTAGTACATAAACAATTACATGGTGCTTCCGTACGGTACTTATATGTCAAAAGAAGCCATAAATTTGTATTAAAAAAATATTTTAATAAAATATAAAAATAATTGTTGAATATCTTAAAATTAATATATTTTTTATCTGTTAAATTAATATTTATCGTTTCAAGCAAGGGGGAGCGACCGCTCCATCGCTCCTATACGCCAGTCGCCACTGATTATTTTATTCATGCATTATTCCCAAATTTAGGGCAAAGGGTAGTTAGATTATTTCACAAACGTGGGATACTTTAAAAACTTTCAATCATAGGATTTTGATGTGGTTATGTTATAGTTAAAGTGTAAGATAAGTTGTAGTATCGACTTTTCCTCCAGGCAATAACATTTCTATTTAAAGTCCATGCATCATCAGCAAATGATTATCCACAAAAAGGTCTATCCATGGAGAAGTAATGAAACAGTTCAATTTTTTATTACAAAAATAAACACGAATCAAGTAAATTTTGGGATTAATTTTCAAATTATAAGGAAGTGACAATTGTTCAAGTAAATAAATATATATTTACTGCATGACAGCCATAGCATTATTATACACAATTATTCACTACTTGGTCCATCCTCCATTATTATTAATGACCTCTCATAGCCTATTTGGAACAGATGCCACGTGATTGTAGATGACTTGTGGGTTCGTGCGGAAAAGTTCCCACTCTGCCATGGTATGTTGCAGCAAGTGCCGAGATGTCCGCTCTTGCCCAGGCTCCGAAGCGTTAACCACATTTGCCCACACATTTTCAGTGGGGTTTAGGTCACACCCCACAGACCGTGTAGGGAATCGCAGTAGTTTCTTTTATACTACATTCTGATTTCTTCTTGTAGTGGATCGGAGGATTCTTTGAAAACTTATTAAATTAATTAATTATCTGACGGTTCCCCGATTCTTCTTGTCGCGTATCGGGAAATTATTTATTCTATTTTAAAACTAAGCTCTCTGGAGAAAGCAGGGCTCAAAGGAGAAGACAAAGAGATCCTCTGACTGAATTTTACTGCTTCTAAAATATTACAGGTAATGCTTCAACCTCTAGGTCAGATCAGAATAATCAGAATGAACATTTGAAAAATTACAAGAGTTTATATACTTATAATTTGGTGACATCATTATTATTTAATGTTGACCTGTTTTGTTTTTATTTTCAAATGGCTGCATTTTTTTGCAAAATATTTGAAGATAAAGGTAAATTTTGGCTGTAACACCAAACTGGCCTATAAGCAAGATATTTGAAGATGAAGTCATATTTTTCTTTTAAACAGCATATTGACAGATCTGATGTTATCAGGATTTGCTGAGTTAACTGGAAATTGAAATATGCATTTTATTATGGATTAAAATTAAACACGCATACAAGCCAAAATTAAATGCTTAAAATTTAAAATTAAGTATTAATTTAGAGTTTTAGCAAATTATGACTTCATCTTTTACAACTAAGAGAGAATGTATCAGGTCATCCCATGAGTAATGTCGTTTTTTAGATCGGAATTTGAAGGACAAAAAAAACTCAACTGAAACTTTTTAATCTAGTATATTTTTTCCATCGGAATCAATGACACTCTGCCAACGTCCTACAAGCTTTTCAATGCCATGTTTATAAAATTCAGGAGGTTTTGAGGCAAAAAACGTGCAAAGAGTGGTGTGCAGGTCATCTAAAGAAGTATACTGTTTCTCGTCAAGATAGTTTTGCAGACTCCTGAAGAGATGATAAATCTGAAGGCGCAAGGTCTGGAGAATATGGAGGATGTAGAAGTTTTTCCCACCCAAACCTCAATTTTTGCAGAAGTGATCCGAGCGCTATGAGGACGTGCGTTGTCGTGGTGGAACACGATTCCTTTCCGATTAACCAAAGAAGGTCTCTTTTCTTTTAGTGCAGTGTTCAATCGATCCAGTTGTTGACAGTAGACTTGAGCGGTGATTGTTTGGTTGTGTGGTAAGGTTTCAAAATGTATTACACCACCTTTATCCCACCAAACACTAAGCAACACCTTCCGAGGGTGAAGATTTGGTTTGGGCTGTGGTGTCGCTGGTTCTCCGGCCCAAACCCACTGTCGACGGCGCTTAACATTCTGGTACATTGTCCACTTTTCATCACCGGTCACTAAACGATACAAAAGCGGATCTTGGAGTTCACGGGAATGAAGAGCTGTGCTTATGTTTACCCGCACCCTCAGATTGTCGACCGACAATTCATGTGGCACCCATTTTCCTAACTTAGGCACTTTCCCGAGTTGTTGCAAATGTCGATGGATGGTGGACGGGGATGAATTGAGTTTCTGGGCCAATTCTTCGACAGTTGTTGAACAGTCTTCTTCAAGTGCGGCTAACAGCAGGTCATCATCAAACTCAGTAGGGCGTCCAGAGCGTGCTGCATCTGTCAAACAGCAGTCACCATTCCTAAACTTTTGAAACCATCTTTGACATTTTCTCACATGCAGAATATCGTTGCTATAAACGTCCTGAATGTTTCGCGTTGCTTCAGTAGCACTATTCCCTTTTTTGAACTCGTAAAGCATTATATGCCTGATATGCTCTTCTGATACCGCCATGTTTATGAGGGGTTCACATAAAGCAAAACACGTCTTCACTGGTCAAGGTCTGTAAAGTATGTAGCGAAACACGATAGATCTCCTTTTAGATATATCCTTCCGAAAATTTATGCTTAAACCGAGTAGGACTAGTTTAAACTTAATCTATCGTAAAAAACATTACTTATGGGATGACCTGATATAAAAAAAATTAACATTGCAGAATTTAACACGATTACATGATTAACCTTAATCTAAAAAATGATTAGGTAATTTAAAAAAGAAATAATTCATATATATTACAGATAAGTGGCCTATTTATATTGCCAGGATCATCAGACGATGGTTTCAGGAACAAGATGTCGAACTGCTGAACTGGCCCACTAGAGCATATCATACTTTTCCGAGTTCGAATTTCACTCTGGTTAATATGTATTTTTATGTAAAATTTAATTCTAAGAGGGTTTCTTTTCTGTAACTTTTCCCAAAAATCGCGTTATCATGTTCAAAATTGCGGTTTTCTGTTCTATGTTGAAATATTGAATATTCAATTGAATACAACCTCATATTTTTAACCCTTTGTCGTAATTTGTTGCCATTTAGACACATTAACTTTGCTTAATTCTTACACAGATTTAATACAAACATACATAAGAAAAAAAATCTACTCCATTTGAATCTTTGTAACCATTTGGACGCAGAAGGCGAAGTTCAACATTCTCTCAATAGATGGCTCTGAGCAATTACGCCAGTTGTAATTGTGAAATAGAAGAGAGTGGACGCCATTTTTTTCGGTAAGGCCGGTCATCTTTCCAAAGACAAGGCTTACTTGGCCATAGATGGCATGAAAGTCTGGAGCCTTGGAGGGCCAAGGAGGAAGTAATGGCCTCATCAGTTGAAGCTGTCACGCAGAGGTCAGAGGAGGAGAAGATCTCTGGGATATTCTTTGATGGCAAGCAGGATAGGAACACAAAGGTGTTGAAATATGACGAAGTGATAGGGAGATTTCAACCTGGCAAAGTGATCGAAGAGCATTACACTATCACGTGGGAGCCTCAAGGAAAGTACCTCTTCCATTTCACTCCCGAGGAACCTGAGGAAGGAGAAAAGCCTGCTCATAAGATCGCTCAGGGGCTGCATGAGTGGCTTCTGGATCACGGAGCTGACGAGAGCCTTGTAATGATTGGAGGAGAGAATACCAACACCAACACGGGGTGCTCTGGAGGCGCCATAGCCCTATTGGAGAAGATGCTGGGTCGCAAGTGCCACTGGATGATCTGTCAGCTCCATGTGAACGAGCTCCCCCTGAGGCACTTAATCATCAAGCTGGACGGCCCTGTAACTCCCGGTCAGGCTTCAGTGGGCCTATTGGAAAACTTCTTGAGAAAGTGAATGAACTTGAGGTCAACTTCAACTTCAAACCAGTGGAAGGAACTGAAGATATCATAGAGCTGCCAGTAGAGATAGTCAAATCTCTCTCCACAGACCAGCACAATTGCTATCTTCTGATCAAAGCCATCAAGTCTGGAAGTCTCAGTCCACAGTTGGCTGGTCTCAAGTGCGGACCTCTGAACCAATCCAGGTGGCTCACTACTGCACAGGCCATCTTGCTGTTGTGGATGAGGGAGCACGGACTGAAGGGGGAGGTGTTGAGGAGGCTCGAGGTCCTCGTGAAGTTCTGCCTTAACTTCTACTTCAAAATGTACTACGACATCAAAGTGAAGCACCACCTTAAATTTGGTCCTGCACACGTTTTTTCAAGCCTGAGGCTGCTGAGGAACCAGACTACCGAGGTCAGGAACATCATCTCTGCTGCAGTGATAAGAGGAGCTTACCACGCACATCCTGAGAACATCCTGGCTTCATTCCTGTGCAGTGAGGATGAGCAACAGAGAGCTTTTGCTGTGAGCCAGATAGAGAAGATCAGAGAAGGAAGAGACTTTGGTGATACGACAGTGAGGCCCCATAAAAATCCCAAAGTCAATCTGCAAGCCACTTCACCTGAGGATCTCATCAACTGGGAATCAGAGAATATTTACGAGCCTATTTTCACCTGCAAGATGACCTTGACTGAGCTCGAGGATCTCAGGAAAACTACACTCAAAGTGGACGCTTTCTCTGTTCATACTCAGTCCTGCGAGAGAGCTGTACAGGAAGTCTCAACTGCTTCCCAAGCTGTGTACGGTCACGAGAGGAGAGAGGGGTAGGTGAGAGCCAGGATAGACCATCGAGAAATGCTCCCAGTGTTCAGATCGAAGCAGGACATAAGAGCTTTTCAGTTTCGAGTGGCTGATGAAGAGGCTGAAGCCATCGTTAATGCTCATAAGAACTGAAAGTCCTCATAAGATCATAATATAAGATCTTATGAGGCTACGCTTTTCAGGGATCCAGGAAGAACAGGCGTGTAAACCTACACGTGGAGATGGCAAGTCTCCCGCTACTCGATCAGAGTAGCTGGTGAGTCGCGCCTATTCTTTGAAGAAAAACTTAAAATTCTTAAGTTTTACGTGAAATCTAAACATTTTTTCAGCACCCAGAGGAGTTGAAACACGCAAAAAAGCAAGGATGAGGTCAGAAAAGCAGCTTTTAGACTAAATCATACGCAGAACAGCTGCGCGCTTTGGTTTGGGTGCCCTGAGGCCGCGTTAGGCAGCCTTCAAATCAGAAACTCCCGATTTTGACCATGAAAATGAGATTTTTTGGAAAAGTTACAAATAATAAACCCATCTTAGAATTAATTTTTACATAAGAATACATATTAGCCACTGTTTTTCCAAAATTTCAACCCTGAACCCAGAGTATGATATGCCCTACTGGCCCATCAACGGGTGTGACCTAAACCCCACTGAAAATGTGTGGGCAAATGTGGTTAACGCTTGGGAGCCTGGGCAGGAGCGGACACCTCGGCACCTGCTGCAACACACCATGGCAGAGTGGGAACTTTTCCGCACGAACCCACAAGTCATCTACAATCACGTGGCATCTGTTCCAAATAGGCTACGAGAGATCATTATAATAATGGAGGATGGACCAAGTATTGAGTAATTGTGTATAATAATGTTATGGTTGTCAAGTAGTAAATATATATTTACTTGAACAATTGTCACTTCCTTATAATTTGAAAATTAATCCCAAAATTTACTTGATTCATGTTTATTTTTATAATAAAAAAAAATTTAACTATGTTACCATTACTTCTCCATGGATAGACCTTTTTGTGAATAATCATTTGTTGATGATGCATGAACTTTAAACAAAATTGTTATTGCCTGGAGGAAAAGTCGATACTACAACTTATCTTACACTTTAACTATAACATGACCACATCAAAATCCTATGATTGAAAGTTTTTAAAGTATCCCACGTTTGTGAAATAACCTAACTACTCTATTCTCTAAATTTGGGAATAATGCATGAATAAAATACATAGTCAGTAGTATAGCCGCTTTTGGTTAGAGGAAGTTGGAGTGCTCTGAAATCCTGCCCCCTGGAGGCCTTCGCCTCCGTTATAAGGGGACCCCCTTAAGTTCCTAACCCATTTATGGGGTCTCCCCGTCCTTAATGAAGGGCATTTTGTCCATGAGGGCCCCTTGCGGGGCCCCATCCTCCTTGGGGAAAAAAAAAAAATTCATCATCGCCTTCCTCCTTGGAAAAAAAAAAAAAAAAAGGGGTTCATCATCGCCGCCTTTCACGAGAAAAAAATCCTCCTGCCCTGTCGGGTTCTTTCAAGGTCTTTCATGAGAGAGACAAAAGCAGACAAAGACAGAGTTTGACACTCAGTTTTGAGATTATACCCTTAAACATTAGAAATGAAAACTTAAAATAAATATCTGAAAAAAGGTTTAATAGGTCTAACGAGAGTATCTACCGACCTCAAAGCATATTATTATATCTTAATATCACATTACCTACTCATTTGTAATTTCGTTTTCACATGTTAAATTGCGAACATCACAAATTAGAAACTCAGACTAAACATATTTTAAGTGAAACACATTTTCTTTGTTTAATATTTGTATTATATAAAGTTAAATAAAAAATAAAATAAAATTAAAATTAAACATTTTATTTTCAATTATTGGGGTAATTTTTGCTTATCCAAATTAAATTTCATTCATTCTACATTAATATGAAGTGAGGCGATATGAAATGAATTGAAAAGGCTTATTGGCAAACTATAGCCCATATGATAAAAATTAAGATACATTACGTAGTTTAGCCAACATAGCTATTATTATTTATCATCAATTACCATCTTAAACAATATTATTTGTTTATCGTATATATATATATATATATATATATATATATATATATATATATATATATATAGAAATTTCACAATTAAGCACGTGAAACGAGTGGATGTTGCAAATATATATATATATATATATATATATATATATATATATATATATATATATATATATATATAAATTTCACAAGCACGTGAAGCGAGTGAATGTTGCATATATATATATATTATATATATATATATATATATATTTGATAAGTTTTACTGATTTAATGTACAGTATTTGCATAATTCTTTGCTAAGTACGTTAATTATAATAGGCAACGCAGTTCACAATCTTGCCAGATTTTCCAGGCTAATTGATAATAATAAATTTTAAACGTATGTAATTTTTTCTAGTAATTTAACTGTAACGAGAAGTAGTTAATTATTATTGTTACCAACTTTTGGTTATAACCTACAAAGGCCTGCGAATAAGAAATTTGTAAGAGATGTTTTCTTACTATTAGTTGATTTATATAATTGAATTATTCTGATTTCGAATAAAATATCCATTTTTCTATCACGTAAGGATTTTCTGCAAACGAAGGGAAAAGCAGCTACATAAATAAATATTTATTTCAATTTACATTAGGTACCTATTTCGTTTTGTTATGCTAATTACAAATACAAACAACTTTAAAAAGAAAGAATGCTATTTAAGTCAACTACATAAGTCTTTATTTAGCCTGAGTTTTCTTGTGGGTCTATGCAATGATCCTTATCCTTTATGTAATAATTCTGGAGTACCCCGTTTCAGCATCCACCTACTGTAGTTAATTCATTATTTTGGCGAACACCTAATTAATATTCTTTCAGTTATAATACGATATCCACTATACGGTGAAATTAAAGCAGAAACATTTTTATAATGCATTTTATAATAGTGCTACACAAAATGTTGCAAAAGTCGTTTTCTACGCACATTACAATACAGAAAACGGAATTTTGGTTAATGAGAGGGATAGCCACAAATTAAATATATTTGTTTAGGATCATTCTATAATTTAAAACATTACTTGTAAGCAATTAGCTTCACTGATTAATATAATCTCTTAACAATAGTTTACTAATTCACATTTTCAGCAACTTTCCGGAATTATGCAAACCGGCAGGGATTGCGAAATTTCCATAACGTTATATTACATTATAATACGCTACAATACGTTTAAAAACGTCTGGAATATGAGTTGCTGGTTATACATATTTGTATATTGAAGGAAGAGCCCTTAATTTTATCGTTGCAAAGATACATGACTGCATATATAAAAAGCACTCGTTTTTCTCATTAACAAACTAAGAAATCTGTTGGTATGCATTAGCCAAATTACATAATGAAGTACACAACGAATTGAAATTATGGCGAAATATGGCAACTATCTGTGCATTGCAACACAGTGAGATGAAGCTGTTTAAGCCCATACTCAAATCGAAATCATCACTCTTCATGTAATCTTCACAGCAGAAAGTTTAACACTTCACTTCCTTTACCAGTTTGTGAGTATTTTTAAACTTTTTTTTAGCATGTTAACTGATAAAATAATCATTATTTTTTAAGGATAGGCTTTGAGTGAAATTCATTCTAGATGTTCGACTCCTTTCTTGTTCACGAATAATGAATACAATACATTGTATACATTTGGTTGGTAGTAAATGGATAACCCTAGGTAGACTAGTGATTAATACAGCGAGATGCTGGTGGGCGTGGTTAATATTTCACGTTGAACTGTGGATATAAGATTGAGGGACAAGCTTAACCTTCGTCAGAATGAACAATTCGACCGGTATCTAAACCAGGGGTAATCAAGGATATATATATATATATATATATATATATATATATACACTGTTCGCGTTGATTTTATTTTATTAAAACATTTCAGATTCATTGTAATGAACTTGCTAAAGGATATCTATCCACAAATCTCGGCTTATATTTAAGTCATTGGTTTAAGTAGCACCTATTACTACAGAACCATGCCACGTCAAGATAGTCATTCACGATAATTCTATTTCATTTAACATGTGTCAAATTCATCACGTTGAAAACTGATGTATGATGCAGTTATCTACAAAATCTCGGCACTATATTTAGACTCATATTCTGATTATTACATAATACTATAGTGTCATACTACATAAAAATTTTGTCTCTCTTCAGCAAACAGTCGCTCGGAGTTTAGAAACGGATTTATTTTTAGAGAAATTAAAAACTTTTAATGTTTTAACTCATATCACTTTCAATGGTAATTTGCAAATATTTACAATAAACCGACTTAATTTCGTGTCTAACGTTTTAAATAAGCTGCGGATATTTTCTACAGTTAAATTATTATGTTGTCAACCTCCATTGCCTTTGGTGGGTTTGCAAAAATAAAAACCTGATCAAACTGTATGTTCGTGACAATGTAATTTGAAGAATATTAGCTAAAAAGTTGCAAATTAACTGTATAACGCAACAAAATAAATTTTATATCTTGAAATTATATTGGAACAATCCCTGAACTATAAACTATATATATATATATATATATATATATATATATATATATATATATATAATATATATATATATATATATATATATATATATGGGAAATAAGAGAACGAGACATATTGAACAATGTGGGCATACGTTTAGATTAGTTTTGATTTTCGTCACTAGTGCTGAAAGGATAAAAATAAGAAATGTAAAATAAATAATATTGCCAACAAAGAATATTCTGTGTTAATTATAGTACTATACCATATATGTAGTTTTCCATGTCACAGTACTATATTTGCTCCTTCATCTAATATTTCTAGGAAACGTTGGTACCACAACCATTCAGAATATGGAAGTCGTTCAAAATTTACTGGACACGTTTGTACAGCCTCATTCAGTTCCGACTCCAAGTCATCGCCTATCCAACATCGGGGAAATGTAAGTATGCTTTACTTTAGTAATATATATATATATATATATATATATATATATATATATATATATATATATATATATATATATATATATATATATATAGCCATTTTTACCATTCCTTTATAACATGTCCCCCTGTTTACAAAAGTGAGTATTCTTTCTGTTCTTTCAGCCAGTTCTCCATCAGTTTTATTTCTATTTGTCATTCAGATAATTCCATTTACCGTCTTTTCTCCTGATAAAGCTCAAAACCGATGCTCAAACCTGAGTGCTATCGCAAACCTGTGGGCCACTGTGTTGCTACTACAATATTTCTCAGAGAAATTGTACTGTCTCCCCTCTTACCTTTAATTTTTCGAAGACCTTTTAAATTGAACAATCGACTATACATCTCTATAACTGAGAATCAGCCTTCCACATTCCTATTCCTCTGATCGTTTTAAGACCGAGCGCACTTGGCTCAGATGTATAGTGTTTGACACAAGCATTTTCGATTCTGTTAGACAGAAGATGGGGAGTGCTGGAACACCCATTTCTACTGCCACTGTCCACCTTAACTGACCTTTTTCCGTGGGTCATCTACACTGTGACCAGTCCAACATGATCCCAAACACACACACACACACACACATATATATATATATATATATATCACACTACTCACTACATATACTGTAGTGTTACACACTACATAATCTTTTCAAATTTAAAAAAAGGCTGTAAATTCAAGAGCATCGGAGTCCTCTGAGGAGTGGGCCCTTAATGACCCACTTCGGGGCCCGGTTATCGATACAAGGAATGGAGACGCTGGATAGCGTGGGTGAATCTGCTACCACCCATTCGGGATGTTCTTGTTACTCAGCCTGATTCATAAACTTATGCAACATTCGTGGTCTTTTCTAAAATTTTCAATCTGCCGAACACTGCCTTTCCTCATCCAAACCTTATCCCTCACTGAAACTCAGGTTCCTACGATGACAGTCAGCAATATCCTTTCTGTACCTTCTTACATTCACTATACTCAGATTCACCACAAAGATGGATGCTGCGTATATGTACGCAATGGCCTAACTTGTTCTCGTATTCCCGAACCCCGAATTCTATACCCCCAGGCTACGGCTTACAATCCAATCTTAAGCCAAATACACCTGCGCTGTTTCTCTTTCTCCTAATTCTACTGCCTATCTAAAATTCTTTAACTACCTCAGTTCCAAAGTGGAATACATTCTATTCCGCTCTCCACTGCTGAAATCTTCATTTTAGGATATTTTAATGTTCACCAAAACCTTTGGCTTTCCTGAATGACCTAGAGCTAAATATTCTAATTGATCACACTCTTTCAGGCATCTAGCTAAGAACCTCTTCAACAACTTTACCTCCTCTTCTTTCCCTCCTCTCTTCCACCCGACGGCTCAGCTGCCAGATCTTCTCCTAACAACGCTAAACTCATCGCTCAAATTTTCGCTTCCGCCTCAACCATGGATGAAGCCGATGCTGATCCTTCATCTCCTCCTCCCTCTGACTTTATTATGCCTGAAATTAGAAACGTTTCCAAAAAATGTTCTTTCTGTCCTATCTGGGGACCATCTCTAGGATGGTGTACGATCCTGATGTTCTTGCGCTTCAATGCTAACACCCCGCCAGGCAAAATCGTACGTTTTTGTTTCTCATCTGGTACTTTACCGTTCTGATAAAAGTTTGCTTTCATTCAACCTGCCTCAAGGAAGAATAACCGCTCTAATCCCTTCAGTCAAACTGCTTTGATTTCTTGCCTTTCTAATATTTTTTAAACTATCCTTAATAGGAAGAATCTTAAGCACCTCTCTTCTCGTAATCTTCTTTCATATCGTCAGTACGGGGACCAAGGGTACTTCTACTGACGATCTTCTTGCATATCGCCCTGAATCATGTTTTTTTTCAGGATTTCGATGAAGCTCTTGTTATTGCGCTAGACATATCGAAAAGTTTTGATAGCGTATGGTACAAATTTTAAATACCCAAATTGCCAACCTGTGGATTTTATCCTACAAACTGTCTTCACCTCTAATTCTCCCTCTTGTCGCCCTATAGCTGCGATTGTAGATGACCTCTGTTCTTCACCTAAAGCTATCAACAGATGTGTTCCTCAGGGACTCTGTTCTGTCAGCCAATCTTTTCCTTTTATTTATTAATGAATTTTTAATTCGCCCTTCCTCTCCTACTCACTCCTATGCCTATGACCCCACACTTTACTTCTCCGCCCGCTCCCCAGAGCTTCCTTCTCAATAGTCACACTATGACCCATGTAGGACGACTATGGAACACCTGACTTCTGAGCTTTCTGGTATCTCTGATTGGGTCAGAGAATACATTGCGACTTTCACTGGATCAAAACTTGGTTCCTCCGCCTCTCTATTAGCCACATTCTTCAACACGACTATAGCCTTGTCTTCAGCAATATACACCTCAGTCTTTCCCCTTCTCTTATCAACCCCGACATTTCCTTTCTCGTAATCTTTCCTGTAAAGTTCGCATATACTCTCTCTCTAAAATATCTTCCAAGAGGCTAGGTGCAGTGTACTGCCTATACAGTTTCTTAGCCCTCGTTCAGTTGGTGCCTCTGTGCAGGACCTTATACGTCTCTGTATGGAATACGCTTTGGAAGGCGTTTTCGTGGGCAATCGCACAAGCAAGTCTCCGCCTTCCTACATAAAAACAAAACAAAAGAGAGTATTTTTAAGCACTTACTCGCATGAATGTAATTCTTTCCACATATTATGGATTCATCACCTTTAATGTAAATACTTCAACAGCACGGTGCTGGGGATAATACCTTTGCTTTATTCCATAGGCTTTCCTATATTCCTCAAAATCTTGAAGAAGTTTTGATGTTTCTTGATAAAAAATTTCTTAACTATTCAAAATGTTTTGAAGGCATAATACATTTGGAAAACTACCGCACCGAACCGAGGACATTGGAAGAACTGGAGGACCGAATTCGGGAAGTCATGTCCTCCATCCCGCCGGAGTTCCTGCTAAAGTCAGTGGACGCCATTCCTGGGCGGCTCCAGAAGCTGGTGGAAAGAGTTGGAGCCCACATTGAATTTTAGAGAAAACCTACCATGTATGCCTACCTTTTCATATTATTTCTTCTGAAATAAATGGATAATATACGTATTTTTTTACCAATCCAAAATAGGGAGCTACTTTCCGCCCACCCTGTACATATATATATGAAAATTATTTCACGAAAGTGACACGTGAAAAATATTTATGATGAATAAAACCACGAAGGGAAAAGAAACACAAAGTGGTGCTCAAGCGCTTTCGTCTAATGACATCCTCAGGATGGTTTTATTCATCATATATATATATATATATATATATATATATATATATGTATAAGATCATGTACAGAATTTGAAAATGATGCAACTTTGTCATCAATAAATCTACAGGCCTTAATAACTCTACTAAGCATAAACATAGACTTGATAAACCTTGTGGATCGATTTATAATACATGTTGATAGCTATGTGAACATGATTTTCTAGAGAAGCTAACTATTGTATGTCATGTTTTTAAGAAGCTCGTATTCAGCGTTTTTCTCTTCTTTTCCAGGGCCTCATGTGACGAGCCCTTTAAAAGATCTCGAAATGCATTACCACCAACATACTCAAGTGGCGGTAAGTGGGATCGACAGAACAACCAGGAACCCTTTGGCTCTGCTAATGAAGTAACCCCTCAAGCATCCAGCCAAGACCCATACACCTCCGCAGGTGTTAAAAGATCTAGGTCTGTTGAATATCAATCTCCGATCACGTGCGGTGTGGATGTTGAACGAACAAAGTTCAACGTCACGTTCAGCTCTGAGGACAAAGATTCATCGTCAACAAACTCATTATCGGGAGAACCAGATAAACAATGTCCTGAAAACCTCCAGCCTTACACGTCATCTGCAACACTCCAACCCCCTTCAAATGCGATCGCTATCCATACAGAGAGAATGAGTTATCATTCATCTAACGGTGTATCTCTTACCTTAATGCAAAATGTGAGTAATACCCCTACATTGTCTAGAAGTCGCTACAACGTCAGAATTGATCCCCGAGTCGCATATTCGAAGGGTTTCGAACAAGGACTTCCCAACATAGTTCGATGTGTCATCGCATATGCTCTTCAAAACAATAATGATCGGGAGACCCGAATAAGGCTGGCATTTGGGCTTGATCCAAATAGCGAGGATAGCGATCAGTTCTGGATAGTAATACCTTACAGACACCTGGTGGCAGAAGATGATGACTACATCCTCTCACGTTTTGTACAAGCTTCTCAAAGTGGCTCAAAGTTTAGCCTGGAGAAATTCACGGTTGAAATTGATCACGCGTACCGTGTTGCGGGTCATAGTGCCACGCCTTATACACTTAACTTCAATTCTCCGGTTATTTACAGACGGCATATAAACACCGAGCGTGGTTGCGGATTTTACAGCTATAATCCTGTCTCATATGTTTACCATGCTAAACAAGGTGTCTAGAAGTTTCCGACTGGAAGCAGTCGTAGAAAGAGCACAAAAACTGGCTGAAGATTGTAAACTTAGTTTTAACTGTAATATGGGCCCTGAAGAGTTGACGAATGTAGAAGACCAGATGAAAGTTAGGATTGCCGTGTTTGGTCTGGATCAAAATGGCAGAACATATGTATTTAATAGCTGCGTGAGGGAACGTACAAGACCCCTACTTATTTTAGGACTGGTGAGAGCAACTTACCTTCCTATTAGGCGCATCAGAGATCTTTACGTAAACTATGACAAAAGTCGAAAATATGGAAGACAATACGATTTATGTAAGGGTTGTCTCGAGTTTACGAATGATCTGTTGAAACATTGTAAGGACTGCCACATGATATGTGAGCAGTGTAAAAGCTCCAAATGTGAAAGTCAGGTAGTTGAAGCTGAGAAGAGGGATTGTGATGTGTGTGTAGACGCACATTTTTCAATAACAACTGTTTTGAGCTCCATAAATCGAATGGCACGTGCAGGAAAATGAGAATCTGTGAATGTGGTATGTTTCACACAACGGATGGTTGGGGGAATTTCAAGCATAAATGTGATGAAATTCACTGTTCTATATGCCATGAGAAATATAAGGTGGATGGAGTAAAGCATGTATGTTATATGAAAGGTGCTATGCCTAAAAATAGACCTTGTATAACCGTGTACTACGATATAGAAACACACGAACGCTGAAACCAAAGAGGTTATTCCACATTTACTTGTAAGCCAGACTATCTGTGATGAATGTATGGAGATCGAGAGTGATGAGTGCCACAAATGTGGTAAACGGAAAAACGTTTTTAAAACGAATGCCCACGATAGCCCTGTGAAACTCTTTGTGTCCTATATTGTCAAGTTAGCGGACAAGTTCAAAAAAATGACTGTATATTCTCGCCCATAACTGGGCAAAATTTGACACACAGTTCCTTTATAAGGAGTTGCTTGAGCACGAGTCATCTGAGATATTTACAGGTGATCCCTTGAAAAGAGGCAACAAACTGATATAGATTCAAATAAGAGGTAATGTACAGTTTAAAGACAGTTTATTATTCACACCATGCAAATTAGCCAAGCTACTCAAGGTGATGGGCGTAGCCGCCGAAGTTTCAAAAGGGTATTTTCCTTACACTTTCCTCACGAGCGGAACTTTAAATTACGTAGGACTACCTCCACCCAAACAATACTTTAACTATGAATGTATGAGTACAGATGAACGTGAAGATTTTGACCGATACTACAACAGTTTTAATGAATGTAATCCTTATAATATAGCTGATGAATGTGAGCGTTATTGCGTGAATGATGTGCGCGTGCTTAGAGTATGTTTCCAGGCCTTTAGAAGGATGTACATAGGCCGTTTCAAATGCGATCCGTTGCAAGTCGCAACCACCATCGCCTCATTATGTTTTACGATATTCAAGAATAACTTCATGCCTAAAGACACCTTAGCCGTTATTCACAGAAACAATCCCCGCAGTTATGGGCACAAGGTTATTTACTGGCTCATACACCTACAGCAGCAGACCGGGGTATACATAAAACATGCCCGCAACACGGGTGAAGTACCCATTAAGGTTAATGGTCGTGTTTTTTGGGTTGATAGTCTAAGCGAAAACCGTGCCACTGATGAGAAGACTGTGTACTCCTTTAACGGTTGCTGCTGGCACGGATGCTCCCGTCCTGAGTGTGGAATCGTAGGAGATATCCACCTGCCGACAGTCTTGCGTTGACCCGCACCCGCGATCAACTTATAGGCTCCCAGTTCACTCACAAAGTCTTGTGGGAGCATGAGTATGATGCACGGATGGAAACAGATGGACAGTACCGTGAAGAAATAAACACGATCAAACGTTCAATGGTGCTGGATCCTCTCAAATGCGGTGATAGTTTGTTCGGAGGGCGTGCAAATCCCTTCAAGCTATACTTTCCGCCTACGGAGAGCGTGAAACTCTATTACTACGACTTCTGTTCTTTATATCCCTACGTGATGAAGAACAATCCGTACTGAGAAACTGGTGGGACCTGACCTACCCACCATCGTGGAGTTCTCAACAAATTTGAACGGGTACTATTTTGGCCTTTCTTTCGTAGACGTAACCCCCCCTCTCGCGATTTATGGATGCCGATCTTACCCGTCGTTATCGATCACAAGCTCATGTTTCCCTTGTGCGTGAAGTGCGCAGAAGAGAACAATGGGGAATGTGATACAACCCACCAGCGTAAGATTAGAGGTGTATATACAAGTCCAGAACTGGATCTAGCTGTTCGCTATGGCTACAGCATATTGAAGATACATGAGGTGTGGAGGTTTCAGAAGCTACCCAACCTTTTCACGCCATATATAAACGCTTTTTTGAAAGATAAGGTCGAAGCATTCGGGTATCCGCGAGGAGTTGATAACGAAGATGAAAAGTCGGCCTATATTCAACGTTACCGTGACCGTGAAGGTATACTGCTTGACCGTTCCCAAATTGTGAAGAACCCTAGCAAGCGCTTTAGTGCAAAGTTGTGTCTAAACAGTCTTTGGGGAAAATTTGCACAGAATACTGGCAAAGGGAACGTCCATTTGACACAAAGTTATAGTGAAGTCTGGGATTATGCCAACACTCCCGATAAAGAGGTCATGGAGATCGTGAATGTAGGTAATACTTACATAATAAGGTACAACCGGACCGAATTGGCCACAGATACCTCACGGGTTACAAACATACCTGTAGCCAGCTTCACAACGGCCTACGCATACATCAAACTTTGGGGCCTATTGCGCAAGTGTGATTTCGGTTGCGCATTTGCGTTTGCGCCAATTCTTGCGCAAACGTGAAAAAAAAACAAATATTAAAAATAGTGGATTTAGCTCATAAACACGTGACTGCCAGACAGGTGGCGCCGCCAGACAGCAGTGAGCACTCAGTATACCAACAACGCTAGTGAAACACGTTTGTTTGATTAGTTGATTTAAATTTTATTTCAGAGTTCAAACTACTAACTACTCTAGTAACTTCTAGAAACTTCATAAGTCATAACTACTGTCTATAACTAGTGAACCATGGAGAGCATCAGACACCATCCCCAGCTCTGCAGCTGTGGAGAGGGTGTTCTCCCAGGGGTTTGACATCATGAAGCCCAAGAGGTCCAGCCTGACCTCTGAGAACTTTGAGAGGTTTGTGTTCCTGAAGGGCAACATGGACCTACCTGCTCACGATGGAGTTGGAGGAGGACTCTGAGGAGCTTTGAAGTGTTTTTTTTTTGTAATATTGTAATTTCTTTTTTTTTATTATTATTTATTTAACATTGTAATTTTGTATCTATTCTTTATTGATATATCTATGGATCGTGTGTCTGTTAATAAAGTCTTTTGATTTGATTTATTATAAATTTAATTTTATACAGGGTGTCCCAAAAAAAACCGCACCTATTTTTTTTTTTTTTTTTAAACCCTGTATATATATAAATAGTTTGCGTTTGCGCAAGCGCAAGTTTCGAGAAGTTTCCGCATTTGCGCTTGCGCAAGGTATGGGTTTGGGTTTGCGCTTGCGCAAGTGAATTTTCGTTTGCGCTGCCCAGCACTGCAGGCTATTGCATTCTCTTGGTCGGAGGGTTTTGTACGCCGATACAGATAGTGTAATATTCACAGCGAGGGAGGGTGAATACATGCCTCCTATTGGTGAATTCCTCGGTGAGTTGACTGATGAGATCAAGGATGAGTATGGAGACATCGCATACGCCGACTCTTTTGTCTCAACAGGACCAAAAACTTATGGGGTACGGGTGAGGGTGGGGGAGGATATGAAATATATCGTGAAGGCTAAGGGTATCACGCTCAACCAGGCGAATCGGCGGGTCGTTAACTTTGATTAGTTGAAGGATCTAGTATGTTTGGATGATGATGAATGCGACCAGCCATCTCAACTAACTGTAGGGACCCACAATTTTCGGGCACAGAAGCTGGGGGGCGTGAAGGAACTTAGAGGTACGAAGGTGTGCCGTAACACCTATAGGAAACGTTACCAGGTGCCTGGTACCTATGATACCGTACCCTTTGGATACTGTATCGACTAGATGCATCCCTTGTAATGCTTAGTCGAATTTAATTATGTATGTATCTGTTACATCTTATTATACATTCTTTGTATCACTGTTTACCATGCACTTTTAACCATTTTCTGTGTATTGTATTTGTACTGATAATAAATTTCTTATTTTGTATTAAACTACTTTTCATTCTAACAACCTTCATTATATTAGTTATGGGAAAATAAAAGCTGTATATGTACACCAGTCATTAATAACGCAGGGTTTTTCCTCAGCTTATTAATTACATAAACTTAGTGACAGTATTAAGAGAAGAATATAGATCACAATTTAATGTTCCGATATTACTGCAAATATAAACTCTACGAATAATGAAAAAATAATGAAATTGTTTGTCAGTTATACTGACATTTTCAGAATAACTTCCTTTAATGTTTTTACTTTTTTTTTCCTTTAATGAAACTTTACTTTTAGATATTTAGATATTTTTAGCCTTCGCAGGAAGTAAAGAAGTATGCCATGTGAATAATATATATGTATTTTTTTTTATTTATTTATTAATCACTCAACGCTTAAGGCATTTGTAGTTAGCTTAAGTGGAAGCAAGATGAAAAGTTTAATATTTTTCACATAGAGCATTATTCCGCCCAAATGCCCATTTCAGGATATGAGCACCTCGCAGCAGCATTGCCAAGCAGACAGGGAGTCAATGTAGTGCCGAAGCTTCCGTACGTAGTTCGTCACCACTAAAAGCAACAGTGCTCCATGTTATCTCGGTTCAAAGAATATCCAAATCTGTATTAATTTTCGCACAATTTCTGTTTGTATTGAAGCCACTTCTAGTTATTATCAGTTCCGGAGTTCCGGTGTATGATTCTTCAGGAGCAAGATGAACCGTTAATTTGTTTCCTTTCCAAAGAAGCACAAATTTACCTGTATCAATCAGTTATATTCGTACTACCCGAAGCCTGCTCTACACAAATTGGACCAAAAACCACAAGTATTTGCAAACGTAAACTTTCCATACACATTACACAGGCCTGAATTTTTACTAAATCTTATTTTATTTACTTTATCCTCATCAGAGTTCACTCGTTTTCTCTTTCCTTAAATCTCGCCGTTCAGACATCCGGTTTTATATATACCGGGTGTCCCATTCGAAATGAAACAACTTTGAAACTCTGTAATTTTTAAAGTATTAATGTGAGAATGTTGAAACTTTGCCAGTTACTACACCATATGCATAATTTTTTTTCATAATGTTTTTTGTTTGTTTCAGATTGAATTATGTTTACCCCACAAGAAAAAGCGAAATGTGTGTTGTGGATGGCTGAGTTGAAGTCCCCAACTCTGGTACAACGGCGATTCCGTACAACCTTTCACAAGGAACCACCCACCAGAAGAGACCTATATGCATGGACCAGGAAATTTGAGGAGACTGGCAGTGTTCTAAAGGAACACTCTGGAGAGCGAACAAGATCGGAAGATGATGTTGAACGAATACGTGGCGCCTTTGGTAGTAGCCTGAGAAAGTCCATCCGTCGTGCCAGTGTCGAACTGCAGACTCCTCGTTCAACTGTGCATAGAGTCGTGCGCAAGCGGCTGCAGCTCTATCCATATAAGCTTCAAATTGTTCAGCATATAACATGTTAATATCCTAACAAAAGGAAACATTATGCTATGCACAATGCATCTAATGTATCTAAATGTTATAATTCACATATATCATATGAAACTTTGGTACCCGGTTGATTCGCCGACGGACGTTTTGCCGACAGACATTTTGCCGATGGACGTTTCGCCGAACGGACGATTCGCCGACAGCTGTTTCGCCGAACGGACGATTCGCCGAACGGACGATTCGCCGAATGGACTGTCATTAATATTTCTATGACAAAATACACACACACATGTTATTAAAGGTTATTATTAAAAGTTATTGAATTATTTTGTTAAAATACTAAATTATGTTAAATTGACAGTTATAGACGCTTGACGTAAAAACATAGATACCTTTTTTAAATAAATTTATATCGATAATACTATATAAAATATTTATATATATATATATATATATATATATATATATATATATATATATATATATATATCTTTCTCGGTGTATATTGTATAATTTAAAACTTTCGTTTTAGACCATGGAATTCACTTTGACGGTGTCCGGCGAATTTGTCTAAAGATACAATTCATCTACAATTTATCTACAACAATTAGTCTACAGATACAATTTAACTACAATAATTTGTCTACAGATACAATTTGTCTAGAGAAACTATTACTAATATTATTTAAAAAAATGACGATTGGTTAGGTTAAGTCGTGATATTTTCGTATGTTTTAACAGTAAACTAACGAAAATATCATGACTTAACCTAACCAATCGTCAAGGGTGTACTAACTTTTTATGGCCTTTCTCTGAATCAATAAATTGAAGAGGCATTGTGGGTTACTGAACAGTGAACAATGTAAAAGTTCCAGGATGACTGCAATTTTAAGTGCGAAAACCTAAGACATAAGTTACTAAGATTTAAAAAAGGCAACAAACGAACAAACGTTTCAGAATAGCTTAAACTATAAAGGCTCAAACGCAAGACTTAAATTATAAAAGTTAACAACTAATTTTTGTATTTAAATTATATTTGCTTTTTTATTAATGACAGTCCATTCGACGAATCGTCCGTTCGGCGAAACAGCCGTCGGCTCAATGTCCGTTCGGTCAAATGTCCGTCGGTGAAATGTCCATCGGCCAAATGTCCGTCGGTCATCTGTCCGGCCACGGAAACTTTATGACATTTACTATTTACTGTGTGAATATTACATTGTTTGCATCATTCAATAAAAAATTATAAGGTTTCAAAGTTGTTTCATTTCGAATGGGACACCCGGTATATGTTACGGCCTTTTTGCAAAAGGGTAAAGAAGCCGGCCACTTTGCAAACAAGCCGGCATATTGGCCATTTTGCAAAATGACTGGTACTGGTAATCCTGTCGGCCATTTTGCGAAAAGGCAGAACCTCGGAGGAGTCCTGTCATATACCCTTCAAAGCTGTGTCGAACTGGACATTGAATGCTCGGTTAGGTCAACTGTCCGCCCTTGACGATTGGTTAGGTAACCGGGCATTCAATAATTTAAATTTCAATAATTTCAATAAGTTTAATCGAACTGGACTGAATCGCTTAACTGAAGTTAAGGCCGATTTCGCAAAAAGGCCACAATATATATATATATATATATATATATATATATATATATATATATATATATAATCACGAAAGAGGGGGCTAAGGGCGAACACCAACAAAAATGCCACCCCCTGTAAAGGGAGGAGGAGAGCCTGAAGCAAGGTCTCTGAGGCTTTTAAGAAGGATGCCTTTTTTATATTGAAAAGATTGTGTAGTTTGTAAGATGTATGTACGAGTAGTGAGGGATGGAGGGAAAAGTGTGTTTGAGAGCATGCTCGACTGCTCATAGGGTAGATGAGACACGGAAAAAGATCAGCTAAAGAGGACATTTCCAGTACTCCCTTTCTCCTGCCTAACGTCCCCCCAGGAGTACTTCCCTGGTCGATTTGTGTCTACAATCTCCTTATTTGTAGATTCAACACGGAAATAAATTTTATATGTAAACTCAAAACGTAAATAATATATATATTCCTTCTAACCTTGTAGATGTTTCGTGCGTCGGTCTCTTTTCACACGAAGGTGAAGCTTGTGGCCCCACTGGTAGGTTTGGCTTGGCGGAGGAGACAGTTGCTCTCGCTCTCTCCATCACACGTAGCCAGGAACACCCACCTCATCCGGGACTCTCCTGAACCAGGCGTCTAGTCTTCTTTTGAAGACTTTAGCTTTGACACAGTGATGTTCCTGATGTTTACAGTATAGGTAGCTGGTTATTTTCATTGAGGTTATTTTCATCGGGTGGCTGGTGGTTCAGCAAGCATCAGGGATTCCACTCGGTCTTTCAGGATGGATCCTGAACGATTCTGCCGCTGGACCATGGAGCATTGGAGCAGCACATCGAAACAGTCCTCCGAAATCTTGAGTACGACACTGACCTTTTCGAGTCTCTCCTCACCTCCTACCCTTGCCGACTTGAAGCCGTCCGCCAAGCACAAGGAGGCAACACCAACTATTGAGTGGTTTTGTTTAGACGTAGAATTAAATTGTCTAAAAGATGCAACAATTAGTTTTTTGTACCTCTATTAGTTTCATCTGTGCAGGGGATGGGAGCAATCATTGTTTGCCACCGTGTACTTAGCTGCGCAGTTGACGAAAAATTAGACCAAATTTTCGAAGACTTGAAAACTTGAATCCAGCAAGAACGAAGACCTGGAAGCAATATTGGCGCTTTCCATAAGGTTTAAAATAGTAATTTCCGTTGTTTTATTCTTCTAGAAGTCATATTGATTTAAAGATAATATCAGGTCATCCCATAAGTAATGTCGTTTTTTACGATAGATTAAGTTTAAACTAGTCCTACTCGGTTTAAGCATAAATTTTCCGAAGGTTATATCTAAGAGGAGATCTATCGTGTTTTGCTACATACTTTACAGACCTTGACCAGTGAAGACGTGTGTTTTGCTTTATACGAACCCTTCATAAACATGGCGGTATCAGAAGAGCATATCAGTAGGGGGGGGGGGGTCAATTTTTATTTTTTGGGGATTATTTATTTTTCTGGTTCTTAAAATATGCTATCACTTACGAACAGCTTAGAAATAAAAAAAAATCATGTATTTTACTCGATGACCCCCCTGTACGTGTGGTTTGAAAGTTTATTGAATATCATAATGTTTATTCTAAGAGTAAATTCCAGTTTATTTAAACAATTCTTGTTAAAAAACATGAAATATCATTGAAGAAGTTAGAAATAGACCTGTAATTGATTAATTCATTACAGAATATATTTGCTAGAAAATAATGGAAAATAATATATGTATATATTTTTACATCAGCTAGACAAAACAAAAAATCATAATTTCAGACATAGCATAATATAAATGCCTCTAATTACATACATTATTCAGCACATAAGTATATTTATAGCATTATCAAAATCTTTCATAGTCATTGTCATATTTGATGCAACTCTGTCTAGATAGATTTTCAAGTTAATTGCATAAGTCTCTATTGGAAGATTCTTGTAGTACTTTTTCAGTTTGAAGATATCTGACGACCTGGGAAGAGATGTCGATGTATTTCTTGCATATCTCACTTCGATGTATATTCTGTCATTTTTCTCTTTGAGTGACAACCTTGTATCATTCACAAAATCATCTACTTCACAAGCTTTGGTGAAAGGTCCACCAAGTTTCTTCAGGGTGTCTAGATCTTTGTTCTTTCTCTTGTCAGCTGCTATGTTTGCTACCTCCTTGTCACTTAATCCTTGCCTCTTAAGTTCTTGTTGCTTTCTGCTCCATTCTACCAACACGTTAGGAAGGGGTCCATCTTGCTGTACTAGTTTTACATATACTTTGGCCTAGACTTGCCTTCAATCAAGTCAGTGCTTCTTCCTTTTACATGTGCACGGCTGGCCATAGGTAGCTGTTTTGCACCACGTTGACTGAGCTCATAGTTGATGCTGCCCGCTGACCGTTCTGGATGAAAGTTGTTGATTGGTGCTTTCTGTAGTTTCTCCTGATCCATCGATGCTACCTGAAAAGGAATAAAATAGTACTGTACCATGAGGATACAAAAACAGCATCAATTCAACAACAATAGGACATTATAAAATTATGTATTGCACTTGCCTGTCGAGGGGCTTCCGCATCACAGTCACCAAACTGGAATATGTCTCCACGTTTTTTCTGCCATCCAGCTGCTAATTTCTTCATCATGATGCTGAGAACATTTGTGACTCTTGGTTTGTAGCAGTTAACGGCTTTCGTGATTGAATTACGGATGTCTTCATTCCACAGAACCGTTTTAAACCTATCAGGTGATATGAAGTTGAATGCAGGCTCGTCAATATTCAGAAGATCAGATGGATCCGTTTTGCATAAATCATCGTACAGCGTTGGAAATGCAATCATGATCTTAGCATAATCTGTTGTGCTAGCCGATGTCAGACTGATGAATGGTTCAATCAAATGTATTCCAATTAGTGCATCAGCTAGACAAAGGATGCGAATATATTCAAGGTTACTGAATGAGCGCAGGATGCATGCAAGTTGGTTAGTGATGTGTTTATACTTGTTGAGAAAATTAGAAACATCTTCATCCAAGTGGATGTTGAATCCTGAAATTTCTGTTCGTTTTGCTTCAGTCATTCTCTGAGAGCGAACCTGACAGTGTTTTTTGAACTCTTCATAAAATTTTGTTATCTGGATGACAATGTTACTGATCGACTTTGTGTATAGGTTGCACCAGATCCAAAGGTTCTGCAAGTTGTAGGCAACTTTCCATGCAGCATCACTAACAGAAAGTTGATTCTTACCAGCTCTGGCTGGCCTCAGCATGAACATCATCACTTGAATAACATCTTGCTGGAGTGGCAGTACACCTGCCTTAAACTGATATAGCTCAATATATTCCACATCTCCACACCGGCGTGTGGAAGCAGAACGTAACTCTCTCATTTTGATCCTGTTAATTACTGTAAGTCTATTTTAATCCTTTATCGCCAAACTTTTTGCGTAGGGTCGAGTCTAAATGCGAGTATCTGAAACGTTACGTATTCGAAGCACAGTGCGGTAAAGGGTTAAGATTTCTTTAGCTCCTGTAAATGAGAAAAAATTATTAAACAAGCATAAAAAAGTTAACTAAAATAATCATGTAATATAATAATATTATATATATAATATATAAACATATATACAGTATATATATATATGTACAGTATATGTAAAAAGTGAACAATGAACAATTCCTACACCATCATTATATGAATTCATTGTCCATTTTTACATAAGAAACCAAAAATCACATAAGCGAGTTTTGGGTAAAATTTCGATTTGTACGTCTTTATTCATTCCTGTATTTTTCTAATTCATCTTTCTAATAATGACTTATACACTATGACGTCACAAAATAACTTTATTCTCTTTACGTTTCCCACTCTGTGTCTCTAATTCGTTCTTGTAAATCTTCCTAACAATGATTTGTACTATACGTAAAAATTCAATAACTATGACGTCACATTTTCCCGTCATTTATTTCCCTAAGGACTAAACACTCTATAGAAGTCATTATTTATATGTTATGTAGCATAAACATTATTATTGAACCATACTCATTCTTACATTCATGTTCTTTCTTGACCGCTATCCTTTATTAATTTTATTACTTATTCATTCATCTACCTATTGTCTACTTATGCCCTATCAACTTATCAGTCTATGTTTACTCGTGTCAATCATGAAATGCAAAACTTTAGGTTCGTTTGAGAACGCGAAAAAACGTTCTCGTATTATTTTTTTCATTTTTATTTTTAATTATATGACCTCCCGAGATGAACTCAAAACAATGCTTAGTAAGTGATCGAATTCCGCTGACCGACAGAATTGAACGCTTCTAAGATGAAAAAAGTCTCCTTTCGCTCTGATTCGAATTTATAACATTATCATGTGTTATGTTATATTATGTGTTATGTGCCCATGTACTTTGTACTATATTTCTAACATCTTAATTGTCTATTAATATGAAACACTGTCAAAACAAGACAAAGTTAGAGTAACTGTTTAATTGTAATTAACTGTAATACTTTAAATTAATAATAACTTGTAATGTACTTCAGTGAAACTGTAATTAAATGTAATGATTTAATTTATAATGTAAGAATGTACTTTAATAGAAGTGTAATTAAACAATGAGTGAATATGAATTAATTGGTAATTGTAATCCATAATTGTAATCGTAATTGTAATGAACCAAAATTAATACGTACTCAGTCGTGTACTCAATTTGTACTCATGTGCACTATTACGAAATGATATCGCCGTCAAAAAATGTAAACTCGGCAAAAATATACGATTAGTTTTATTTATATTTTTTTTATTGTTTTTAGTTGAAATCTTTCAAAAAACATCTGATCATGTGTTTAAAAAAGGGGGGAAATTTAACCTTCAACTGTTCTCCCCCAAACATTTAAGTTATATTATACGTATATTTGTAAAAATACACCACTTCTGATTAGCACTTCTGCATTAGACTTCTGCATTAGACTTCGGATTGCCACTTCATCGTTGCACTTCATCATTGTACTTCAGATTAGCACCTCATTAGGAGGGGGCAGAGGCCCCTTGCCTCCTTAATATATTTTTAGATTCCGGCCTGAGCCATAGTCGAAAGAGGTCGAACCTCTACCCCTGTAAATTCAGAGTACCTGTATATTTTTAAGAAGTAAACCACAGTAAAAGAAGTTTTTATCTTTTTCCTTCGAGCCGTACTCTCTTCAGGAACTCAGTCAGTCAAGTCGACAAGTTATAAAAAGAGAAGAATTAATAAGCGAGAGAAAAGAATTAGAAAGAATTATAGAAAAGTATAAAGAAGAAACATCCGTTGCTTGCCTCCGAACCAGAACCCCCCCGTCGAATCCGAACCGACTCAGGGCCATAAAGGGGGGGGGGGGGTTAACAGCTGGCGACCCTGCATCAGGATCAAAAGAAGATTTTAAGAAGAAGAGGATCTTAACATATTGGAGACCCTTTACCAGGATCTTAACAGATTTTAAGAAGATGTTTAACAAGAAGATGTTTAACAAGAAGATGTTTAACAAGAAGATGTTTAACAAGAAGATTTTAACCAGAAGATGTTTAACAAGAAGATGTTTAACAAGAAGATGTTTAACAAGAAGATGTTTAACAAGATTTTAAGAAGAGGCCACTCTTTGGCCAAGAATAGAAATTACCCTCCATCAGGATAAAAAGAAGATTTTAAGAAGATTATTTTAAGAAGAGGCCACTCTTTGGCCAAGATAGAAATTACCCTGCCTCAGGATAAAACCAGTTGACCGGCGTGTCACGACTTCTAGTTCGTAACATCCACCCTTGAACCGGTGCGTCACGACTCCAAGTTCTTCACGCCTAGTTTTCATCCAGGAAGAAGTAGCCAGCAAGACGTCTTCAGGACACGTCTCTGAGGATTTCGCCCGTAGAAATGTTAAGTACATTTTGTTTTTTTAAGAAATTTATAAACATTTGAAAAGTCCGTATTATTAACAGTTAATAATGAATATTAAGTCAGAATTTACAAGAAACAGTGAACATTTCAGACACCAGTGATACATTTTTTTTTAGTGAAACAGTAATTTTCACAGAAGTTAATTGTAACAGAGTTAATTTCAGAGAGAATTAATTTCAGAGAGAGAATTTCAGTTATTTTCACTGTTATATTCAGTATAGAATAATTTTATTTTATGTACTTTCCCGTACATTAGAATGAAATGTTGTTTACATTTTTTATATTTCTGTTTGCAAATTTTTTTCAATTACT
This sequence comes from Bathynomus jamesi, assembly GCA_023014485.1. Lineage (NCBI taxonomy): Eukaryota > Metazoa > Arthropoda > Malacostraca > Isopoda > Cirolanidae > Bathynomus > Bathynomus jamesi. The sequence continues at coordinate 587,542 of JAJOZX010001293.1, forward strand.
GAATTGAATTGACTTGCAAATTAAGAGAGAGAGAGTTTACAGAGAGTTTACAGAGTTTAGAGAGAGTTTAGAGATTTATAGAAATACTTGAAGCAGTTTCAAGTTAGACAGTTAAGTTTCAAGAATACTTGATAAGAGTTCAAGTTACAGTTCAGAATACTTGACAAGCGTTCAAGTCAGATAGTTTCAGAATATTTGATAAGAGGTCAAGTCAGAAGGTTGCGCCAAGACGGCCAACCGCCCCAGAGATTTTTATAGAAATACTTGATAGAGTTCAAGTCAGACAGTTAGATTCGAAGTCAGAGTTTTATTCAAAGTCAGAGAGTTTTGTTTTAAGGCAGTCTCTGTTAGTTTCAAATACCCATTCATTTCAATGCAGTCAATTGAATTCAACCTTTTTTTTGTTGTTCAAGAGAATTTAATTCAACCTTTTTTTTTGTTGTAAAAGAGAATTAAATTCAACCAAAATTGACCGATTTGCGTCTTTGGTTTAACCTTTTTTGTTTGTTTGTAAGACGGAAATTCACTGATTTGTCTTTCCCTTTTCATGCATTGTTATGTATATAAATATATAGTTATGTAATTCATTAATTGTAACAAAACCGTTTTTACAAAAGTTTTTAACGAGTTTTATAATTATTTGATTATATGATGACAGAAATAGCGTAACAATTAATCGATCATGTACCAAATTTATCCTGCTCTGTACGATCGGGAAATTTACCCGTATGACCGCACATACCCTAAATTTCAGTCATTTAATTTTTAATAAAACTTCTACGCAATAAAACAGATGTATTTGTCTATATGACGCGTTCGGTGGAGAAGGGGCGAACGCCACAAAATTCGAAAAATGAGTTTTTTGTCGTATAATTATCCTTTAAAACCTTTGCTTTACCAATGCAAAAAATTAGATGTTAGTCTGCACTCTTTCACGGTAAAATTTAGGTTTTAATGTATCTCAGAGAAATTCACTCCGCATCATTGCTTCACATTGAACACATCTATCTACTTTCTGGTCACTCGACAATGCCCTGTGATGCTCAATTTGGCCAAATTGAACAAAATATACAAAATAATTACAGCAATATTATTTACACCAAAAAAGATTATGTTACGGCCATAACTACAGCCGTTTCGCAGCGCTTCCTAGTTGTAGAAATGAAACAGGCTGATTTTCTCGATTTTGACGTCCTAAAAACGTGCATTGTCATTAGGAAATCAACAACTACTAAATTTACAGATGCAAGAAAGTTAATATTTGACTTTCAACACAAAGAAGGCTACGTAATATCTACTGCATACCGCACAACCCCAGATAATAGCCATCCCGTCAGACTGCAGAAAGGGTAAAAATCCTACAGTGTCAGTTTATTCAATCTAGCCCAGCAGACACTGCAACCAAAGTATTCCCAATTGCTGCCAATAACTAAGGAAAAAATAAAAGATCTCAAAGAATTATCAGACCTAATGCCTGCAACTGCAGTGAACTATTATACAAGATTGTTAAAGGAACTGGAAGAAACCGAAACAGTTGAAGCAGGTAATACAACATTCGACGAAGAGGACCAAATAATGGATTACACCAGTTAACATCAGAAGCTATCAATAAATAATATTGTAAAATTTCTTGGCGTTTTATTATATCGACATATTACACAACAATATTTTACTCAAATATGTGTTCAAATTCATACAACATTTCAATAAACCGGAAAAATACAAAGGTTTAAAGTTTACAAACTTTAACTGCATTTTGTGGCATAATTCGAAAATGTTGCGTTCGCCCCTTCTCCACCGAACGCGTCATATGCAAACAAGTTTTCAGAAAAAAAAAAATCAAATAATTCAAATTCTATCAACATTCAACGAAAGAGTATGATTTTTCTACTTAACCTGCAAAAATTATTAAACCTTTTTAATATTTTCTTTTATTATCTAAAAATAATTTTTAATATAAAATTTACCTGAAATTATTAAAAGAAAAGATTGTTCGAAATGCTTCCCTTCCATTTCAATAACTTTTTTATTCTTGGTCGAAATTCATCTATGGTTCGATTTACTTTTATTTTTTTAGAATATTATAAAATTGTATTTAGCTCGTTGAAATGCATAATTGATTTATATTTTTAATTTGTATTTTTATTTTTCTTTTGTTCAATTAATCGTGAGTAACTGTCCTTAAATTGTTATTGTACCATTTGTAAGGTATCAAACGAAAATTATAGTCAAATTGACATACTAATACAGTATATGGCTATGAATTTTAGTTGTCGAAATTAATTGTGTGTCAAAATTCAATTTTTAAAACCGTGAGATGTACTTTCATTAATTGTAAGTCCTCTAAGTTCGTTTTTTTAATTACCTTATACGTGTAACTGATTAATTATGTAAAATCTATAATCCTAATTGAATTTTATTACTTTTGACACATATTCGAATTCATTTACGTTCCGTCCCTTCAGTCACTTTTGCATTAAAAACTCGTATGCAAACATCATCGTTATAATCTTAATAATTTTTGCTTACTATATATAAATTCTCGTTCATGCATTTATTAAGTTGTTTTATCTATTCCTTAACGTAAATGTATATATATATATATATATATATATATATATTATATATATATATATATATATATATATATATAACCCTAAACCCATCTTAAATTATTATACATCATTTTTAAACTTTGTTAATTCAAAAAACCTTCCAAATTCCTACACATTTGACCACAGGTCTATACTCATCCATTACGTATTCGATTTTTACCTACACTAGTCAATAAAAATTAGCTTATAGATTGTACGATTTATATTTTTCCCTTTTACCTATTCATTGTGAATGTAATTTTCCCCACAGAAAAAAAAAAAAAAATTTTGCTAAAAATTTTACAATATCATTGTTTGTCTAACTTAATTGGTTGTCTAAATTAATGTATTAATCCTATTAAATGTTTGTCTAAATTAAAGTTTTAATCTTTGAATTTTTATATTTTTATCATAGCCCTCTACGCGAGTGTCATGTTAAAAAAAATTTGATTACTCTGCATTGTACTCAACTACCCGAAATCGTTCTGTATAAAATTTGTATTGTAACTAATGGTACCCTGTTAGGATGCTATTTTCTTATTGTATTGTATTAATGGTACCCTGTTAGGATGTTATTTTCTCATTTGTATTGTATTAATGGTACCCTATTAAATTATTGTATAAATATCATTTTTAAAAGGGGAGAGTAATGTAAAAAGTGAACAATGAACAATTCCTACACCATCATTATATGAATTCATTGTCCATTTTTACATAAGAAACCAAAAATCACATAAGCGAGTTTTGGGTAAAATTTCGATTTGTACGTCTTTATTCATTCCTGTATTTTTCTAATTCAACTTTCTAATAATGACTTATACACTATGACGTCACAAAATAACTTTATTCTCTTTACGTTCCCACTCTGTGTCTCTAATTCGTTCTTGTAAATCTTCCTAACAATGATTTGTACTATACGTAAAAATTCAATAACTATGACGTCACATTTTCCCGTCATTTATTTCCCTAAGGACTAAACACTCTATAGAAGTCATTATTTATATGTTATGTAGCATAAACATTATTATTGAACCATACTCATTCTTACATTCATGTTCTTTCTTGACCGCTATCCTTATTTAATTTTATTACTTATTCATTCATCTACCTATTGTCTACTTATGCCCTATCAACTTATCAGTCTATGTTTACTCGTGTCAATCATGAAATGCAAAACTTTAGGTTCGTTCGAGAACGCGAAAAAACGTTCTCGTATTATTTTTTTTATTTTTATTTTTAATTATATGACCTCCCGAGGTGAACTCAAAACAATGCTTAGTAAGTGATCGAATTCCGCTGACCGACAGAATTGAACGCTTCTAAGATAAAAAAAGTCTCCTTTCGCTCTGATTCGAATTTATAACATTATCATGTGTTATGTTATATTATGTGTTATGTGCCCATGTACTTTGTACTATATTTCTAACGTCTTAATTGTCTATTAATATGAAACACTGTCAAAACAAGACAAAGTTATAGTAACTGTTTAATTGTAATTAACTGTAATACTTTAAATTAATAATAACTTGTAATGTACTTCAGTGAAACTGTAATTAAATGTAATGATTTAATTTATAATGTAAGAATGTACTTTAATAGAAGTGTAATTAAACAATGAGTGAATATGAATTAATTGGTAATTGTAATCCATAATTGTAATCGTAATTGTAATGAACCAAAATTAATACGTACTCAGTCGTGTACTCAATTTGTACTCATGTGCACTATTACGAAATGATATCGCCGTCAAAAAATGTAAACTCGGCAAAAAATACGATTAGTTTTATTTATATTTTTTTTATTGTTTTTAGTTGAAATCTTTCAAAAAACATCTGATCATGTGTTTAAAAAAGGGGGGAAATTTAACCTTCAACTGTTCTCCCCCAAACATTTAAGTTATATTATACGTATATTTGTAAAAATACACCACTTCTGATTAGCACTTCTGCATTAGACTTCTGCATTAGACTTCGGATTGCCACTTCACGTTGCACTTCATCATTGTACTTCAGATTAGCACCTCATTAGGAGGGGGCAGAGGCCCTTGCCTCCTTAATATATTTTTAGATTCCGGCCTGAGCCATAGTCGAAAGAGGTCGAACCTCTACCCCTGTAAATTCAGAGTACCTGTATATTTTTAAGAAGTAAACCACAGTAAAAGAAGTTTTTATCTTTTTCCTTCGAGCCGTACTCTCTCAGGAACTCAGTCAGTCAAGTCGACAAGTTATAAAAAGAGAAGAATTAATAAGCGAGAGAAAGAATTAGAAAGAATTATAGAAAAGTATAAAGAAGAACATCCGTTGCATGCCTCCGAACCAGAACCCCCCGTCGAATCCGAACCGACTCAGGGCCATAAAGGGGGGGTTAACATATATATATATATATATATATATATATATATATATATATATATAATATAATATTATTATATATGTAAATAATAATCAATGGCAAATATAATCAGTTTTTGTGGTAATATTGTTATTTAGCATCACCAAACAATTCAGTTAACTAAATTTATGATGTGAATATTGATGTCATACAATTTAATAGTATTTTTTTAACAAAACCAGGTAAAGTGGCTAATAATTTTCATTGTTAATATCAGCAAAACTTCAGAGGGCATGTACAGGGGGGTTAATGACATCAGATATTTGTGAAACATGGTTCATTTTACTTCTTTTGTATGATAGCAACGTCCTGATAGCAACTTTTGTATGATAACAACTTTTAAAGACCAGAAAACTGGGGGTCACCATTTCTGTTACCCCCCTAATATCAGGCATATAATGCTTTACGAGTTCAAAAAAGGGAATAGTGCTACTGAAGCAACGCGAAACATTCAGGACGTTTATGGCAACGATATTCTGCATGTGAGGAAATGTCAAAGATGGTTTCAAAAGTTTAGGAATGGTGACTGCTGTTTGACAGATGCAGCACGCTCTGGACGCCCTACTGAGTTTGATGATGACCTGCTGTTAGCCGCACTTGAAGAAGACTGTTCAACAACTGTCGAAGAATTGGCACAGAAACTCAATTCATCCCCGTCCACCATCCATCGACATTTGCAACAACTCGGGAAAGTGCCTAAGTTAGGAAAATGGGTGCCACATGAATTGTCGGTCGACAATCTGAGGGTGCGGGTAAACATAAGCACAGCTCTTCATTCCCGTGAACTCCAAGATCCGTTTTTGCACCGTTTAGTGACTGGTGATGAAAAGTGGATACTGTACCAGAATGTTAAGCGCCGTCGACAGTGGGTTTGTGCCGGAGAACCAGCGACACCACAGCCAAAGCCAAATCTTCACCCTCGGAAGGTGTTGCTTAGTGTTTGGTGGGATAAAGGTGTGTAATACACTTTGAAACCTTACCACACAACCAAACAATCACCACTCAAGTCTACTGTCAACAACTGGATCGATTGAACACTGCACTAAAAGAAAAGAGACCTTCTTTGGTTGATCGGAAAGGAATCGTGTTCCACCACGACAACGCACGTCCTCATACCGCTCGGATCACTTCTGCAAAAATTGAGGAGCTTGGGTGGGAAAAACTTCCACATCCTCCATATTCTCCAGATCTTGCCCCTTCAGATTATTATCTCTTCAGGAGTCTGCAAAACTATCTTGACGAGAAACAGTATACTTGTTTAGATAACCTGCACACCAGTCTTTGTACGTTTTTTGCCTCAAAACCGCCTGAATTTTATAAACATGGCATTGAAAAGCTTGTAGGACGTTGGCAGAGTGTCATTGATTCCGATGGAAAATATATACTAGATTAAAAAGTTTCAGTTGAGTTTTTTTTTGTCCTTCAAATTCCGATCTTAAAAACGACATTACTTATGGGATGACCTGATAAATTGTATAATTATACCATAAATATTGTTGCATTCTCCTTTCTACAATCTCAAAAATTTTGCTAAATGAAGATAATGAACATGCCGGTCTATAATTAGGTAGATAATTTTAACCAAAGTTACGAGTATTTTATCTTTAACAGGTTTCAGTGTAGGTACAGGAATGTTATGAATGTTACTTTTTATATATTTTTTAAATTTACTGATAATATTCCAGATTTCAGTGGAGGTAGTAAGAACAAAAGAAAATGAATCTGGTGGGCTGGATGGCATATAATCTAAAGAGAAATGATCATTATTTAGTAATTGTGAGCAGTTTATCAGTTGTGGATATAAAGTGGTTATTTAACGAAGTTGCTCTAGAAATATCATCAGTAATTACGTTATTACCAACATTTAGTTCTGTATTCAAGATTTCCTGATTCGCTTTCGTTAAGACTATTCATGTGTTTTTCCATGTCTCCCTTGTGCTTGAAAAATTTATTGTTGTAATAGTTATACTTTGCAATTTTGATTAATTTAGTTAATTTTTCAATATTGTGTGTATGATGGTTTAGGAATTTTACCATGTAATTGCAGTTTGAATAATTTCTTTTCTTTATTGAATTAATAATTCCTGGAGTGATCCATGGATTTGCGATACTTTCGGGTGAAACTGTTTTCTGCCTGAAGGGGAAAGCAAGTACTAAAATTATAAAATAAAGTGTCATAGAAATAGTTAAAGATATGATCTGGGTCAGTGATGTAGTCGAGACTACCATGGCCGAAACCGAAACCGAGGCCATATGCAATTTTTGTATGTATTCAGCATTGTGTAATGCCTAATTTCTAAGCTCTGTATTTCACATTCAGAAAGAGATTCTTAGTTTTCTTAGTTTCAATTTTGTTGTTTATAGACCTCCCGTTCAACCCCTCGATACCGATACTAGATTTTACACACTTTTTGGTAACTTTATTAATAATCGGGATAGTATAGTTGTCGGAGACTTTAACTGTCTTAACGTTAATTATGAGACTTTTACTGGTAATGATGAGAGTTTGAGATTGATTGAGTTCATGGAAGATAATTTTTTACGACAGATGATTACCGAACCAACACACGGTGACAATATTTTAGACGTGGTGATGACGAACGGCGAAAATATAGTCGAAGGTTTAGAAGTAGGCGAGAGTTTAGGATGTAGTGATCATCAAATTATTAGGTTTAAGCTATTGATAGAAAACACTAAGGATCGTAACGTAATAGAAATCCCTGATTTTCGTAGAGCCAATTTTGATAGTTTTGCGGATAGGATGAGAAGAGTGGACTGGGATAACTTATTTATAGGTAATGACGCAAATTTGCATTGGGAGCGTTTAAAGATAGTTTCTTGAATATCGAAAGGGAGTTTATTCCTCTTAGGCTCAAACGCGCTAGAAATTATGGTAGGCCCAAGTGGTGGACTAGGGAAATAGGCGAGTTCATAAACGAGCGTAACAGAGAGTATAGACTTAATAAGCGCAATGGCACGGTAGCTAACGTTAATAGATATATCGAGCTTTGAAGTCAGGTTAAAAGATCAGTTAGGAATGCAAAGCGTAATTTAGAGATACTTATAGCTGCGGATAGTAAACATAATCCAAAAAAGTTTTTTGAATAAATCAATAACACTGCCCAACAAAAAACTTTTTTTTGCTGCTGATTTAATTCTAAGACCTGTTTCTGGATAATATTGATGTGCTGATTTCAAAAATCACCTTAGATTTTGTCCATCACATCAGGTTTTCGTGCAATGCCATATGCCTATTTTGGGTGATCCATGAAGGGCGCTTATCAAAATTGATGATTTTTGAGACCTGTTAACAGCTGTTTTGCTGTTAAAATTTTATCTGTGGAATACGCAAATCTGTGCATTAAATCTAAAGGTCATGTACAACATATTAAAATCTTGGGTATCTCAATGACCGAAACGGAGGCAAGAGCTTGGAATGCTTTTGTGGCAGTAGTTAAGAACTTCCTAGGAAACAAAAAGTCTGAAAATTATAAAGATCTTGTAAAGGATTTACTTGTAAACTTTCAGCAGTTGGGTTGCAACATGAGCATTAAAGTTCACTATCTCAACAGTCATCTGGATAAATTTCCAGAAAATGTAGGTAGTGGTGTCCCACAGAGTTCAGTGTTAGGCCCATTGCTATTCGTAATTTACATTAACGACATAGATGTAGGATTGAGTAGTAACGTGTCAAAATTCGCGGACGATACTAAAATAGGCGGTAAGGTTGTTAACGAGGACGATAGAAATAGGCTCCAAGACGATGTAAATAAGATTATAGAGTGGACGGATAAGTGGTAGATACAATTTAACGTAGACAAATGTAAAGTTTTGCATATAGGTTCTCGTAACAATAATTACACGTACACGATGAATGATAGAGAGTTAGCGAGCGTTGACGAGGAAGTAGATTTCGGCGTACGCGTATCTAAGGATTTAAAAGTTAGGAACCAGTGCCTGGAGTCTTGCGCAAAAGCTAATAGGATGTTAGGCGTCATAGCGCGTAATTTCGAATTCAAATCGAAGAATATTATATTGCCCCTTTACAAGTCCCTAGTTAGGCCTCATTTAAAATATGCCGTTCAGTTTTGGTGCCCGTATTTGCGTGAGGATATTGATAGGTTAGAAAGGGTTCAGCGTCGCGCCACGAAACTAATTCCGTCATTGCGCAACAAGCCTTACGAAGATAGGATCAAAGAGTTAGACTTGTATTCACTCGAAACTAGGAGATTAAGGGGGGAGCTTATTGACGTTTTCAAAGTCGTTAATGAAATCGGTAACGTAAATTTTGATAAACTGTTCACTTTAGATAATAGCAATACTCGTAATAACGGATTTAAGTTGTGTGGCAGACGTTTCATTACTAATATCGCTAAAAACATCTTTACGTTTAAAGTAATTGATAAATGGAATAATCTTCGCGTCAGTCGTGAACTGTACCAGCGTTAGTGTGTTTTTAAGAACCGTTTAGATTGGCATTTCAAAAATATTGACGTTTACTATAATAATAAAAATTAGTAACAGGAGCTCTGGGGGTGGTGATCGGGGATGAGTCTGTTGACGACTAATGCCAGCTTGTGACATGCCAGTGTGTGATATGCCAGCAAAAAAAAAAAAAAGTAGACAAACACTAACTTAGACGTAGCTCGTAGCGTAAACTAACCCAGTTTTTGTTATTCTTTCTACTTTTTTTTTCTCTCCTTATTTACATGTCTGTAACTCTCTTCATTGCATGTTTGTAGTTTGCATGGTATGATAGTGTTTGAGTTAAGAATGTGTTGCATGGTTGTAATGCGTTCTTATTTTACTACTTTTCATCTTCCACCCCTTTCCGGCAGAGTGGGCTGCATCCTCTACCTCCCTTTGGAGTGGAGGACGGGTCTGCGACTCCTGGGTGTATGTGTTGCTTTGAGTTAATGTGTTGCTTTGAGTTAATGTGTTGCATGGTTTGTAATGATGCGTTCTTATTTTACTTCTTTTCATCTTTCACCCCTTTCCGGCAGAGTGGGGCTGCATCCTCTACCTCCCTATGGAGTGGAGGACCGGTCTGCAACAGCTGGAAATATTCTCTTCGACTATTTTTCCGACTTGTTGGCAGTGGCCGGCGGATGATGATGGTGTCTTTCTTTCTCTTTTTCTGAATGAATTTTAACCCACGAGTGATAGGTTTTGCTACTTACTTAACCCCATATTCTCTTCTTTTAACCCCTTACTTTCTTCTTTCTCTCGGGCTAACTTTAGAGTGGATCTTAGGGTCTTTGTTAGCCTTAGCTTCTGTAGATCTCCTACATAATATAAAAAACGACACTGCTTATGTAAGTTTTTAATATTATCGTTTAACCCGTTTTCAGTGAAAACTCTTAACACTAGATTTGACCCAAGCAATTTTTAAAAAGGTCAGTAAGTAGTTGTAGTTCTTAAATAAGTAACCTCGAGATATTTAGATTTATTAATGAAAGATTTTTATAAATATATTTTTGTAATATAAAGGCATTAAACTCATGAACAGATGAGAGTGGGCAGTTACTTACGCCAGATTCCTGTTCGAAATATTCTGCGGTGGATATAGAACTGCTTGTTAATGAACCAAAATGATGGATATCAGGACATATAATATGAAAGTCCTTATTGTATCAGTAATTTCATCAGAAATGCATAGTCAGTTTTAGAAGTAACTAGCTGGCGTACCCGGTATTTCCTGAAAATTTAAGAAAAAACCACGTTAGAATATCACAGATAACTGAATTGAATGCCCGGTTAGGCCAACTGTACGCCATTGATGATTGGTTAGGATAAGTCGTGATATTTTCGTTAGTTTCAAGGAAAATATCACTACTTAACCTAACCGGACATTCAATAATTTTCCCATAGGTTTCGATTAATTTTAAGCAACTTTTACCTAATAATTTTTTGTCTCGAGGAGCCGTTTCCATGTTTTCGGGTGGGGCAGACAGAGAGTTTATATATATATATATATATATATATATATATATATATATATATAAACTCTTTGAGAGTGTATCGAAATTTTGATAGCTTGTTACGCGCAGGGTCATAGTAAGCCTGCCAAGTTTGGGCGGGATCCGTCCAGCGGGAGCTGAGAAAGTTTCGGACAGACAGATATCGACCATTTCCCTCTTATTTACAGTATATAGTTCTAGTGATGTACCGATATAAAAATTTTGGCCGATACCGATTCCAATACTTCAATTTGGCCGATACCGATAGATCAGTACATCACGAATCTACATCATTTCCATTATCTATCTGTTCAGTTACAAACTAAAAAGTCTAAGAGATTAGACCAGTGGTGCACAAACTTTTTTGATGTGAGGGCCAAACCAACCATCTGTTTTATATGTAGGGGCCAGATATATAGATATTCTATTTTTTATAAATATGCATTTTTATAACCAGGGGTAATATTTCAGATTTTTCTTTGGGTAGCTACCCTTTTCATGTGAAAAATGTGAATTGAAAAGACCCGTGGGGGCCACATTTGGCCCGCGGACCAGGGTTTGTGCATCACTGGATTAGACAAACAAAACCTTCTTGATCTAAATGCGCCTCGGTGGCGTAGTGGTTAGCGTCGCTGACTACGAATCCATTGGCCCCGGGTTCGAGACCCGGTGACGGCAGCCGGCGAGCAGCAAAACCCAGCTGTTCATGCTGCCACACAATAAAGAAAGTGGTTGGTAGATAAATGGGTACCCTGGGTGGCTTAGTGGTTAAAACGCTGGGCTGCTGGTGGGGCGTGGTTCGGATTCCACGTTAAACTGTAGGTTTAAGGTGGAGTGAAAAGCTTGACCTTCGTCAGAATGAACAATTCGGGCGGAAGCTAACCAAAGGTTAAATCCATGTTGGGAACTTAAAATAAGATTTAAAACTTTCCAAATGCTCTTTAATACTATTCTTTATAATTCTAGTATCTTTCCTACCAATGATGTTAAACTAATTTCCTCATCTTTACTACCCTTTTTTGTAAATGGGTACATTTGCTTTTTTCAATCTTCAGGTATTTCTGCACAATTAATAGATGTACCAGTAACAAACAAAATAGTGCCTCAGCTAAGCTGTCCTCCCCTTCTTTGAGAATCGTAACATAACTATTATTGGGACCAGTAGTTTATTTGGTTTCAATGTGTTAATTACTAATCAATTTTCATCCTTTAGATGCTCTAAACTCTAGCATTCTTAATAAGATTCGGTTAAAGAAGGATGAATATTTTTATAAAGTATCGGTGGTATCGGTAGTATCGGCCACAATTTCACCAATACCGATACATCGGTACATCACTAATAGATTCATAGTCAATTTCATTGAATATGGAAAACAAATATAAGTTACCACTTAGTTGAACTGAGATTGGGAATCTCGACTGTAGATGTTGTGAGTGGTGCTATTCGCAAGCTTCTTGTGTGACGATTTTCAGTTGCCTTTTTTAATTTGTTATAATATGGAAAGTTCTTTCATTTACAAGGTGAACTCCTCTGACGGAGATACTCGTATTCTGGTCTGATGGGCTTCCTTTTTCTTTAATAATTAACTTGGGCTTAGAAAGCAAACTACTTTCCCAAGCCTTCTCGCTTCTCTGAGCTGTGGGAGTTTCTCTTTTCGAATTTTGTGTTTCCTCGCATACACCATCGTTGTCAAAAATATTTGACCCTTTCAGCTTACTTCATTTCTAAGTATTAAACCTCTTTGAGTTTCATCGTCACACATACTTTTATAACTGTAGTAATCAGCTTAGATTCGCTCCTTCCTTTTACTCAAATATTTACTTTTTCAGGTGGCATTAGTTTTTTCAATCTATACTCACTTCTGATTTTCATATTGTCCAATTTTAATGTCTTTGATTATATCTTTCACCCCTTTTTTTAAGTTTGGGTGTTCGCTTCTTTAATAATTTCAGTTATCCCCCATTATAATTAAACTATTTGCATGTGGATTGTCGCCTTGGTTGGTTTGTTTTTATTGCCCCATGTTCATTTTTAATCGCCTGGATACTGCGACTGTTTATATTTGCTGAATTTAATTTAGATTTGAGGTGCTTTATCCCATCATGGGCAAACTGCATGGTTTTTTTCGAGTTAACAACTCATTATTATGTTATACCACTTATAGCTGCGTCAAGGTCTTTTATTACATCCGTTTGTTTTTTCCAAGGTCACGAGTGACGCTTGCCGCTTCTTCCTAGGATTATTTATGAGGAGTGCCAGCCGTCACGAGAAAATGTGAAATAAAATTTTAATGTAATATTATTAGTTATTGTACATAATAAAAATAATCTGGTCATATTGTAACTGTGTAATCTTGGTAAGTTCACAATTTTGTTGGGGCAAAAACACATTGGTTCATCAATTTATAGCACTGTTACTGTTAATTTTAATAAAAAAAAGAGCACGAAACGGTCAAGCGTCACGGCAGAAAGAAATACAAACCAAATAATGATAATGATAGTGATTGTTAGAAAATCAAGAAGAGGAAGAGCCATTGTTGTCCCAAAGCGATATGATGACTAAGCTCATTGATGCAGCATTGCTTGTACAATTAGGGTGTGTCAATTTAATTTTGTCAACTTTTCTCAAATCAATTTTGGTAGTGAAAATATAATGTCTTTTCATGTCAAAACTTGAAATTGGCCAACCAAAATGAAATAAAATAACCCTTACCTACATCAATTTTACCTTAAAGTTTCAGAAATTGACTCTTTTACTAAATAATAGGACATAAATTGATTAACTATTCATCTGTCACAGAATTATCCCACTGATCGCATATAGAGTGTTTTCAAGGTCATATAGTTGTACAATGTACAAGTCACAACATGAATAGAACTGTCCCTCACTCTCAGTTGCCTCTTAGATGTCATAGACGGTGGTTTGCTGTTATTGCTCATGTACCTACTTCATAGTTATTCTACTAGACGAATACTACAGTTTAACTGTAAGTATGGATTATTGATTATTACAATTATTTATTATCATCATATTCTTCTGTCTATGTTGTAATCCCATGAAATATTTTTTATTGAATTTTAGAACATCGAATGACTAAACTTTGAAACATCGTAATTGATATAAAATGCCTAAATGTTTTTTCTTTCTTTTCAGATATTCCTAAGATGCCAAAATTGAAGACAAGAGGTCAGTCGTCATGCCACTTGAGCCTGTTAGTCGGTACAGGCAAGGAGCTTCCCGTATCAGAACTACCAACAGTGCGAGACATGCTGAGACTAGGGTTACTCCTTCGTGAACAAAATACAAAGGATAGAAGGAACTACACAGAGAAAGAGCTCATAAGGGACATGATTCCCCCTCTTCTGCATCAGTGGAAAAAAACTAATGTTATTCAAACCACCTGTACTCAATCAGTATAGAACTATTGAGCTAAAATTAACAAAGCTGTGGCACAAAGCAGTTGAGACATCACTTGGTAAAGGAAAACTAGCAAAGAAAAATAAATTTCTGGACACACTTGATACTCTTCTTGACATTTTTAACTGCCAGTGTCCCATAGAGTTGTGTTCTGAAGCCAATTGTTCTCCCTCATGCAGAAGAGAACCTCACCCTCAAATTGATTGTCGCTGTCCTCGTGAGAAGAAGATCCCTGTTTTGGAGCTGGCTTTCATAAAGGCGCAGAGAACAAAGGCAGGAGGCCAAGGAAGTATGCAGATTGGTTCGGCAGATTATTCAGAAACCAAAAAACAGATTGTTATTGCTAAGAAAAAAGAGAAAATCCGAGAGAGGGAAGAAAGGAAGAAAAAGAAGAGTGAAGAAGCCACCCAAAGAGATGAAGAGCTCTATCAAGAGGTTTCTCACTTCTTTGAAAGCTCTTCAGATGAACAGAAAGAAGCAACATCAGATGATAGCTCCAAAATGCCATCTGAACCTTCGCCGAAGAGAATGAAATACAACACTAAAGACATCTCAAACATTGCCCTTGCCAGTATTCGCCACCATACGGGGCTACGAGAGACTGCAGAGATTGCCACTGCCGCTTGGATAGATGCAGGCCTCATCAGCCGAGAAGATACATCCTTAGTGATAGATCATAATAAGATAAGAAGAGCACAAGTAAAAATAATGAAGGAAATATCTGATCAGCATGAAAAAGATTTGAAGGAGGAAGGTCTCTCTTGCCTTTTGTTTGATGGAAGAAGAGATGACACAAAAGTTCTCCTAGAGGTAGAGGGAATGGACAGAAAGTTTCCCGGTCTCATCAAAGAAGAACACTACTCTGTGTGTTCCGAACCTGGTGGCCGCTATTTGTTTCACTTTGTTCCTGAAGCAGAAGTAGAAGGCAAGAAACATGCAGAGGCAATTGCTGATCAAATAATATGTTGGCTTCAAGAAGGAAGACTTGACAGTTCACTGCAGGCCGTTGGTGGAGACTCACCTGCGGTGAACACTGGATGGCAGGGCGGTGTTATGACGCATTTAGAGAAAAAACTTGGAAGAAGGCTTGTTTGGATTGTATGTGATTTGCACACAGGGGAACTACCTCTTCGTCGTCTCATCCAGGAACTTGATGGTCCTACAAAGAGCAACAACAAGTGGTCAGGCCCCCTTGGCAACATGCTAGATGAAGCAACAGAATTAGAAATACATACAAAATTTCCAAAGGTCGAAGTAGGCCCTCCCCTTCCAGTGTTGTCTGAAGAAGTTATCAAAGACCTCAGCACGGATCAATTTTACGCTTATCGTATTATTCAAGCAATCAGATCAGGAGAGTTGTCTCAAAATTTGGCTCTCTTGGAGATTAGACCCGTAAGTCACAATCGTTGGTTAACTACAGCGATTCGTTTCTGCAGGATTTGGGTTTCCAAACATGCACTGAAGGGCAAAATGCTACAGAATTTGATGTTGATTGTTGAATTTATTATTGGGTTTTATCTTCCTCACTGGTTCAATGTAAAACTTAATCCAATGTGGATGGAGGGACCCAACCACATCTTGTTTCAATTACAGCTACTGAGAACCCAAAGGAAAGTAGTGGTGGACATCGTGTTACCTGTGGTGAGAAGGTCCGCTTGGTATGCTAGGCCAGAGGCAGTTTTGCAAGCAATACTCTGCAGCCAATGTACCAAAGAGCGAACTGAGGCTGTGGAAATCATTCTAAAGCTTAGAGGAACATCACTAGATGATGACCAGCTGGGAGACTGCTCTGTTCAGACAAGAAAGGTACCTCCGATAAACGTCAATGCCACGAAATTGTCAGAATTAGTTAACTTGAGTTCGGAAGTTTTGGAGCCACCACTGACAACATGTATAACAAACAAAGATTTAACACAACTTAAAGAGGCCCCAATGCAAGTGCCAAAGTGGCCTTCTCACACTCAGAGTGTGGAGAGATGTGTGAAAATGGTCACAGAAGCAGCTAGTCAAGTTTACAGTCACGAGAGGCGAGAAGGATACATCAAAGCGCAAGTAGCAAGCCGAATGCTGATGTCAAGGAACTGCGGCAAAAAGGACATGACTGCATTGGTTACTTTCAAATAAAGACTCTGAATGATATCTTATTGCCACTTTAAATGTTGATAGGATGTTTGCGCACATTTGTTATTTTGTTACGAATTTATGGAAAAATGGAATTTTTGAATTAAAATTGATGTAGGTAGGAGTTATTTTTTATTGTTTTTGAAGCAAGGATATTATTTTGTATGCCAAATGATTACATTAAATTGCTACCAAATCACATGATTTTCAATTTAGTCATTTCACCCCCAAAATTGACACACCCTACTTGTACATATTAAGTTAAGGTATATATGTATCCATCTCATAATTGTAAGGTTAGTGAAAAATTCACATAATTTAGAGCTAGCATTTTTGGGCTCTTTTGGCATCATTGTTTGGGCACTGGCAGCGTCCTTTCTACTCGTTTGTTGAATGCGGTACCTATAGGGCGTGGTCTTATAGAGAGCTCTCTACAGGATTGTTGCATCGTACAATGGTGCAGGTTGTGTTGTTGCAAGCTTTAGAAAGATCATAAATAGTGCCACTTTTGTTTTTCTTAATTTTATGCTACTGAGGCCTAAAGTAGGCCCACATCGAGTCGGCAACCCTGAGGTAGGACTTAATAAGACTTCCAAGACGTAAGTTTGTTTTAGTCTAGCTTAACTTAGGCTATAAGTTAAAGTAGCCTTTCAGAGCGTGGCCGTTCAAGGCTCAGCTTGGATTCTGAACTCAATCAAAATAAATAAATAAAATAGTGATAATGTTTATTGGCAGGAGACAAGGCCCATAAAAAGAGTACAGTATCCATCAAGGTAATGAACGCTACAACTAATGTAGTAATGCCTAGTTAAGAATATGAATTTTTGTTTAATTAAGATAATGTTTAATGTAAATCATTTACTAATAATTATGGAATTACGAAAAAGTATGTTTGTTAGATTTAAATTGTTTAAAATGGGTAGAGTTGGCAATCCTGAACAGAGGCCCACAGAGCAGACTACCCCCACAAGGGAGTGAGTCTTCTAGGCAACGCGTTACGCGTAAGGTTGGCGTCATGTAACGTAAAGTTTAATTAATTGTTTGTGTTCCTCTCCGACGTAAAATGTTATCGTAAAATTCCGTACTCGCACCCCCCTAAATTACTTAAACCATTTTCGGAGTTAAATAAATAATAAAAAGTGTTAAATGAGTGTTAATAAAATCCCCCTTTGTTTTGTAACGGACTTTCAGAGTCTTGGCTCGGCGTGGCTACCATGAATAAAATTGTAAAGTAGTGTTGAAATGAGTAAAGAGAGTGTAAAGATAAATGAAATAAAGAGCAGAAGAAGCGTAAATAATGAAGAAAGTAAATAATAAAAGGCGTTCACTATACTAAGTACATAATAAATTAAAAACAAAACAAAAAACTACGGTAATAATTGCATAATAAATTTAAAAAAACCAAAAAAGGACTACGGTAGTAAAGAAATAACAATAATACACGTAATGAAACGAGAAATAATAAAATTAATAATAACAGCTTCCCAAAGGTAAGGTACTACTAAAAAAATAAAAATAAAACGTACATGTAATGGAAAAGCTATTGCGGGAGTTAAGTGGAACTATAGACAAACACTTTCATACCAAACTGTCCACACTCCAGAAGACATGAAGCAGGACTAATGAATAACTTCGCCAATTGGATTGTCTGAGTTTTTAATTCTTCGCGTTAGACTGCATTGAGCACGTCTTTTTTATTATGTAGGAAGGAGGGGCCAAGGGCGAATGCCAGCAAAAGCGTCCCCCCCCCATAGGAGAAGAAGAGAGCCAAAATCAAGGTCCAGGGTTTTCGACACTCTGCGTTTGAAAGATTGAAGGTCATAGACAGGGGTAAAGATGGATTGGGGAAGATTGTTCCAGAGTTGACCGGTTGAGTAGATGAAAGACTGAAAATACCGATTAACCCTTGCGTTAGAGAGTTGGACAGAAAAGGAATGAGGAAGTGTCGAAAGTCTGGTGCTGCGTGCTCTCCTTAAGGGAGGAGGCATGCAGTTAGAGAGTTCAGAAGAGCAATGTCCGTTATAATAATGATAGTAAAGAGAGTGTGAGGCAACATTACGGAGAAGAGCGAGGGCTTGAAGACAGTAAGAAAGAGGAGGGGAATTGATGAGACGAAAAGTTTTTGATTCCACCCGGTCAAGTACGGCTGTGTGGGTTCAGCCACCCAATACATGAGAAACATACTCCATACAGGGTCGGACAAGACTCTTGTACAGAGACACCAACTGAGCGGGGGTGAAGAAATTGCGGAGCCGGTACAGCACACCTAACCTCTTAGAAGCTGGTTTGGAAAGAGAGTATATGTGATCTTTCCAGGAAAGATCACGAGAAAAGGAAACGCCAAGAATGTTAAAAGAAAAGGAAGGATTGAGTTGTGTGTTGTTGAAGGTAAGGGGATAGTCGTGTGGAAGATTGTGACGAGTAGACAGATGGAGGAACTGAGGTTTTGAAGCGATTCAAAACTTTAAAGACAAGAAATCGAAGCATTTGGACGATAGTTGGAGGGTTGAGAACGGTCACCCTTCTTTGGGTGAGGTTGAATGAAAACGAACTTCCAACAGGAAGGAAAAGTACCAGATGAGAGACAGACAAAAGAGTTTGCCTATGCAGGGTGTCAGCACAGAAACACAGTTCTTAAGAATAACAGGAGGAACACCATTAGGACCGTACGCCTTCCTAGAGTTGAGCCCAGAGAGGGCAGAAAAAACATCTTTGTAAGAGATTCTATTTTCAGACATAATAAAGTCAGAGAAGGAGATGGAGGAACAGTACCTGAATTGTCCATGGTTGAGTTGGAAGTGAAAGTTTGAGCGAAGAATTCAGCTTTATCAGGAGAAGAGACGGCAACTGTGCCATCGGAGTGGAAGAGAGGAGGGAACGAGGAAGTAAAATTGTTGAGGATTTTAGTTAGATGCCAGAAAGAACGAGAAAAATAAAAAATAGGTAGGTTTTCACATATTTGTCTGGTGAAAGGAGTTTTTGGTGAGTCGAAGAACAGATTTTGCACGATTCCGGACAGAAATATAATCTGAGTAAGAGTCAAGAGTTGGATGGCGACTGTACTTTCTGAAAGACTCCTCTCTGTTGCGGATAGCATTAGAACAATTAAAGTTAAACCAAGGTTTTTTTTGCATTAGTAGTAGGAATATAATATGGAATGTACGCCTCCATGCAGGAGCGAATCATCTCCGTGATGTGGTCAGCACACTCGGAAGGGCCCCGGCCACGGAATCAATAATCATTTCATGGGAAATCACAGAAGTACTTCCTAAGGGCCTCCCAATCAGCGACACCAAAGTGCCAACGGTGCCTCCTCTTGGGAGGATCCAAAGGCTGAATTGGAGCGATAGGACAAGAAACAGATTGGATTGTGGTCGGAGGAGTCCAACGGAGAAAAAAGTTTGAAAGAGTAAGAAGAAGGATGAGAGGTAAAACATAAATCCAGAAGGCTGGACTTACCTCCAAGACGATCAGGGATACGAGTAGGGTCCTGCACAATCTGCTCGAGGTCATTTAGGATAGAAAAGTTGTAAGCTAGTTCACCAGAGATGTTAGTAAAGTGGGAGAAAAGCCGAAGGTGGTGGTGAACATTAAAATCTCTTAAAATGGAGATTTCAGCAAAGGGAGAGCGAGATGGAATGTATTCCACGTTGGGAGTGGGGTGGTCAAAGAATTTTGGATAGTCAGTAGAATTAGGAGAAAAGTAAACAACACATATGTATTTAGTTTGAGATTGGCATGTAAGCCGTAGTCAGAGGGTATAGAATTCGGAAAAATCCACCTTTGGAGTGAAATTGAGTGTAGAGAAAGTAAGAGAGTTCAGAAAAGGGGTTGCTGTCAGTCTCCCCAGACACCTGAGTTTCATTAAATAGAAGAAGATGAGGTTTAGAGGAGGAGAGGTGGTGTTCAACAAATTGAAAATGTGAAGAAAGGCTAGAATATTGTAGAAATTAATGAAAAGTGGATCAGACAGAGGCCCAGAACATCTCGAGTGAGCGGTAGCAGATCCAGCCCCACTACCCAGGTCTGCGTTCCCGGTATCGGCAGCGGGAAAGCCAGAAGTGGGGACATTTATGGTCCCCTTCCCAGGGGACTCCAAGGCTCTAAGTTAATGCCATTTTTTTTTCCAGATTTTGAAAAGAGTATATAGTATGTAAGATATATATATATATATATATATATATATATATATATATATATATGTGTGTTGGTGTATATATATATATATGTATGTAGAGAGGAAAAGGAAGAGAAATGTGTGTTTGAGAGCATGCCTGACTGCTCACAGGGTAGATGAGACACAGGAAAAAGGGAGGCTTGAAACATTGCGATTATCGAACATTTGAGAGGCTGAGCATTTTGAAGGTAACTTGTGCACAAGTTTAAAGGATCTGTTGTCAGTGCTGTGGCATAACTAGTTATTCAGTAATCGTTAATTTTTTGAGTATCTTTAAAGGCAAGTAGTTACAGTTTCCGGCCTAGCAATTGTAACTGTAACTAGTTATAAAAAATCATGAATATTTGTAACTTTTACCAGTTACTTTTTTCTGTGAAGGGAACAAAGGTAGTTGCTACTTTTTTCACAAGCCTTGCTTGATGTACATATTGTTCACAGTGGAAGTTTATTGATAACATATATCTAATGCTAATATAACAAAATCTTCGTTTATTCATTAAGTCGCAATCAATTTGAAATAAATTAACAATCTTGGCAAATA
Organism: Bathynomus jamesi; assembly: GCA_023014485.1. Lineage (NCBI taxonomy): Eukaryota > Metazoa > Arthropoda > Malacostraca > Isopoda > Cirolanidae > Bathynomus > Bathynomus jamesi. Next base: position 608,744 of record JAJOZX010001293.1, read on the forward strand.
TCAGTTGTCAGGGAAGTACTTTTATGAGGATTAGATGCTCGCTAAAATTAGGAAAAATGTAAGTAACTTTTGAAATAACAAGTAATTAGTTATTTTTTGAAACGGCAAATAATAACTAATAATTAGTTACTTTTCTGCGACAGTAACTAGTAGCTGTAATTAGTTACAAAAAGTAACTCACAACACTGTTGTAGAGCAAATTGAGAGTTCTGCTGGATCCTTTTTTATAATTAATCCAAATTTCCTGCCCATAAATATTAGTGTAGAAAGTATGAAAAAGAGTGAATGAAGGAAGAAAGAATTGGAATGAAAGTATATAGTACAGTTTCCTTCTTCAGAAGCACTCCTAGTGACACGAAAAATAAATAAATGTTAATATTATTGTGAAGAAACAAAGTAGACAACTTATTCATGTTGAGACAATTACGCCAATTCAAATTATTTTTTCTCCAGCAATAATTTAGATAATCAAATTATTGTTTTAGCAAGTTTTAAAAGTAACTCGTGTAAAATTTGTTAATAAGAATCCTCGTAAATAATTTATAATTTACATATTATGTTTTTAGAGTAATTATACTGGAACAAAATTTATAATTGTTAGTACAGTAGATGCAAAAAACTTCTTTTTTCTGCGTGAAAGTCAAAATATGAAAATAAAAACCCACTCTAATAGACAGAGTTTATTTCCACAACAGTTTCGATGCCCACTGGCATCCTCCTCGGGTGGATACAGAAATTTTAATTCCAGAAAAACGAATGAACCAAAACAAGAGGGAAAAACAGTCCAGGGACTGACCGTTAAGAAATTCGCACCTAGGTTAGATCCCATTCTCCCGACCCCGGAAGGGCATTTTCATTAAAGGGACCCGCTTATAAGTACATTCGCACCAATTTTAAAACTATCTTCCTGTTCTAAACATACAGATTCCATTGTTTTTTACATAATTATTACATTTATTATTAAATTTATTACATTTAATATTGCATTATTATTTATTACAGAAATTATAAATTTATTATTACATTGGTTATTACATTGTTGTTTATTATACAGAATTTATAAACCGAAAAAAAACGAATGAAAAAGGCGAGAAGGAAACAATCCAGAGACCATTGAGAAATTCGCACCTAGGTTAGATACCGTTCACCCGACACCGGAAGGGCATTTTATTACAGGGTCCCGCTTATAAGTACATTCGCACAAATTAAAACTATCTTCTTGTTCTATACATACAGATTCTAATATCTTGACATAATTACTGCATTTATTATTGCATTTACATTTTTTTAACATTTATTATTATTACCTTTACCCTAATTATTAAATTTATAATACAGGGTGTTCGGAAAGTCACTGTGCACTTATATAATTAATGTATTTTTATATTTTTATATTTGTATTTTTTATATTATTTTTTTATTTTATTATTATTTTTTTTAGTTTTCAACACCTTTTATAAGTTCTGATGGTCCCATCCATAACCTCTATCATATATGCAATGTTATACTATTGTATGCTATTAAATAAATATAAGTGCACAGTGACTTTCCGAACACCCTTTATTACCTTTATTATTACATCTGTTGCATTTATATTTATTTCCACATTTATTACTTCCATTATTACATTTACTAAAAGCGAGTAAGGAAACAATCCAGAGACCTTTAAGAAGTTCACACTTAGGTTCGAACACGTTCCCACGACTCCGTAAGGGATTTTTTGACCAAGAATCTCATTAAAGGGTCTAACTTATAAGTACCTTCGCACAAATTAAAATTATCTACTTTCTATTAGAGTGGGTTTTTATTTTCATAGTACAGTAGATCATTAACTAAAATAAATTAACAACACAAAAATATGACACATTCAACAAATGCATTTTATTTATTCAGTATCGAAGGTGAATTTTAAAATATTTGACAAGATTTTTCTTAAACTTCAAAAAGTTTTGAATGTTGCTCCACTAACGTGTTTGCCTCTCATTTTTTCAAAGTTATTTTCAATTTCTCTGTAATTTCAGTACAGTTTAATCTTTGTATTTATGTCGCCGCGCCAAGGGGGCTAGATACCTCGGGGACTATAGTGTTTAATTTGCCTGTTATGAGCAACGGTTATTTTTAATCAACGTGTCTTCCCCATGGTGGGAATGTGTACCACACTCAGTTTCTCTTTCATTAATGCCCCTTTCAGTCTGTCTCACTCGATCGGCATAATTTCTCGGTTTACACTCACTTGATCACTGTACATTTGAGTTATCACTTACCCTTCTTCACTTACAATGTAATTTTGGTCAGTAATTGCCCAGCAGAGAATGAATTCTTGTAGATCTTTTGTAGAACATCGATGACTTTTATATTCTGCATTCAGAGTTTCCGGGAAGAAATAGGCTTATAAATCAGATCTGTCGCAGGAGAATTTGTAACTAACTTTTTAAACGTTTGGAAGAGCCTTGTTTGTTTTTAAACTAGGACTGTTATTGAATGGTTTAAGTACTCCTCTTCAGAGTTGAAGATTCTATAGTTCAATTTCTTCAAAATATCACGACAGGAACTTTGAATCTGTTCAATTTCAACAAAAGATGTTAGATTTCTCCATAAAAACGGTCTTGAAACCGAAATTCTGTTCGTCGAAAACAGGTCGAAGATTTTGTCATTTGTATTTGTTTTACGATTAATGTAATTTTCATTATTTGCTGTAAATTTGAGGCCAATGTATTTAAAGATTCTTTTCGTCTCTCTGACTGGTTGTAACGCCAAGTCTTCATATCTGAGTCGAAGGTATCTGTGGGAAGAAATACAAGAAAAATTTTAGTTATGAAATAAAGTAGCGACCAGGGGTGGTTTAAGGTTGCGCGGGGCCCGCGGCACATTCGTAACCGAGGCCCCTTGCCTTGTTTACGAACATGGGCGTCGTGGTTAGGAAAAATTAAAATGTAGGTCGGCCATTAGTGAAGAAGTGAAAATTCCATTAAAAAATCAAAATTGCAAAAAAAAAAAAATGAAAAAAATGAAGAATTGCAATATAAAGATCAGTGATTACAGGTTACTAGCTCGAGCGAAAGCGTCAATAAATAATCTGCAGCGCAATCGCAACAACGGCTGCAGCGACAAACACTGATCGTGACGTGTACAGTGTGCATGTGCGCGTGGGGTGTGCTGCGATATGCATTCGCTGCGCGGGACCCCCGAAAGCAAGGGGTCGGCGGCATATGCCGCTTTTGCCATATATGGTTAATCTGGCCCTGGTAGCGACTCTAAATTCTCATATAAAAGATAGAAATAAACAAGCAAATTGCAATCTTTATTTGGTTTCGGTTTCAACCTTAACTGAAACCGCATTAGATCTACTTAATTTTAAAAAAAATAATAATTCAGGATTCTCTCTCTCTCTCTCTCTCTCTCTCTCTCTCTCTCTCTCTCTCTCTCTCTCGAAAATACATTAAACGAGTTCTTCGTTACAATTTTCACGGAGGAAGACTCAATTGAAGTGGCAAGTCCTCGGATTACATATGACGGTGAGTCCAGTGGCGTATCAAGGGAGGGGCGAGAGGGGCGACCGCCCCGAGCGGCACTTCCCGAGGGGCGGCAAATTACTGTCAGGCGGGCGCAGTATGCAAAATTTTGGGTTTTTATGTTTTAAAATGCAACCCTCCAAAAAATTATATCTCATCATTGTCGCGCGTTATTTGTGTACAAAATATCCATGGTTTTGATGAAAAATCATCATTAAATGCTATATATGCCACCTCAATGCCACTATTTCCACAAATAGTTGCGTTAAATTTTCACATCGGAAAGGTTGCCAGCCCTATTTTTCAGACTTTCCCTATATTATTTAGGTTAGGCTTTGCATTCTTTGAGCTTTGATGATGTTAATAATTAATGGTTGTTTTATTTTGCAGATACCCTACTGAATTAGCAAACATGAGCAAACGACAGAGACTGAGTGGTGCTGCATACAAGAATCTTCGCGAAAAAAAAGAGGAGGAAGGCAAGCGTGCTGCTAAGCGATTTCATCAGTTAATGGGATTCTCAGACACACCTTCAGTTCCTTCTGGGAAGCAAGGAGATCAACCGCAATGTGATATATCTTTATAGATAGATGTTCAAGCGGCAACTTCAAGTGAACCCCCAAATAATCAGGATCAACCCTCATCTACATCACAAAGTCACCCACCCACCCATCACCCACAGAGTCTGTTTAACGAGAATTTTTTGAAATCATGGATCGTTTATTAGCAGAAATTGAAAAACGTACAGTTTGTCTTAAAAACATGAATGATCGCTTTGAATTTCTGTCTCCTTCGTACCTTTTGAATCAGTCCAAGGATGAAGAAATTAATACCAAGGTCAATAATTTTTCTTCCATCTACAATGACATTAATCCAGGAAGTCTACTGGAAGAAATAAAGCGTTTGCGCAGACATTTGCTCAGTTTCGAAAGCATAAGCGTCGACGATGATCCAAAGAACTGGGATATGTTAAAACTACTTCAGTGGATCGTTAAATGGGATCTAGTGGAATCTTTGCCTCATATAACAATTGCCCTCCGGATCTGTCTAACTACATGCATGTCCGTGGCAAGTTGCAAACGAAGTTTCTCGAAACTGAAACTTATAAAAACTTACCTCAGGTCAACTATAAGTCAATCTAGACTGAGCAATTTGGCGATTATTTCAATTGAACGCGAAGTTGCAGAGACAATGGACATAGAAAAAATCATTCATGAATTTTCTGTTATGAAAATCCGAAAATTTAACTAGGCATTATACATTATATAGTTATTGTTAAAATTATGTAGTGTATTATGTACGGTACATTATGTAGTATTGTTAAAATTGAAGTTGCTTTATTTAAGTTTTTCTCCCAGTAAAAGTTTTGTTTAGAAGTGTATTTTTGTAAAGGAATTGTTTTTAAAATTGAAAATTGTTGCGGGGGGGGGGGGGGGGCATTTTCGCCCCGAGCGGCAAAAAGTATTGGTACGCCTCTGACGGTGACCATCCCGTAGAGACCATAAGTTTTACGAGAAATGAGGTACAGCAATTAATTGATAAGATGAATAAATACAAATCACACTGGTCCCGACTTATTTCTTTCAAAGGTATTAAAAGAGGTTAGCCACAATGTTGTTGACGACTTAGTAACCATATTCAAACATTCAATCGAGTTAGGGAAAGTTCCAACGGATTGGGAGTTAGCAAATGTAACACCAATCTTTGAAAAGGGCGATAGGGAAAATCCTTGTAATTACCGCCCGATCAGTTTAACACCAATTGTCGGCAAACTGTTGGAATCCGCCATTACAGATCGTATTGTGTATCACCTTGATCTAACAGTCTAATTTTTTATTCAACATGGATTTAGGCGACACAGATTCTGTCTGACAAACCTGTTAGTTTTTCCATAATATGCATACACTATACGATGCAAGTAGGGCAATAGATATAGTGTATCTCGACTTTCAAAAAGCCTTTGACAAAGTCCCTCACACGAGATTGATGGCTAAAATCAGAGGACTAGGAATCACCGGGCTCGTTTCTAACTGGATTGAGGGTTGGTTACAAGATAGAAAGCAGAGGTAATAAATGGAGTGACTTCGGAGTGGGCGCCCGTCACCAGTGGTGTCCCACAGGGTTTCGTTCTGGGTCCTTTACTTTTCATCATCTATATTAATGATATAGACGTCGGGCTTCTAAGTACAATCTCCAAATTTGCAGACGATATGAAATTAGGAAGTAGCGTAGGTACTGACGATGGCGTGAGAACGCTTCAGCTTTGTCAGGTGAAGAGACGTCAACTGTGGCATCGGAATAGAAAAGAGTAGGGAAAGAAGAGGAAGTAAAGTTGTTGAAGAGGTTCTTAGCTAGATGCCAGAAAGAGCGAGAAGAATTAGAATTGGATAGGTTTTCACATTTTTGCCGGATGAAGGAATTTTTGGTGAGTCGAAGAACAGATTTTGCACGATTCCGGGCAGAAATATAAGCCGAGTGAGAATCAGGAGTTGGATAGCGACAGTACCTTCTGAAAGACTCCTCTCTGTTGCGGATAGGATTAGAACAAATAAAGTTAAACCAAGGTTTTTGCATTAGTAGTAGGATATAATATGAAATGTACGCCTCCATGCCAGAGAGAATCACCTCTGTGATGCGCTCAGCACACCCAGAAGCAGGGAAGGATCCAGACCGATCTGACGATGTACATGTATCGGTCAGAAAAATATGTGCTCCGTTTGCATCGGTCAAATAATTGACCTGTCGGTAACCTTACCTCAGTATCTGAGAGACACTGAGGTTAGATTACCGACAGGTCAATTATTGGACCGATGCAAACGGAGCACATATTTTTCTGACCGATGCATGTGCATCAGTCAGATCGGTCTGGATCCGTCGCTGAGAAGGGCCCCGGCCACGGAAGCAGTAATCATTTCATGGGAAATCGCAGAAGTACTGCTTAAGGGCCTCCCAATCAGCGACACCAAAGTGCTAAAGGCGACGCCTCTTGGGAGGATCCAAAGTCCGAATTGGAGCGATAGGGCAGGAAACAGATATAAGATTTTGGTCGGAGCAGCCCAACGGAGAAAAAAGTTTGACAGTAAGAAGGATGAGAGGTAAGAAATAAATCCAGAATGTTGGGCCTATCTCCACGACGATCGGGGATACGAGTAGGGTGCTGTACAATCTGCTCTATGTCATTTAGGATAGAAAAGTTGTAAGCTAGTTCACCAGAGATTTCAGTGAAATGGGAGCAAAGGGAGAGTGGGAAAGAATGTATTCCACTTTGGAAGTGAGGTAGTCAAAGCATTTTAGGTAGTCAGTAGAATTAGGAGAAAGGTAAACAGCGCAGATTTATTTAGTTTGAGATTGGCATGTAAGCAGTAGCCAGAGGGTATAGAATTCGAAAGATTTGAGTTGGGAATACGAGAACAAATTAGGTCATTACGTATATATACGCAACATCCACCTTTGGAGTGAAATTGAGTATGAGAAAGAAAGAGCGTACAAAAACAAAGCAAAAATAAAAACATCTTTATTGCGGATCATTCACAGTCTATAGCCACTTAACCTAACATACAAGTATAATCTTAAGTATACACTGAACTTAATACAAAAATAAGGCCAACATAACCACTTAACCTAGCATACTGACATACTGTTTGATTAATTATCTGACAATTTTATGTATATTGTTATTACATGAGACATCATTAACTGAAAAAAATCATTTGTATACGTAGGAGAAAATAATTGTAGCTTAATGAAAAAATCAGAGAAATTATGAAAATAAAAAAAGAGTGATAAAAGTGCTGATGAATTATGGGAAGTTGAGTTTGGATATGATTTTGTGGAAACTATATTTCAAATTATTAATTATACAACAACCAAAACATCTTTGTTGCGGATCATTCACAATCCATAGCCACTTAACCTAACATACAAGTACAAAAATAAGGCCAGCATAGCCATTTAACCCAACATACAAATACAACCTTATTATAAGACAACTTAATATGCATATATAATTTTTGCTACATTACAAAAGTAAGATATTGTAAACCAGCAGTTGTCTGAACCAAGACTGCCATATAGGTGAGAAGTACACAGTATCTGAAGACAGGACATCGCACAATAAGTCAATAACACATTAGAGCTGTTTTGGACCCTAGTAATGAAATTATATATATACTTCCGGATTAACATTTGGCTAGTAGGTAGGTTACGCGTAGTAAACATAAAACTGGCACTGCATCATTTTGGTTCCCTCCATAGCATACGAAAATTATTATAAGCAACAGAGAGTTTATTCATAGATTTTGTATAGTTCCACCACAGATGGGATGTATACATTGCAGTACAGTAAGTTCTAAAAGATAAGTTTTAACTGATTCTGAACTCATACCAAATTTCCTTACTAGTCCTGTACATACAGCTTTTTACGTTGCCTCTCAATATCGAGTTCATCTCGCAGCTCGTGAGTAATTACATGACCTAAGTATTTACATGGGTCTTTGACAGGTATTGTCTGACCATTCATTTCAAAAGACCCACATGATACATGTTTCAGTAGATTACACCTAAAAATCAAAGTACAACTCTTTGCCCCATTTAGGTGTTGTCATTTTCTATACCATATTGTTCACATACCTCTAATAGTACTCTCAGCCCATGAGGAGAGGGTGACAGAAGAACAAGGTCATCAGCATATATTAAATGATTAATTTTTTCCTTTCTAATGACACAACCAGTACATACAGTTTTTAGTTCATTGGTAAGGTCATCCATGTATATACAGAAAATATAGGGTGATAATATACCTCCTTGCCTAACACAATTAGTTACCTTAAAACCTGGTGATGCAGTGATTTTCCATCTTACAAACATGGTCTGCTCTGTATACCAGAATGCAAGTATCCTAAGCATAAATTTAGGTACCCCTCGACACAAGAGTTTCTTGAAAAGTTTGTGATGGTTAACTCTATCAAATGCTTTTGATGCATCCAAAAAACAGGAATATACATTGCTACTTGACATCTTGTACTTTAGGACGGCTTCCTTTAGCGCAGGGGTTCTTAAACTTTTTCCAACGCGACCCCACAATCAGAACCTCGGACCACTTGCGACCCCATCAAAACCGAAAAAAACAAAACTACATACAGAGTGTCCATAAATGTTTACCCTGAAAACACTATGGCGGACTATGCTCTCATGTTTTAATGACGACTCTTACATCCGTTTTCTTTTTACAGGTGATCTCGTACACGCATAGAGTTTCTGTGCTGGTGTGTTTCGTCTACCGCATTCGCCGCTAGGAGCGCTGTAGTAGCTGTTCAGTTAAGATGGCGTCTGTGACAGAGAAGGCACAATGTGTTGTGTGGCTTGCAGAAACAAAGTCTCCTGTCAGTGTTCAGCGAAGGTTCAGAACAAAGTATGGAAAGAATCCACCTGATGTGAAGTTAATTAAGTCGTGGATGAAAAAATTCTTTGAAACTGGAAACGTGGAAAAGGGAAAGAGCAGTGGTAGACACTGTTTCCGCAACTGTGTACCTGGATATGCTCACCAATTACGCCATCCCCCAGCTGCAGGACAGGCAGCCAACTGTCATCTTCCAACAAGATGGGGCACCCCCTCATTGGGCGCATGTTGTTCGTGAAACTCTCGACGCAACATTTCCAAATCGATGGATTGGCAGGGACGGGTCAATCCCATGGCCTCCAAGATCACCAGACATTACCCAGCTGGATTTCTTTCTCTGGGGGCCATGTTAAAGATTATGCAACAGTTGTTCCAGATATCAGGACATTGCGAGAACGCATTACGGATGCAATTGCAACAGTTAACCCACAAATGTTGGAAAATGTGTGGCGTGAGTGTGAATACCGTTTAGACATTTTACGTGTCACTAGGGGTGCACATGTGGAAGCTTATTAAGTTCATTAACTATGTATCAAAACTTTGTATGTTTATCTACTTATGATTAAAACTGTGTTTGAATACGAGTGTTTATTTGAAAGTTATAGCATGCTTTAATCAGGGTAATCATTTATGGACACCCTATAGTTTGTTTGAATTATTTTTCCCTTTGCAATAGGTATAATTATAATACAATGGTATAATATTTCATATTTATTATTTATGCACCATCCATCATCATGCAAATTTTGAAATTACAACAGAAGTTTTAATAATACAAAATGAACATTGGTTTCCAATAATTTTATCAGTAAAGAATACTCCCATTCATAGACAGCTTTACGCAATTTTAATGTGAAGGATGATTCTGGATTGTTTGAGCCAAAACTTCAAATCGTGGTTTTCGAGATAGTGAAATTCTGAGATCATTTTCCGGATTAAGCCGATTCCGTGTTTTGGTCCTGGTTAGGGCGAGGATTGAGAACCCAGATTCACATTGATACGTGCTCGGAAAGGGTAAAATTACTTTCATAGCCTCTCTTGATGAGACTTTTTTCTTCTGCCATAGCTGTGTCCAGAATTTGGCGACACTCAATTCTCTGAAGAATTGTTGAAGTATATGATCACTCTGAATCTCGAGTAACTCTTCTTGAAGTCCACAAGGCCAAACGTCGTCTTCCATCTCTTCCACATTAATACTGAAGGGATCTCGAACCCAATTATACTTGCTAACATCTTCAGAGATGTATGTTTCAAATTCATTTGAAAGTTTTTTTAAGTGAGTCACGATAATCGGTTGCGCATCCTCCAGTTTGATTCTATCATCATCGCCAGCATCTTCAAAGTCCTCGAGCTGTTTATTGAGGGTTGGAAAAACCGCCACTCTTCCTCTTAACACCTTCCCTTTCCATAAATGCAGCTTCCCTTTGAATGCTGTGATCATTTCTGCCATTTCGACAAGTATATGTTCCTGTCCTTGCATTGATGAATTCAAGTGATTCAGCTCAGAGAAGATATCTGCGAGATAACATAAAAGCAGCAGCCACTTTGGTTCATTGAATTTCTTAGCCGAATTGTGACTTTTTTCACGAAGGAATATCTCCAGCTCGGTTTTCATACATACAGCACGTTGCAGCACCTTCCCACGCGACAACCATCTAACTTTGGAATGAAACAACAAGTGATCGTGTTCTGACTGGAACTCCAAACACATTTCTCTGAAAAGACGAGAATTAAGAGCGCTCCCTTTTACATAGTTCACAATGTGAACAACATCTGACATAATAACAGCCAATTCTTCCGATAGCCTTTGTGCAGCAAGATTTTCTCGATGAAGTAGGCAGTGAATGACTTTTACATCCTGATTTATTGCTTTGACTTTGGCAGTAAAACCATTCCGAGCTCCTAACATTGCAGGAGCACCATCGCTACAAATGCTGAAACAGTGTTTCCATTCTAGTCCCACTTCCTGAAAGAATTCGTTGACCTCGTTAAAAATATCGTTTCCTGTCGTTGTCTTTGTTAACGGACTACAAAACAGGACGTCATCCTCCAAGTCTTCTTCACCACGGTAACGGACATAAACAAGCAGTTGAGCATCATCCCCAATATCAGTGGTCTCATCCAATTGAATACTAAAATTTCCACTAGTTTTTTACCGATGCAACAACTTGTTCTTTTATATCACGTGCCATATGATTGATACGATTGCGAATAGTGTCGTTGGAAAGAGGAATGAGATTGAGTTTATTGACTACTTCATCACTGCAGACAGATCTCGCTATATCTAATGCAGCTGGTTTGATGAGATTTTCACCAACTGTATGAGCAGCTTTCTGTTTAGCAATCTGATAAGCAACGAGGTACGAGGCGAGGGTCACTTGTTTCAAGCTGCTCATCCGCGAAATTCCACGATTATCCAGTCTCTGTTTCTTGACCGTTGCTTCTTTACGTTGGAAAAAAGTCCTGTTCTCATTTACATACCTGGAATGCTTTGTTTCGAGATGTCGCCTGTTTCCCTTCTTTCAGAGACTCGTGCGAGAGAACTTCCAAACACAAAACACATTGAGGTTTGATGACTCCATTTTTGTCAACAATTTCAGTGAAACCAAGATCAATGAAATCATCCTTGTAGTAACGTTTTCTTTGCGCCATAATTGCAAAAACTGAAAAAAAAACATAAATACAAGAAAAAATTACTTGCACAACACAAAAGCTATCAAGCTCTGATGAATAATGATGAATATAATGAATTCTAAAGAATAATGGCATCAGTAATATCATGACATAATCATGACAGAAACTCAATATCATGAATATAATGAATTCTAAAGAATAATGGCATCACCATAAACATTTCCTAAAGTTAGACAATCTGAAACACAACTCACCTCATTCGTTTCTAATGGCGCACTGACGAAATAATATTTCTTCAGTAATAATTCAATTGTGCGTCTGGTATACCAATATGTATAATTTAATCGTGCGTCTGGCAGCGACCCCATCAGAAAGGTCTCGCGACCCCTAGTTTAAGAAACCCTGCTTTAACGTATAAATACACATGTCAGCACCATGTCACTCTAAAGCCAAACTGAGTGTCATAAGTCTGCAAGTAAGTACTTATCCTATTAGAAATGACATATTTTAATACCTTAGAAAGTATACTAGCAAGTGCTATTGGCCTATAATTATTCTTATCACAGATGCTAGCACCCTTATTTTTAACAACTGACAACAATACAACTAACAAAATGGACTGTGGCAAATACCCATGTATCATACAGCTTGTGAAACACATTGCAAGGATAGGTATTATACGAGGGCTACAACATTTTAAATGTTCTGCTTGTATACCATCTTGGCCACAACTTTTGTTATCATCTAACTTATGAATAGCCTGCCAGATTTCTGAGTCATTAATTAGTAACTCCTCAGAGCGTTCTACATTTAGGCATATATTTAGTCTACCCCCCCCCCCCCCCCCCGAGACAATTAAATAGGGTTTCATAATGATTTTTCCACAGTTGTGCAATGTTTTTTGCACCATGTACACCTTCTATTACATTTGGCAAGGTAAGATTACTATTGTTAATTTTATTAACCTCTTTCCAGAATTCCCTACTGGAAGTATTGCTATTGCCAAATTTTCTGGCTAGAGATTTTCTGCGAAGATTCTCTTCATTTTTCCTTATCAATCTAAAAGCACTCTTGAATCTAGCATGAGTTGTATTTTTCAGTTGGAAGAGTTCCCCCTGCCTAGGTTTTCCCATAGCAACCCATTCCACGAATACATTGTTAGCTACATCATACAAATCAGCACAGTATTTTGTCTACCCTGGATTGACATTTACTTTCCCCATTTTTTATTCTTAAAGCTACTTCCACTCGCAGCCTTAATGGCATGTTCAAGCTCACCGTAATACTTATTTAAGAGATATATATGTTTTACATCATCACAGGAGGGATTTCTAGGCTACAAGCCAAAGCTTCTGCAGGAATCCTCACAAGCCTTAGTAGTGCATCAGTCTGCATTGTATAGTAATCTACCTCAGAGTGACTAATATTTGACCAATTAACCTTATAGTAATCAGCATTATCACAGTCATTGTCTAAGTCAGGTGCTACCATACAATCAAGCCCTACTACAAATGGAATATGATCCTATTCAAATACATCATAAAGTATGGACATGCTGTTGATTATACAGGGTGTTCATAAAAGATCTGAACGATTTCAATCTTTATTAATGTGATAACCCAATAACATACAAGGAAACAAGTTTGGCCATGTGATTCTGCACAGATAAAAGTTTTACATACATATTTAATAGTCTTCAACATGTGCGCCATAGTCGCCCGTGCAACATCCAATCGATATTCAATTTCTCGCCATGTGCGTTCAAGCATGCCAGCATCGACCATCACTCTTGCATCCCTGATCCTGATTCGTAGTTCATGGATGTTGACAACCTTGGTCTTGTACACAGCATTTCTAACAAATCCCCAGAGGAAGAAGTCCAATGGCGTAATGTCCGGTGATCGTGGAGGCCAAGGGATAGGTCCATCACGGCCAATCCAGCGACCCAGAAAATTTTCATTGAGGGCCTCACGCACAACCAGAGCCCAATGTGGAGGTGCTCCATCTTGCTGATAGATAATATCCGGTTGCAATTCTTGTAGCTGTGGAAACACAAATTGCTCCAGCATGTCAAGATAGGAGATTGATGTCACGGTACCCTCAGCGAAAAAGAATGGCCCAATCAGTCGGTCATGCATAGGCTGACCATACGTACCGTTTTGAACGGGACAGTACCGTTTTGTATGGGTTTTTGTATGGGTTCTGTCACTGAAGAATAATTGTAAGCTCAATATGTTTATGTACTTACTTTTTCATGAATACAGAATATTACATAACCCCCGTCCCTTTTTTGCCATCCCAATGTCCCGTTTTTGTCTCAAGGAAATATGGTCAGCCTAGTCATGCATGAAACCGCACCAGACCAGACGTTAATTTTAGGGCTGTCGCGTTTCACTTCCAGCACCTCACGGGGATTTTCTGAACTCCAAATTCTAACATTATGCCGGTTTACCATCCCTGAAACATGAAATGTAGCCTCATCTGAGAACATGACTTGTTTGAGGATCCCATTGTCAGTGTCCATTTATGTAGTCCAGCATGTCCTCCTCAAATGACTTCCGTTTAGGCCTGTCATCTGGTTTCAGTGGTTGCACAATCTGCACCTTGTAGGCATACAGCCGAAGTCTTTTGTGTAAAATTTTGTGTACAGTTGTGGGTGGAACCTTTAGCTCTCTTGACGCTCTCCTGATTGTTTTCGGGGGCTGCGCGCAAAAGACTCTTGTATCCTCTCGACCACTTCATTAGTAATGCTTGGACGACCATATCCTTTCTTGTGTAGGACACTTCCGGTTTTTTTAAACCTTTTGTACCATGCACTGACACTACCTGAAACAAGCAAAAAAACTTTATTAGTTGCTCTATCGCTTACACATGCTTTATATCTTAGTATGAAAAATATTATCGAATCAAATCGTTCAGATCTTTTAAGAACACCCTGTATTATAACCATCGTGGGAGGCTATACAGTGGTCTAGCCACGAGTGAGTCCCCCAGGCATCACTTACATTTGTAAATGAGTCATTAGGGAGTAGCAATTTACTGGCAAGTTTGTAGTCCAACAGAAAAGGGGTTGCTGTCAGTCGTCCCAGACACATGAGTTTCAGTGAGGAAAAGATGATTAGATTTAGAGGAGAGGTGGTGTTCAACATATTGAAAATTTGAGAAAAGGCCACGAATGTTGGAGAAGTTTAAAAAAAGTGAATCAGGCAGAGGTCCAGAACATCTCGAATGGGCGGTAGCAGATCCAGCCCCGCTACGCTGGTCTACGGTCGCGGTATCGGCAGCAGAGGAGCCAGAAGTGGGGACATTTATGGTCCCCTCCCTAGGGGACTCGGAGGCTCTTGAAGTTAATGCATTTTTTTTTTAATTTTGAAAAGCTTATGTAGTGTGTAAGATGCATGTGTATATAATGAGGAATAGGGAGAGAAGTGCGTGTTTGAGAGCATGCTGGACTGCTCACAGGGTAGGTGGGACACGGAAAAAGACCAGCTAAGGAGGACAGTGACAGGAGAAATGGGAGTTTCAGCACTCCCTATCTTCTGTCGAACGTTCCCCCGGAGTACTTCCCTGGTCGATTGTGTCTCCTTCAGAGGAATTTCGTTAAAAAAAAAGCATATGTACACTGTCGGAGAATTCTTAAATTGAGAGATGCTGACCTGCTGGAGGGGTCTCTGGACTAGTGTTCCCTTATCCTAGTAATTCATTTGCGAAGGACGCAATATAAATTATATGATGAATCTTCCTTGAAAAAGTGGGTGGGGAAATCATTTTCTTGATGTCCACTTTCGTGGGAATTCTTAAATTTATATGTGCTGACCAGCTGGAGGTACCTATGGATCAGTGCTCCCTTATCTAAGCAATTCCAATGAGAAAGATGGCGTAGTATGGATGCAGAAATATCGAGCGTAATGTAACTGCATGCAGCATTGCTAGACAAGGTGCGCAGTGTCCAGAAAAGGGGGTTAGGGGGTGCCGAACCTCAAAATTAAGCGAATATAATCTATTGGAACATTGCTGGAAAGGTGTCCAGGGGCCAGAAAAGGGAGTTAGGAGGTGCCAAACCTCAAAATTAAGCGATTAGAGCCTATCACACCCAGAAACACCCCATCTCAGACCTACAACCAACTATCAGCAGCACACTGTTATCACCAACATAATTATGGGCTTTAGCGACCAGCAGGAGTACGACGTCACATCAGTTGCATAATTATAGACTTTAGGGCAAGCAAAATAAAAAAATTACCTCTTGCCATATATATATATATATATATATATATATATATAATATATATATATATATATATATATTATATAATATATATATATATACTGTATATATATATATATATATATTAGGGTGGTCCATAACTACATAGGGAATTTTTTTTTTTATATTTCCTAGCTCCCACCCACTGAAGTTGTGAGGTTCTGTGAGAAAATGTTGCAGGTCAATTTTCGTTTCGATCAGTTCATATTTAGGAGTAGCTCAAGTTTCAAAATTTATCCTTCTATCACTGTAATAGGTATTATATGGTATGCACTACAGCTCCACCGCCTCTGGGTCCCACCCACCTACGAGCTGATGGATGAGTACTATCTATTCTACGACGGGGTGTCAAGGTTGGCAACCACTCATTGTCGCCCAGTCAAAGAGCTTTTTCTGGCATCCGGAAACTTCCAGGTGATGCTCCTACAGTACTTGCAGTAGATACTGCAGCTGCTCCTCGTCTTTGGTGTGGCGGCCGCTGTACTGTTGGACGAGGGCCACAGCTCGCTCGGCGTGGTCATTCACCACCCTGATGTTTTCTACAACCCTAAGCGCAGCCTGAAACTCCTCCATTTTTCCCCATTCATCCGGGTCTTTGTACAAGAAACCTGCAGACAATTGCAGTCGTTCGAAGAACCATCGAATTCTTCGTCACAAGGCTCTCCAAAAACGAACTGAGAGGCGGGTTGATACGCTTTGGAATCTGCTCTCCACTCTTTTTCTTGTATAGGGCTGCGACCATCCGACGTTTCGTTGCAGATGGAACATCGGTATCGAAGAAGGCCAATGGAATCATTTCCTCAGAGAGGTACCAAAGCTGTCCTGCCAGCTTCTGACTGGCTGCTTTGGAGATCTGCTGTGGATACGACCTCAATGATTCCAAGAGGCAAAGGTCCTGGGCTGGAGCGGAAGCGGCCATCAGAGCAGTGAACCATGCCTTCAGGTAGACTGTCACAGCGAAGATGCTCATGTCTTGCAAGCATGTTTTCTCTTTCGGTGTGAGATGTTGCAATTGCTCCCGGAACATCCACATCTTGATAGAATACAGGACCTTGCACATCCAGCGAGCGTGATGCATCGCACCTGGACGCTTGAATCGAATAGGCAATTCAAGATTTCCACCAAGGAAGACAATGGCGAGTTCCAAAAATGCCTTGTAATCATCTTGGTACGTTTCGCGCTGGATTTGGTCTTTGGCAAACTTCAGAAGTTTTTCTCTGACTGGTAATACGGATGGACCAACAGTGTGGTCGTCGACACCTGTTTGGAACTTGCTTTTGTCGATGTAGTTCCACTGTTGCTGGAATCTCTTGAATAACAGAACTTTAAGACCAGAAATTGCGTCAGGACACGCCGTAAACGCGGCGGCGATAACTAGCTCCATGATATGATGCCTGCATGCAAAGTAGAGCAGCTCTTTCTGCAACTTCTGCTCTAGGAGAAAACAACATCCTCAGTGACGGCCAATGTTAGTAGCGGCAGTGTCGAAACACATCCCCACCACTCATTCACTTAGTTCCCAAAGTTGCAAGAGATCGAACACGCTTTTGCCTGCTGTTGCCCACTTCCTGAAGCTAATTTTGGCACTTCCAAGAGCTGGCACTTGCCATCTGAGGTGGACACTAAGACGGGAAGCCGGTCCACCTGCTCGTTGTTGGTAAGGTGTAGCAGAAGCTTTCGGTCCCAGTGCATCACCACCCAGTCCTTTCTAAGGCTGAAAATAATTCTGAGTTGAAAATATTCTTGGTCTGGCGTGTTCTTTTTTTTGGGGTGGGGTGGGGGGAAGAGCAACTTCCAGTGGTTCCCTCAAGAAACGCGTCATCGGCAGAGCTTGAAGAAGCAAGTTCGGCTGTTTGGGATGTCGAGGCTTGCTCTTCGACTGCTTTCTTCTTTCGGACGTCTTTCTCTGCTTTCCGCTTTGCAACATTCTGCGCCTTCGCCAATTTTTTGTCGACAGAGCCCATTGTGCCAAGCCAACTGGGCTCTCTTTGAGCCAGAAGGAAGTCGCGATCTTTTTGAAACTAGATCATCTGGAGAGCGTTTCCGTGTGCAATGTGGAACAAATTGTTCAGCTTGCTTTTGAAAGACGTCTCGTTTTGGACTTGTTTTGGATTTCGACTTCCCTTGTTCGTTTTCAAAGCCTGCCACTCTTTGAACAAGACCAAACGCTTCTCCAAACAATGATCCTTCCGGCGTGTTGGTATGCGGGCTCTTTCCCAAAATGAGAAAATTTCTTCCAGCACTACTTCGGATGTTTGTTTGGTGTCTTTCTTATTCACAACATGATGGTGCAAAAAAACACCTAGGACCTGGCCATTTAAAGGCAGTTTACTGCCTAAAATCTTTTGGTCTGGTTTGTCCAATAAGTAAAATCCACGTGTTTTTGACATGACCGTCACCATAAGTATATGTAATCAATATAAACAAATGTATGATATACCAATATCTATTAAAATCTATTTCATATAGCTATATTTAACATTCCAACCTGTAAAAGAGCAGAAAACGGCATTAATTAGCACCTGTAATAGATCATATAACCCCATGAGCGACCACTAATTATAATTATGCACCGATGTGAATGAAATTTTTCACAATATATTTTCTGCTATAGTGACACAGATTAGGCGGGTGGGAGCTGGAAAAATCGAAAGTTGGACTTTATGGACCACCCTAATATATATATATATATATATATATATATATATATATATATATATATATATATATGAAAAGTATTTCAGGAACGTAACAAGTGCTAATCGCGAAGTAAAAAGGAAACACAGAATGGCGCTGAAGCGCTTTTCAGCTAGTGTTCCTGAGATGTCATTAGACGAAACCGCTTGAGCACCATTCTGTTTCCTTTTTCCTTCGTGGTTATTTTTATAATATATATAAAATTTAGGGTGGCCCTTATCCATATGGTGAAATTCCAGAACAGAGCAATGTTACGTCTGACCCCGCCAAATGGTTCCTTTTTATGAAAGTATCCTATGTGAAATTTAAAGAGATGTTAATATTTAAAGGTGGCTCAAAGCCGTCAAAATTTGTACACTCTAGCACCCCTCCAGACAGAGGCCAAGTGTGTTGGCCGTTTAAGTTATTTGTCTAGGAAATTAAGTATATTTGTTCCATGACTCCTTTTATTGTATTATTATAAAGAAAGATCATTGTACAAAAATGTAATTACATAATTTCAAAACAGTGTAGAAGGGACACTTGGTTATAACAATCGCACATCACGACTTCATCAGCAGCGTTGATTTCTTCGCGTCAGGAAAGTTTGCCCGGCTCTGCTCGATAACTTGGAGGGCATAGTGCAGCTGCTCTTCATTTCGAAATTGCCCTGACCGCGTCGCGTCTTGTATCAGGGCAACGTCTCACTCTTCATGGTCGTTGGTCGTTGCTAAAGAGCGGACGATTGCCTGGGCAGCCTTGAAGTAATCTCTGTCATTCCATGTATCAGGGTCTTCGTTCAGGAATGTATCCGGCATGCCTAGCGTCGCGAACAGTTTTCTGCTTTCCTTTGGCACAAAACTGGCGAGCGTTTTTTGTTCCACCGTCGCCAGATCCACGAACGCCCGTTTTGGTGGGTCGTCCTCTCCTTCCTTCTCTGTTGAAATTTTCAGAATGGCCTGCTTTGTGGTTGAATCCACCTCTGGATCAAAGAGGCTTAGAAGAATCAAATCCTCCAACAGGTACCATAGGTGGCCGGTCAACTTGCGTGATGTAGCTGCACTGATGTTTCGTTGAGGGTATGTGTGAAGCTGCTGAAGAAGTTGGAGATCATTTCTAGCTGCGGTGGAAGCAAGAGGTGCCAGAAACCAGGCCTTGAGGTAAACCTTTGCAAGAAAGATGTTAAAATCTCTCAGTCCCTTAGCTTCCCTCGCTGTCAGATGAAACTGAGACCGGAACATCCAAATTTTGAGGCTGTAAATAGCTTTTGCCATCCAGCGAGCAAGATGCATAGGCCCAGGAGCTCGAAACGTCTTCCCACGTGAAGGTGTGCTTCTGAGGAAGATCAGCATAAGGTTGAGTAGCTCGCGATAGTCATCTCGGGGTTGGTGTTCCAACAGCTGCTGCTCACTGAACGCAATGACCTCGTTCCGGATATCGGCGAGCTCTAATGCAGCGAAGTCGTCCGAGAAGGCGTCCTCGTACCTTTCTTGGTCAATGGATGGCCATTGTGCTTGGAACCGCTTGAACAAGAGGATTTCCGGTGCACTGTTGGGGCCCAAGCAAGCTTGAAAGGTGGCGGCGAAGACCAACTCTAGGATATGGTGTCGACAAGCAAAATGCAGAAGACGCCGGCCTAGTAGGAGCTCGAGAATTACGCAGGCTCCTCTACGATCGACCGGTGGTGGAGTTAGTTGTGTCAAAGCACATGGCATGGATAAAGTTTTCTAGCCCCCAATGGCGAATGGCGTTGTACACAGCTTGGGCCATAGCTTGGCCGGTCTCTTTGGGCATCTTCGGAATCTCCAGCAGCTTCTTCTCTCTCATTGTCGAGACTAAAATAGCCAGCCTATCCACTTTCATATTCCCTGTGAGATCAGGCATGAGCTTGCTATCCCAGTGGACTGTAAGGGGTGTGTCTGGTTTGAACGCCTCTTTGATGTTGGCAGCGGCTGCTTCTCGGTGTTGTTGACGTTAACGTTGGATGTCGACCTGTTCAGAGCAAGCACTTGTGGGTCTTGTCCAAGGGCTCTGGAAGCCTCGAAGATGATCATCATAGTAGCTTTGTCACTTAAACCACTTCGATCAAGCATAGCGGCCAGTTGGGGTGAAATGACAGGTTTGCGTCCTCGTTTTCGTGGCGGAGAGGCACTACCCGCACTACTTGTGCTGGGACCTGGTTCTTGATACAGATCTTCTTCTGAGTCAGTGCTGCTCTCCAGCTCCGTTTTTCCCAACAAGGCTTCTTTGTCAAGTTGTGATCGATGACGTCTTCTCATCAGTTTTTCTTCCTTCTCCTTCTGCTTCTGCTGTTGTTGGAGCAGCACCTTGTCAACTTCCCCCAGGGAGCCAGGTCGTCCCTTCTTCCGCTGAGATTCAAGGAAAAGCTTGTCTTCTTGATTCTTGATGAGCTCCATGGCATAAGCGTGTGCTACGTCAAAAAGTTCCTCGACTGGCTAAGAACGTGGCTTCATTAGCGTGTTGGGTGTGGGTTCGACGGCTTTTGTTCTTCTTCCTCGAAGGGAGTTTACTTCCTTCGATCCCGTCCGCGGGGCTAACCAGAAAATCGTGGGAGCGCGTTGCCATCATGCATAAAACCTGTAAGCAAAGAAAAGGAAACAGGTCATCGAGGTCACAAATAGGGGCAAACTTTGAAGCCCTTGAGCCACCCCTAAATATTATTCAATCTGGCTCATATTTGACTCATCTTAGTTTTTACCAGAATGGAACCACCTGAGAAGGTCAGAGGTAGAACTTTCCAAAATGTCAAAATAAGGGCCACCCTAATAGGTGTGTGTGTGTGTGTGTGTGTGGAATGAGTTATTGATAGGGGTTAGGTAGTCTGCTAAGGAAAAATAAGGAAATGGGCGACCTATATATATATATATATATACACATGCTTTAATGGAACCACCTATTCTATGGACTTTTGCGTTACACCGTACTTTTCGCGATATTTATGTATGTAACTGTCATATTATAACCTGTCCTTAATATACAAACAGACATAATTGAAGGAAGGATATTAAAAACACGTCTGTGCACTTTTGTTTATTAATATTTTTTAGTAAACCTACAATTATAAATTTAATTACATTTTTCATGGTTTATACAATACAGTCAACATAAAATTAACAATAGAATACATACATTGAATATATTGTACTCGTATGTTTACTATATTAATAGAGACTGGCATATCTCTCTACACTGTAAAGATCCACGTGTGAGGGCAATTATATACAGTATGTACAGCGATAAATCTAGAACGTTTACATTATATGTATATAGATATATATACATTATACAGTCAACTACAGAGAAAAAATGCCTACATATGGAGTGCCCGTATTTTAATATAAAGGGTACACAAAGAAGAGAGCGAGGAAGAACAGACAACATCCGAAATAGAAGTAATAGCAAGACCAATGAAACATATTTTTTAGAGGAAATGAGAATGATAAAAGCGCAGCTAGCCCTTCTAACAAGTAAAGACCGAACTTCGCAGATATACGCACCACAACATTACATACATCACCCTTCTATTCAACACCACCCACCGATAATACAACAACCACAGTGTTATCAAGGGCCGCACCCCAATACTCCCAAATGCAGCGGCCCAACCACTAACGCCAGACACGGTAGATTTGGGGGTTATGATGACCGATGATGCGAAATTCGAGACACAAAATCAGATAGCGATAAACAAAGCAAAAAGAGTCGTGGGACAGGTACTAAGAACCTTTAAAAGAAGGAACAAGACAGTAATGATTCCCCTACTAAAAACACTGATCATACCAAAACTTGAATACTGCTCAGTCTTGACGTCCCATACAAGAAGGAAGAAATTAATAAACTAGAAGATAGTCAGAGACATTTCACAGCCAAGATCGATGGCTGCAAAGCACTCAACTACAGGGAAAGACTACGTAAACTAATCCTGTACTCACTGGAAAGAAGAAGAAAGAGGTACACCATAATATATACATGGAAAAATGATCGAAAAATGGTACCAAATCTCAAACTAAACCCAGTTACCACACAAACAACAATGGAAAATAGGAAAGGCAGAATGTGTAGTGTTCCCAGACTAAAGGCCCGACAAAGGACCTCCTCAACACTGAAAGAAAACAGCTTGTCAGAGGGCCAAAATTTTTTAACTAGCTTCCAAAGAACCTCAGGAACATGACAGGGATCAAAGTTGAAATCTTCAAAAGAAGACTAGATGCCTGGCTCAGGACGGTACCAAATGACCGAGGTGTACCTGGCTATGTGCGGTGGAGAGAGCAAGAGGGCAACGCGCTCCTCCATCAAGCCAGGCCTAGAGGCGGAGCCACCGGCTTGACCTTCGTGTAAAGAGAGACCAACGCACGGAACTACTACGATGTGTACTATATATATATATATATATATATATATATATATATATACAGGGTGTCCCAAAACTTTGGCAATATTTCAGATTATTTTTGAGGTATTTCCATTCAAAAATGTTCTATGAACATGGGTCCGATTCTCAACAGTTACGGAGCTATGGGTATTTGAAGTTAAAGAGTGGTTCGCACATAATAATCTCTTTTATTGAACAAGTGCTATGTTCAGCTTGGTGTGGTGTACAATAAATGTTCAAAATAGTCAGATGCAAATCCACACACAACAGTAGAAAGTAACTCAACGTAGATTTTCCGTTAATGAGTGGTGCGGTATCATTGGCAACCTACTTATTGGACCGTTTATCTTTGAGGGACGTCTTCCAAGAGATATGCCAATTTTCTGCAGAATCAACTGCCACCTCTTCTAGATGTTCCTCTGATGACACGACCACGTATGTACCTACATGACGGGGCGCCTCGACATGGCAATCGACAAGTGACAGAGAACCTTAATCATCGTTTCCCTGATTGGTGGATTGGCCGTGGAAGTCCACAAGTCTGTCCACCGAGATCACCAGAGCTCACCCAACTAGAATTTTATCTGTGATGCCAAATGAAGGCGATGGTGTACAAGCAAAAAACGAACAGAAGAGATGAATTGCTTTGTCGAATTATGGATGCTGCAGAACGCATACAGAACGACCCTGACGTTGTTGGTAGGGTTACTCAGCCAACGTTGCGACGAGTTATGTGTATTCAAGCTGAGGGCGGCCATTTTGAACATTTATTGTAGACTGAGCTGTACATACTTAGCACTTGTTCAATAAAACAGATTATTATGTGTGAACCACTCTTTAACTTCAAATTCCCATATAGAACATTTTTTAGTGGGAATGACTTCAAAAATAATCTGAAATATTGCCATAAAGTCCTGGGACACCCTGTATATATATATTGGAATTTGGAACATGCTGCCTACAGACCTGATATTATGAGACAGGTCATAGAATTCAGTGGTTCTGAACCGTTTCATGTTCGCGGCACACTTTCGAGACGAGAAATATTGCGCGGCACGGTACTTAAAATATATATAGAAAAATACTAGTACAAGATGTAAAATGATATTTTAAAATCCCTGTAACTAACTTTCCTTTAACTTACCTTATTTAATTATTCACTATTATTAATGAGATACTTGAGCTTGGTGTTTTTTTGTTATTTCATCAATGTTTGGGCGTATGTATGATAGGCAATCTCTCATATCATCTTCAACGCAGCGAAGTCTTTCTCTTTTTTTACATTTAATGATTGTAAGTGATGAAAATCCCAATTCACAGAGATATGAAGTAGAAAACTGCATCAAAACAGCTAAAGCTTTTTTGAAATTTCAGGATATTCATTCATAATGGAAATCCAGAAAGTATCTAGAGGAGATTCTGCATGTTTGATCTTCAAACTACGATCAGTTGAAATGGATGCCAACTCTTCTTGTTCAGATATTTTCAAATCAAAATTAGTGCAAATGAGAATGAATGGGTTCCTGATCCAATCATATTTTTCTGTATTTAATGATGGAAAATATCGTTGCATATTGCCTTCCAACGTTGTTAAATGATCAACTATGAGAGGAATTATTTCTTTGGAATGAGTTTCAGAGATCAGAGGAAACATTTCAAAATTACCATTTTTAATTGCATTTTTCCAAATGACTTTTTTTCTGAAATGCCGTTAACTTAATTATCAGTAGACGTAAGAATGTTTTCACTTTTCCCCTGCATACTGGTGCTCAGACTATTAAGCTGTTTGAATATCTCTGCTAAATATGCCAGTTTGGTGCACCAAATCTCACAACTAAGATATTCACAAAATTTTTTTGTTTCCTTCTCCTTCAAAAAAGGTTAGCAGCTCTTTTTTTCAGCTCATATACGCGACATAAAACCTTCCCTCTTGACAACCATCGAACTTCAGTATGTAAAATTAAACGTTCGTATTGTGCATCCATACCTTTGCAAAGGTTTTCGAACAGGCGTGTTTTTAATGGCCTCATTTTCACGAAATTAACCATTTCGACAACTTGATCTAGTACATTTTTTAACTCAATTCCTAATGTCTTTGAAACAAGTACTTCCCTATGTAAAAAGCAATGAGTGAATATGGCATTTGGATTATCCTTTTTTACAAGTGTAGTGAATCCTTTGATTGATCCGATCATGGCTGGAGCCCCATCCGTACAAATACCAACACATGACTTCCAGGACAATTTCCATTTTGCTAAATAGCCAGTCAAAGTATCAAAGATGTCTCGACCTCTTGTGGTTCCTGGAAGTTCCTTGTAACAAAAGAATTGATTAACTATATTATTTTCGTCAATAAAACGAATAAATACCAAAAGGTGTGTTCTACCACTAATATCAGTTGATTCGTCAACTTGCAAAGCAAAATCTGAATTTTGAAGTTTATTACATACGTTTTCTTCTATGTCAGCTGATAAATCTTTTAGCCTGCTATGAACAGTATCATTAGAAACAGGCATCTTCATAATTTCTTTTTCTGCTTCGCTACCAAACATTCTCTTAACAATTTTACGGCACACAGGTATAATAAGTGACTCCGCTATAGTATGTGGCTTCATTCCTTGCGCAATAGCTTCAGAGGTTTCGTAAGAAGCTATTTGAGCTTTATCAGACAATTTTATGATTTTTTTCAAATTTAGTTGCTTGTTTTGATTGCTGGTATAAAAATCTTTTGAAATAGTTCGTCTTTTCCCTGATCATTTGGATGTTTAGATGTGAAATGTCTTTTTAATTTGCGAGGAACCATACTTTCATTCGCCAGTTTTTCACCACACACGACACATAATGGAAGAGGACAATTTTCATTTCCATACCAAGAAAAACCGAAACTCAAATAACTCTCATCATAATGGCGATGAACAGTTTTGGAAATCTTCCTCTGTCTATTTATCTGAGTGTTTTTCAAAGTGTTATTTTCGTTATCATTGTTTTCACAACCATCATTGCTGTGTTTTCTTATAATAAATTTATCCATTTCGCGGGTGCTGCAATTATCATTGAATAGATTTAGAATAGCAATGCAAAACCACTTTGTCACAAAATAGGAAGAAAGCAGACTGAGAGCCATAGCCCATAGTACTGTCAACTTAAGCCGCCGTACATCTATATATAATAATAATTATATATATATCATATATAATGATTATAATTATATCCTAAAAAGTAATTATAGACCTAATAGTTGGGGAGTTATACAAAATAATCCGTAATAGTAAATTACTATTCTGTTTTTATGCAGTTTACTAGGTAACTGGCAACTAGATTTACGAACGTTTTTGGACGTTTTCATGAAATCACGTGACATCCACCGGGCTTTAAGAATTATCTTTTAAATCCTAAAAAAATTACTTTAATATTATATATAAACACACAGAAATACATTTAATTATAATACGAAAATTATAACTTTCATAAATATTTAATTATGCTTATTATTATTATTATTATTTCATCAGCATCATTTTCTGTAATATAATAATCAAAATTATTTTTGCAGTTTATTAAAGTCCCCCAGAAATGGTTTTTTTTTGGTGGCTGAAACGTTTTCTTTGGTTATTCAAAATGAGACTACTTGAAAATTTAGACTGAAACTTAGTTTGTTCTGGATGAGACTTTGGTTTGAGACTAAATATTTAGCCGAGACTAAATTTTCACATCAAAATACCAGTAGAAATATAATTGCCGTCACTGTTTCGCGGCACACCTCAGAAGGCTTCGTGGCACACCGGCTCAGAACCACTTGACATAGATGAACTAGACGGATACAGGGTTCAGGTGGTAGGTTTACAAGAGGTTAGATGGCCAGAAGATGGGAACTTGAGCATGGGTGACTACAACATTTTATACAGTGGAAGAAGAGATGGGCAACATAGGGAAGGAGTAGCCTTTGCACTATCAAAGCAAAGCTACAGATCTCTGATGAATGTTGAAAACAGAGGAGAAAGGCTTCTGCATATAAGATTGAGAGCACATCATTTTAATATAAGTGTGATCAATGCATATGCTCCAACGGAGAATGCAGAAATGAAAGAAAAAGAGCGCTTCTACGAAAATCTAGAGGAATTGCTAAGATTAGTACCAAGAAATGACATGAAGATTGTGCTGGGAGATTTTAATGTCAAGGTGGGTAAGGAGCCAGAAGTTAGAAGAGTGGCAGGTTGCCATTCATTACATGATATCTGTAATGAGAATGGAGAAGTGCTGGTAAAGTTTGCCTTGTCACAGTCTCTAGTCATAAGTGATACACACTTTCCAAGGAAAAATACATAAACCTCTCCTGATGCACGTACAACTAATCAAATTGATCATATTCTTCTATCACATAGATTTAGAAGCTCTGAGCAAAATGTAAGAAGCTATAGGGGAGCGGATGCAGATACGGACCATTTTCTAGTGGTTGGAGGAATAAAGATCAAACTAAAATCAGGCAAACGTCACCGAACAAATATTCCAAAGCCATTCAAAGTTAAAGACCTCAAATATGAAGTAAAGGAGCAATACCAGGTAGAACTTAGAGACAGGTTTGAGGTTCTTATTCTTTTAAGAGCTGAAGCTGAAGAGGTAGATGGAGATTCATCGAGAGTATGGCAGGAAATTAAAACTACAGTGACAGAATTGGCTGAGGTAACATGTGGAAGGAGAGAAGTGGCAGTGAGAAATGGGTGGTTCAATGATAAGTGCTAGACTGCTGTGGGGAGGAGGAAAGATGCTCGTATGCACTTTCTCTTCAATAGAAATGATGACAGATTAAGAGAAATTTTCCAAGACGAAAGCGGAGAGGCGCGCAGAACAACGAGAAGGGCTAAAAGACAATATCTTAATAGGAGAATTGAACAGATGGAACAGGACTATGGAATGAACAAAACAAGGGATTTCTTCAGAGAGGTTAAGAGGGAGAAGAGGAGTTTTGTGGCAGGGACCTCTGGCGTAAGAGCAGCGAATGGTGACCTCATAGTTGATCCTGAAAAGATAGTTAAGAGATGGTAAGAGTACTTTCAAGATTTGTTGAACAAGTACATCCCAATAAACCTTGTAGATGAGGTGCCGGTATTGTGGGAAAAGATTGGCGATCTGTCCCCTCCTACATTAGCAAAGGTGATAAAAGCAATAAAAGAACTAAAAACTAACAAAGCTCCAGGAGAAGACAAGCCATCAGCTGAACTCTTCAGAGCTGGTGGGGAAAAAGACTAGAGTATGAAGTGCAAGGTCTTCTATATCTGATTTGGAATGATGAGAACATGCCATATGACACGGGCAAGGCTATCGTGGTTGTGATCCAGAAGAAAGGTAGCAAAACAGAGTGTGGTAACCATCGTGGGATTTCACTTCTACCTGTTATATACAAGATTCTGGCAAAAATTGTATATTGGAGAATGCTACTCATGGCAGAAGACATTCTTGGTGAATATCAGTATGGTTTTAAGAGGGGTAGAAGTATAATTGACCATATTTTTACCCTACGACAGATCAGTCAGAAAAAATGGGAATACAACAAAGTGCACCATATCTTTGTGGATTTTAAGCAAGTTTATGATAGTCTGCATAGAGGGGGATTGTGGAATGCATTACAGGGATTTGGCACACCACAGAAAATTATTAGAATAATAAAGTGCAAGTGTAAGAACAGTAGGGTAGCAATGAAAGTGGATGGCCAGATAGATGATGCGTTTGAGGTGAATACAGGGGTAAGACAAGGATGCCTCCTTTCACCCTAATTATTCAACCAGAGTCTCGAGTGGATTTTGAGAAAGTTGGATGACGAGCAGGGAGGAGTCGGGATTGAAAATTAAATTATGCATAGATTGGCCTACGCAGATAATCTACAGATCTACAGAAGCTAAGGCTAACAAAGACCCTAAGATCCACTCTAAGGTTAGCCCGAGAGAAAGGAAAGAGGGGGGGGGTTAAAAGAGGAGAATAAGGGGTTAAGTAAGTAGCAAAACCTTAACATTCATTCAGAAAAAGAGAAAGACTCCCCATCATCATCCGCCGGCCACTGCCGACAAGTCGGAAAAATAGTCGAAGAGAATAGGAAATGAGTGAAAGATGAAAAGAAGTAAAATAAGAACGCTTACAAACCATGCAAACGGTCTTAACTCACTGTCATACCATGCAAACTACAGACATGCAAGTAAAAAGAGTTACAGACATGCAAGTAAGGAGAAAATAAGGAAAAAAAAAGGTAGGTAAAGTATAACAAAAAGTGGGTTAGTTTACGTTACGAGCCACATCTACGTTCGTGTTAGTCTAATCTTCATGATGGAAGATGACGCTGATATGCAAGGAAAGGTGAGAGCACCGAGTGAAAATGCTAAAAGACTGGGACTAGCAATAAATGCAAATAAGACTAAAGTGTTGCATTCAAGTAGACCGGAGTACTACCATTTTGAAGAAGTCACTGAAGTCATAGCTGAATTGGAGATAGAAAAAGTTCTAAATTTTTGCTACCTTGGGTCAGTGATAACATCAAACAATGAAGTAGACATTGAAATAAAAGCACGGCTAAGATCTGGAAGTCGCGGGATAGCTGCTTTAAGACCTCTACTAAGATCAAGAGTCTTATCAAGGAGGACAAAGTTATGCATTTATAATAGTGTAATTTTGCTTGTAATTACATATGGTGCAGAAACTTGGAGTATTACATAAACACACGAGAAAAAACTAGAAAGCTTTGTGAATGACATCCTCAAAAGCATATGTGGACCAGTCTATGATGAAGAGCTAAATAAGTGGAGAAAGAGAGATGCAAAAGAAGTGAGAGCTCTAACCATGCAACCTCTGGTAACGGACATCATAAGAGCAGCACACCTAAGATGGGCAGGACATGTGGTTAGAGCAGGATAAGATAGAAATATAAGAAATGTATGGGAATGGATTCTACAAAATCGAAGGCCCCGAGGACGTCCACGAACTAGATGGAAGGATAAGATCTCGGAA
Organism: Bathynomus jamesi; assembly: GCA_023014485.1. NCBI lineage: Eukaryota > Metazoa > Arthropoda > Malacostraca > Isopoda > Cirolanidae > Bathynomus > Bathynomus jamesi. Next base: position 638,617 of record JAJOZX010001293.1, read on the forward strand.
GATTTGGAATATTTGGGGAAGAACCCTGAAGACCTCCAGGAGTTGACAGCAAATCGGACCGTGTGGCGAAGGATTGTTGTAGCGGCCAAGTGACTTAATAGGCCTACAGCGCCGGATGAGCGAGTGTGAGTGATATATATATATATATATATATATTATATATATACACACACCAGGGCTGTGGAGTCGGAGTCAGAAGTAATTTTGGGTGGAGTCGGAGTCAGAAGTAATTTTGGGTGGAGTCGGAGTCAGAAGTAATTTTGGGTGGAGTCGGAGTCGGTAAAAATGTACCGACTCCGACTCCGACCTCAATATAAAATCTTAAGAAAATACTATTTTAAGTAAAAATAATAAATATAAATCAAATATATTTATTATTTATATTTAATTAATTATCAGTATTAACCCTTACTTTTTTTTCAGGAAATATTTTTATAATTGTGATACTGATAACTTGATAAGTTTAATTTCAAATTATTGATAAAATTATTTGTTCTAAACTTCAATGCACAATGGCAAAGAGACTTCCAACGAAATCAGCTGTGTTTGAACACTTCACAATCACTAAAGCTGGAAAGGAGTCGGAGTCGGACATTTGAAAAAATAGAGGAGTCGGAGTCGGAGGTTTTGTGTACCGACTCCACAGCCCTGATATATATACACACACACACACACACACACACACTAGATTATACATTATGCGCCTCGGTGGTGTAGTGGTTAGCGTCGCTGACTACGAATCCATCGGCCCCGGGTTCGAGACCCGGCGGCAGCCGGCGCGCAGCAAAACCCAGCTGTTCATCCTTCCACACAATAAAGAAAGTGGTTGGTAGATAAATGGGTACCCTAGGTGGCCAAGTGGTTAAGACGCTCGGCTGCTGATGGGGTGTGGTTCGGATTCCACGTTAAACTGTAGGTCTAAGGTGGCGTGAAAAGCTTGACCTTCGTCAAAATGAACAGTTCGGGCGGAAGCTAACCAAAGGTTACCAAAGGTATATATATATATATCTTCGTTACTTTGGTTTAGCTTCCGCTAGAATTGTTCATTCTGACGAAAGTCAAGCTTGTCACTCCACCTTAGACCTACAGTTTAACATGTAATCCGAACCACGCCCCACCAGCAGCCCAGCGTCTCAATTACTAGCCTACCTAGGATATCCATTTATCTACCAACCAATTTTTATTGTGTAGAAGGATGAACAGCTGGGTTTACTGCGCGCCGCCTGTCGTCACCGGGTCTTGATCCCGGGACCGATGGATTCGTAGTCAGCGACGCTAACCACTACACCACCGAGGTATTATTATTATTATTATTATTAGTATTATGATGAGATGAATTTTTTTATTTCGGTGGTCGCTAAAGTCTATAATTATGCTATTGATGTGAGATCGTGCTGTTGGTGGGCACTGAAGGCCATGATTATGTTACTGATGTGACATCATGCTGGTGGTGGTTAGTTGCAGGTCTGAGACGGGGTGTTGTAATTATACTATTTCTGTTACATCGTGTTGCTGGTGGTCGCTAAACACCATAATTATGTTGATGTGACATTGTGTTATTGGAAGTTGGTTGTAGGTCTGAGGTGGGGTGTTGCTGGGTGTGATAGGCTCTATTCGCTTAGTTTTAAGGTTTGCCCCTTCCCCCTAATCTCCCTACCCACTTTTCCTAGCCTTTCCGGATATTTTCTAACAATGATGCAAAATGTTGTAAAAAACTTCTTTTCTACGTGAAGGTCAAATTATGATAATAAAAACCCACTCTAATAGACAGAGTTCATTTCCACAACAGTTTCGATGCCTACTGGCATCCGCTTCGGTTTTTCTGTATCCACCCGAAGAGGATGCCACTGGGCATCGAAACTGTTGTGGAAATAAACTCTGTCTATTAGAGTGGGTTTTTATTATCATAATGCAAAATGTTGTAAATGTTGCAATTGGCTTTATTCCATTAATTTTGAGGTTTGCCACCCCTAACCCACTTTTCTGGCTCTTGCGCATCTTTTCCAGCAATGTTGGAACATGTTGCAATGTTGCATGCAAGTGTATTGTACTTTATATTTTTGTGCCCATATGACGGTGAAAATAGTAAATTGTTTAAAAGGTAAGTCTCTCAGCACACTGGTTTTGGAACGCAACGCAGAAATGATGCAACGCTGGAATGATGACTTGTACATAATAAAAAAATATCCTTTAAAAAAAAAATGCATGGTGTAGATTAGATTAAGTTATTTGGTATTCATGGTATCTTTTATTTTGCCTGTCCTCTAATGCCTAAATGGGTACACGAGACAAGTGTACGCATGGTGTGAATGAACTCTGAAACTATTCTCTTTATTATTATTAATTTTTCTTACTTTCCTATAAACCTTCTTTCACAACTATTTTCTATGAACCGTAGCTGGCGGAGGAGGTTGAGAGCCTTGTCTGTTCTATACTTTACTATTACTACTCTATTGCTGTGTGAAAGTTTTACACGTCTATACAGTAAATGTAAGAATGGTATAAGTGTTCAGTGTTGTTTATTTTCATTTGCTTTTTCTATTTTTCTTTATTTTCTCTATTTCTTCCTTTGTTTAGCCTCGGGTGGATCTTAAGGTCTTTGTTAGTCTGTAACAACTGCGTAATTCTGTAACTCACTTTTTCTTTGTTTCCCTTTGTGTGTATGTGTGTAAAAATTATCTGCTTTATTGGGAATAAACATTTTTAATTATTTTGAGATTTACAAGTGTTTGTGTTGTTACTTGTTAGTACCATATAATTAAATAATAAACTCTTCTTTATTCTAGAACTTGCATATTAAATTTTGTGAAATGCAGTCCTCTGCAATAAGTCGCGCTCCACCCCTGTTTAGCCCTCTCCGAGATGTAGTTTATTTTTTGAAAACCAATGAATGAATAAATATATTGGTCACTGTAGTTTTGGTGGTAATGCTAGGACGACTATATATTTTATTCATTCCTTATTTCTAAATTCAGGGAATAGAGTAGGTAGGTTATTTCACAAACGTAGGATACTTTAAAAACTTTCAATCATAGGATTTTGATGTGGCCATGTTGTAGTTGTGTAAGAGAAGCTGTAGTATCGACTTTTCCTCAAGGCAATAACATTTCTGTTTTAAAATCCATGCATCATCAACAAATGATTATCCACAAAAAAGTCTATCCATGGAGAGATAATGATAACATAGTTCAATTTTTTATTACAAGAATAAACATGAACCAAGTAAATTTAGGGATTTTCTTAAGAACATACAAAACATAATGTTCAAATTATAAAGAACTGACAATTGTTCACGTAAATAAATATATATTTACTACATTACAACCATAACATTATAATTAGTGATGCACCGATTAATTGACATCGGTTATATCGACCAACTTTTTGGTGTCTGGGTTGGGCCGTCCAAGTTACGTCACTACGTGACTACCATATACGAGCTGTAAGTCGTTTCCCTTTTACCCTACTTTAACTCATTTCTTATATTTAGGTATACCATAATAACCGAGATAATCGTGATTCTTTTTTTTTTTTACTAATGCAAGAAGTGTGCCTTTCCTTTTCTGTGTAAATTATCACTAGGCAACAAAGATTTTGTTACAGAAGACCAAATAGGTGCTCCTAGCTAATTTCGGTATGCTGATTTCAAATCTATAATTAGATTTTTTCTATCACGTCTAGATTTTGTGTAAAATGCAAATCACTTTTAGTAAAATTTTCTACCACGTCCAGATTTTGGTTTTAATCGGCTTAATGCCAGTAATATGAAACTTGCTTTTCAAGGTTAAAGCAATTTTTTTTGCCAACTATATACAAATTCGAACAATTTTGATAAATAAAATTTATCCCGAGTTGGCAACACTGAGTCAAGAGCATAGTAACGGGCAACGGCCCAACGGTCAGTCGCTACGTGACAGTCAAGCAGAACGGTTGTTGAAGCTCTCTGCTGATGAGCAAGTGACAGGTTGTGGTGACTTGTGTGTTTTTATAGCATTTGTTTTGTACTACGGTGTGTATTTCTTTTTATTTTGCACATCGTAATAATTACTTTCTACGTTTTTTCAGATATTGTATGGTAATTAAAAATGGCATCAAATAGACGTGCTTGTGTAAATCACCCAGACAACTTCTGCTTTGTCTGTGGACAATATACACCTAAGCCACAACGTAGAAACATAACAACAAAGATTAAACTTGCCTACAAGTGTTATTTTGACTGTAAGTTAGGAGACCAACAGAGGGACTGGGCACCACATATTTGCTGTGCACAGTGCAATGCAATGTTAATAGCTTGGATGAATGGTAAAAGAAAAGCTATGCCGTTCTCAGTCCCCATGGTTTGGCGAGAGCCGAAAATCACTTCAATGATTGTTATTTTTGTTTGACAAAGATTGCTGGTTTCACAAAGAAAAACAAATCAAAGATCACGTACCCAAACTGCGAATCAGCAATGAAACCAGTACCACATGATGAAACAAATCCACCACCAGTTCCACCAGCAACGATAACAGACAGCAGTTCATCTGAAGATTCTGCTAGTGATATAGAAACAGGGAAAGATGGCATATATGTTCCAGATGCAAATATTTCCCCACATTTATTAAGTCAAGCGGAGTTAAATGACTTAGTGCGCGATTTGGAATTACCAAAAGAAAAGGCAGAGTTGCTTGGTTCAAGACTTCAAGAATTTAATCTTCTCCAACCAAACACCAAAGTTTCCCATTTCCGCCATCGCCATTTGCAGTTTTCATCATTTTACTTACAGGAAGAAAACGTTTGTTTCTGCCACGATATCAGTGGTCTGATGCAAGGGATTGGCTGTCGCTATGATCCAAAAGAATGGAGACTGTTCATTGACTCTAGTAAAGCTAGCCTTAAAGCTGTATTACTGCACAACGGCAATGAAAAACCTTCAATACCTGTAGCACATGCCACTGGCCTTAATGAGACTTATGAATCGATGAAACTGCTGCTAAGACTCATCAAATATAAGGACCACACATGGAATATTTGTGGCGACCTTAAAGTTGTATCATTACTTCTTGGGTTACAGTTGGGCTACACAAAGCATATGTGCTTTTTGTGTCTATGGAACAGCAGAGATGACAAGAACCACTACAAAAAACATGATTGGCCATCTAGAACTGAACATGTTGTTGGTAAATACAATGTGAAACACCCAGCACTTATTGACCCTCAGAAAGTACATCTTCCACCACTTCACATTAAACTTGGCCTTATGAAAAATTTCGTGAAGGGTATGGATCATCAAGGTAGTGGTTTCCAATATTTAAAGGATAAATTCAAAGGAATATTGACAGATGCTAAGCTAGAAGCTGGAGTTTTCACTGGACCACAGATCCGCAGTGTCATCCACGACTCATCGTTTCCATCTAACCTAAATGAGAATGAACTAGGAGCATGGACATCTTTCGTTGAAGTTGTCAAAAATTTTCTTGGAAACCACAAAGCTGAAAACCACCGTAAACTCGTAGAAAACATGCTTAAATCTTATGAAATAATGGGATGCAGAATGTCTTTGAAAATTCATTTTTTACATTCTCATCTTGACTTCTTCCCGGCCAACCTTGGGGCTGTAAGTGACGAGCATGGTGAGCGCTTCCACCAACAGATCTCAGTTATGGAAAACAGATACCAAGGTAATTTCAACCCAAATATGATGGGAGATTATTGTTGGTTCCTGCAGAAGGAGAGCTCGTCATCCTACAAGCGACAAAGGAAGAGGACACACCAAAGTTTCACTTCAGAACAGGAATTTGCCTTTCAGTAGTAACAACAAAATACTAACGCGCTTTGGGTGGATGGTTGGGCGCAGGGGTGGTAACTCCGCCAGCGGAATTCCGCTGTCTGTCTTAAGCCAGAATAAAGGAGGAAAGACATCCCTGTTCACTAATTATTTAAGTATGCTTAACATAAAACGTGGCACGGAAAAGTAGCTTAGACGGATTTTGATATCAGATCTGAAATCAGCATCAGCGCTTTAGTAGGAATCAGTAGTTCACGTGTCTGTAACAAAAAAAAAGTGAAATTTGTTGCCTAGTGTTATAGTCGATTGCAACAATATTACTATTACATACTTTGAGTAACAATCATTAATCATATTACTCTTTTCTGTATTTAAGAATATTATTTATTTTATGTGGCCGATTATATTTGTTTGATTTTTAAAAATAAATAATTTAATATGGGAGGATCGGATGGCTATAAGAGGGTGATGAGGAGGCCATTATAAAAAAAAATAAAAAAGTTAAACATATTGTATAATAAACACTTGTTAGATTTGTGTATATATTCATGACCTTTGTTGAAAGATAGCTAGGGGGTACCTACTGTATTATTGCACCATACATAAAATTGTTATTTTCACCTTTCTCTATGAAAAGGTGAAAAACGAGAAAACGAAACAAAGATGTCATAAATTAGTCGTAATGAAGGTTTTATGTAAAAACGATTTTCTTTGAGTAAAATGGGCAAATAACTGAATTAATCAGAACTTCAGTAGGCCTATTAGGTGTTCCCCGTTCCTCTTTTTTATTCAAAGTTTTGAAAAAAAATTCCAGTTCAAACGAAAAATTCAGACTCAAAATCAGGTTTCAGCTATTATGATGTTATTATTCCATTATAATAACTAATTTATTAATCTACTGTACACTAGGTACTGCAGATGGTAAGCTGGCTAGAGAGGGATATATAAAAAATTAATAATTTGATACCAAACATAACAAGAAATCTTCAAAAATTTTAAGTTTTTGTTTATTAAATAATCGGCTTCGGCCAATTTGCTAGTCATCGGCATTGGCTTCGGCTAATTTAAAAAATACACTGCTTCATCTTAATTAAGTCATTTTTTTGAATGCATATTCTGTGTAGTGAAAATAATTTAGTTGTATTACTTACCTGCATAAATATAATCTGCTCAGGATGAGGCAAAGCGTATGTCCTTGGTTGGTAGCATCACCTCCTCCAGTATCTCTAAATACTGGTCGGCTGTAAACCTCCCGTTAATTTCTGCCAGCCAGGGCCGTTTCTAGCCATTAGGGGGCCCTAAGCAGTATACCCATTTGAGGCCCCACCCCTCCATCCACCAACTCACGCATTACTACATCACCTCAGCACACACATACCAAAAATGGCTGTGTTAATAAAAAAACAATTATGAAACAATTTTAATGAAACATTTATGTCCAAAACAACAAATATGTACTTTCAGAAGACAAACAGAAAAAATACTCTTCATGAAATTCCTGAAATTTACCTTATACATTATTTAGAATAAATGACAGAACTATGTATAAAAAAATAATGCAATTATCAACTACCAAACAATTACTAACTCTACGATACAATCGTGTAATAGCTAACAGTTATACAGAACAGTTTGTATCTTCAAAATTTTTGCCTCCTAGATTTTTTCTGGGCGAAATCATCAATAACATCATCATATGAAATCTCCCTGCCAACGCCCTGGTTGATGCTTATGATGCCAAGGCCACTGAGGCGATCCTGCCCCATTGATGATCTGAGGTAGTTCTTGATTAGCTTCATCTTAGAGAAGCTCCTCTCGGCTGACGCTACTGTCACAGGTAGAGTGCAGGCAATTCTTAGCGCAACCCAGAGATTGGGGTATAGTTCCTTCAGTTGCTTCTGATGAATGAAGGAGAGGAGCTCCAATGCAGTCATGTTGTGTGAAGGTAAAGTCGGCAAGTTCTTAATTTCGAGGGCCAGTTCTCTTCCATCAATGTCAGAGTCAGCTCCAGAGCTCAGTATCTTAGAGAGCTTTTCACACTTGCAGGACAAATCTTCCTTGTTCATTGTGGTGAAGTTTAGGAGAACCCCAAATATGTCCCTCGCATCATCTAATGTTTTGATTCTCTCATTTATTGACCCGGTGGCACAATCCACCACCACATTGAAAAATTTGACTTCCAGCCTCTTTAAGGCTTCTGTAAATGGTTCGTCAGGAGCTTCGTAAGCAAAGTGCTTTTTTGTGGATGTGAGCCTCTTCTCCTTCAGCACAGCCTCCACATTCATTTCCTCACATATGTCCCTAGCTACGACTTGTGCTGCAACAAAACCTGTGTTTCTGTAGCTAGTGAGTGAGCCTTTTGTTTTTGTGAGGAGGATGACTGCCACATCAGTGGCCCTCTAGTAGCAGCGGGGCCCTAAGCGGCCGCTTAGTCTGTTTATGCCAGGAAACGGCCCTGCTGCCAGCTTTCCAATACCGTACAGGTGCACCTATCCCCACACGTTGCCGGTCACGCGTCCACTTCTTACCACTTCATATATGTATTGGCGGGCATACCTCGTATTGTCTGGGTTGGGCCGTCCAAGTTACGTCACTACCATATACGAGCTGTAAGTCGTTTCCCTTCATTTCTTATATTTAGGTATACCATAATAACCGAGATAATCGTGATTCTTTTTTTTTTTCACTAATGCAAGAAGTGTGCCTTTCCTTTTCTGTGTAAATTATAGTCGATTGCAACAATATTACTATTACATACTTTGAGTAACAATCATTAATCATATTACTCTTTTCTGTATTTAAGAATATTATTTATTTTATACGTTGCATTGGAAACTGATGGAAAGCATATCTGATAGCGGTATATGGAGCAGTATTTCAAGGATAAAAAATAAAGTGTGGGAGTATTTACACACACACACACACACACACACACAATATCCCCCTCTCACTCTCAACGGATGCTACCCTTTTCCCCCTCCCCCTCCTTATGCGTTGCTTCCACATATCGGAGAGGGCTATACAGGGGTGGAGTGCGACTATTGCAAAGGACTGTACATTCGATTAAAAAGCTTCTGTCGTGAGACTCCATTTTTCTTACTGGTTATAAATATTGGTAAAAAACATGGTTTCATCATAGGACTTTCTGAACAGATTGTACTTTTATTAATGATGCATACAGCATACATAATAAGTACCAGAGGTAGTTAATTCTAGCGGATGGATTAATCATTATAGTGTAATATTAGAATTTGATAGGTGAAATTATGGTGATGTTCCCAAAATAAAAATAAAAGTTACAAATTCTAGTCCCATAAACAATAAAAAATAAATAATAAATTGAGATTCTTGAAAGAAACTAAAATTTAAAAAGTTTATATTGAACGTATGAGAATTCTGATGATGATTAACTGGATTTATCCAGTTTTCATTAATTTTTATTAATATCAATTTCAGGAGTTTAACCCTTTAAGGACTGAAGGTTAAGTTGATGTGTTTAGAAAAACGATGACCGAAAATTTTAGTACATGTAATATATATATATATATATATATATATACAGTGTTGGGCACTAAAGCGTTAATCCGATAACAGTTAATTAACGAAGTTAACTTTTTTAACGGACTATTAACGGAAGTTAATTTCCATTTATCGTTATCGGACCAGTTAACTTCCGATAACTCGATATTTAGTCTGTTAAAGTCCGTTAACACGTTAACTGCGAGGAGTCATTCACGGAAGATCACCGCTCCGCGAATGAATTCAAACCGCCATAACTTCAGTTTGCTTCCAGATCTCGCAAGGGGAGGTTGGGGAGGCCCAAGAGGTCAAGACTGGCAGTTGGGCCTAACTTTGAGAAGTTGGTCTTTCTGAAGGGCAACCAGCACATTGTGTCATAGTCTTTAATAAATGTGCCTAAAATTTAATTTTACCTTTCAGTTCCCGCCATAATAATTCCCTGGTAAATTAAAATTTAGTTAATGGTTAGTGGTTACAAGGGTTTCAAAACATGTAATCAGTACATTTTTTATTAAAAATAAAAAAAAAGTTATTAAGCAAAAAAGTTGCAAAACTTGATAAAAATACAGTTAAATACCTATTTATTGTTGGATTTTGCATAAATAAACATTTTCTATGGGTTTTAAAGCTTTTTTCCTTGATTTTTTTAAATGTTAGTAAAGAAATAGTTATCGTTAACGGATTATCGTTAACTTCCGTTAACTTTGTAGTAAAATTATCGGATTATCGTTATCGGAGTTAAAAATTGGGGTTAACGGATTATCGTTATCGAAGTTAACTTTTTGGTTAACGGTGCCCACCACTGTATATATATACAAACACACACACACACACACACACCCTACTGTGCAAAAGTCTTCGGCACTAGGGCGGGTCGTACTCAGGTGACAACATGAATCTGAAGGAAATCCTACCATCAGGGGTGTCTAAATTATGTGTTTTTACATGGGGAATTCAAATATGAGCTTCTTTTTTGGATAGGATAACTCTAACCTACATCATTTTGTATTTCTAAATTGCTAATTTTATCCTTTTGAACCCCTTTATAATATATTAAAAGATATAAGGTAAATCATTTATATTGACAAGGCCAAATCAACTTTACATATATTTATTAATAGGTGAACTGCATGTATATCACTGGATATAATTACAAAGATCATTCTCCTGACATCTTGAACTTTGCCAGGTTGCACAAATCCTGCTTTGACTCAGACTTGGACATCAGCTTCCTGCTGGTCTCCTGAGCCCTGATCCCTCCATCCCTCTTTTCCTGTGAGAAGTACTTAGCAGAAGCCTCAGTCACCATTTTAACAACCCTCTCAATGCTTTGTGTGTGGCAAGGCCAGTTGCACACCTCCATGGGGGTGTTGATGAAGTTTTTCACCTCTGAGGTGCTTAGAGAGCAGGTGAGAGGTGGCTCTGACACACCTTCTGACCAGCTGATCAAGTCACCGATGCTGGAAGCATCACAATTGATGTCAGGTGTCCTTCTGCTCCTAACAGAGGAGTCCCCCAGCTGAGTGTCCGGGTCCCCCTCTCCCCTGATGGCCAGGATTCTCTCCACCCCTTCAATCCTCTCCTTCTGATCCTCAGAGCAGAGTAGTGTTTGGAGGATGACTTCACTGTCTGCATACCAAGCAGATCTTCTCACAGTTGGCATCACAATATCCAGCACTTCCTTTCTCTGGGACTTGAGGCAGTCCAGCTGAAAGAGGATGTGCCTAGGCCCTTCGATCCAGGAGTGCTTGACCTTCACGTTGAACCAACATGGGTAATACACTCCAATGATGAATTGCAGAATCTTCAGGTTCTTTCCTTTAAGTCCGTGCTTTGACACCCAGAGCCTGAGAAGTCTGTTCGCTGTGGTGAGCCAGCGGCTGTGGTTTACTGGTCCTATCTCTAACAGAGCCAGCCCTGCAGGAAGTACTCCATCCCTGACTGCACATACAATTTTATAGCCATAGTATTGATCAGTTGAGAGATCTTGAATGACCTTGTCAGGAAGCTTGATCAGTGGAGGGCCAACAGAGATTCGGGTGAAGTTTGGATTGATATCAAAGTCTGTAGCAGAATCAAGGAGCTTTCCTATTGGCCCGGATAATTTTTTGTCTGACAGAGTAGGGCCATCAAGGTCAACAATGAGATGGCGCAGGGGAAGTTCAACAGTGTGCAGGTTGCACACCAACCAGACCAGCTTTCTCCCCAGGTGCAGCTCCAGCTTCTGCATTACTCCAGCTTTCACACCAGTGTTGACATTTGCTGAGTCTCCTCCAATGGCCAACAAGGTCTTATCATAACCCCTCTCTTTCAGCCAGGCAAACAGGACCTTAGCAATCTTCTCCGCATGTGACTCATCTTTAGTTGCTTTCTCTGGGGTAAAGTGGAACAGATAGTAGTTGCCAGGCTCACTAACAACACTATAGTGTTCTTCCTTGATCTTTGCGGGGAAAGATTGGTCACTGCCCTCAGCTTCCATCATCACATTGGTCAGGTCAATCCGCCCATCAAAGAGGATGCAAGAGATCCCCCCCTCCTCCCTGCACTTCTTCTCATACTGCTCAGTTGTACTAAAAATGAACCACCTAATTTTAGCTCAAATCAAAGTTGTTAATTAAATTTTGCTCAATGTATCACTATAATATGCGTAGAAATAGCTTTTTCTAAAATATAACAGAATAATACTCACATGTGAACAGTAACAAAAAAAATATCAGTAGATAATCACTAAATCTATCCCCTCACTGCAAGCCGAGGTGGTAAAATAGCTTCATAAATCATGAGTCACTTCAAATATTTCACAAAACGTTTTAGAATGTTCTGAAACGTTACATTCTAGCCTCTGAGAAAGGTGGCTCAGAAAATGGCCTTATGCGCGCCAGAAAACCGTCAAAATATTTCATATACCAAACTGTATGATAATTACAATTAAGTGGAATGGCACACCTTTTTATTTGAGTATTTAAATATTATTATTATTATATGAATTACATTATATGTGTTTATATGAATTAGTTAGAACAATGCTCTATGAGAGATAACGTGAGAAGACATATTCTGGGGGTAACTACAATAGTAAAATAATCAACAATTTAATAATAATCAACTGCAAAATGATGTAGGTTAGGGTTATCAGAATTAAATATTTTCTTCAGAATTGTGTTCTATACACCAAAATATGTCATTTGAACACCCCTCTCCATTGATTTAAAAAAAATGCATAGTATGACCCGCCCTACTTCGGCACCCTTGTACAGTTGCGTTTTCCTTTTTTTTTTTTAATAATTATGTTGAATATTTCAGCATGTTAGTGTTGTTTATTATAAACAGAGATGGGCACAAAATACTTTAAATGTAATTAAATACTAAATACATTACTTCCTTAAAAAAGTATTTAATTACCAAATACATTACATGTTTTCAAAATGTATTTAAATACATTTCAAATACATTTTTATATACTTATCCAACTATATCATGCCAGAATTTTTTCTAAAACCTATCTCTTGGTAACATTAGTTTATTGATATTATCATATATTAGACTTTATAAACATATATGCATAACTCATTAGTAGGACAATTTTTTATTGACCTAAAAACAAAAACAAAATTGACTTTATTTTCCTCCAAAATTTACTTTATTGACCTAATAAATATGTACCATTAAATTGTCTAATTTGACTTATTGTAAAGCAATTTTCGTGATTACAAACTATTAGTTTTGTAATTTTAATGATAAATTGTATACTCTATTTATAGATTGATACATAAAACTAATATATTATACAGCACTCCACATGCAGTCAGTTAACATCTTTAAATACAATTATTCCACATCTGCATTATGCAACACCGCAATATAGTTTTTAACATTTTCGGATTTGAAGTTTCTGTCTTTGGCTAGGAGTTTTCAAAGAATCGAAAAACTTCTTTTGACTGATGCTGAGGTAGGTTGACAGTTTTTTAGTAGAACGTATAATGAAGGAGATATAGCATTCCTGGTCATCAAAATTATATCCTTGATATAATTTGTTTGCAAACGCTTTTTGATATAATTTTTTATATTAACATAATCTTCTCCAAAATATATGGTATTGACCGCTTCGTATACTTCTTTGATAGTAAAATCTGTACTCTCCATTTTTTCTAAAAGAGAACATAATGAAGAGTACTGTGCTTGCAACTGTAAGAGCTGAAAACCTAACCCATCTGATTTGATGCCAGCTTTCGCTCTTTTAACGAGGATCCCGTTGCCCTCGAATCCCTCCACAATCTGTCTTACTTTTGGAAGATGCCTTGCGTAATAAAACGCTGCATTCAATCAACTAGCCGATCTAGTAACGATTGGATCAGGTGGCTTAGATGATTAGAAAGATTTTATATTTTGTTTCAGGTCGCAAATTGTTATCTGACAGTTGAGGCTAAGAAATGTATTTGCGAAATGTATTTAAAAATATGTATTTTCAAATAATAAATACTCTTTCAAACTATTTAAATATGTATTTAAATATACACCAAAAAAAGTATTTATAAATACAAGTATTATAATACAAATGTATTTAAATACATATTTAAATACTGCCCATCTCTGATTATAAATATAAATTATAATGTATATTGTATAGTCATTGTCAATTAATCTGTTATTAGGCAGTTTAACGAAGAAAACGGATGTTTCATCAAAACGTGCTACTGCTACTGCTACTGCTGGAGATAGAACCGAATTTAACACAAAGCTTCTAGGTACTATTTTTCAAGATATTCTAAACTCATTCAGTAACAGTTTGTAAACAGAACTTCTCTTGTATGTTTTTGTATTTGTTTAATGTTCCTAACTAAATGAAATTAAATTTTTTTAATAAAATTTCTTAAGTTAATTTTTTCTCTTTTTCCAGAAAAAGGCATACAATTTTACATTCGTTAAGCAATGGTTAAACTATCCATTGTAACTCGACACCGGGTGGTATTATTGCACGAGCAGGGTTAATCTCAACCAGAAATATTGCGACAAACTGGGGTATGAAGATGTGGTATTCAAACAATTTTGAAGAAACAGCGCGAAACAGGCAAAGTTGAAGATCGAAAACGCAGTGGAAGGCCAAGGAAACTTTCTAAAAATGATGAGAGACACCTTATGCTAACATCTCTCAGAAATAGACGAAAATCCAGTGCAGAACCAGGGTTGCCAGATGCTGCTAATTTTAGCATTTTGTGCTAATTTTAAAGAGTAGTTGCTATAAGAAATTAGCATTTTTAATTATGCTACAGAAAGTGCTATTTTTCATATTCATTGCTACAAAAATGGAAATTTTATACAAATCTTATTTAGTTTATATATTATTAGATTTTAACACAATGTGATAATTTATGCAATAACGTGATAATTTATGCAATAATAAGTCAATGGCATGAATTAAAATCATATTTCAATTCTATAAACAAAAAATTATAATAAAAGGTTAATTATTGAAATGCTAAATAATGATTGTAACTATCTCTACCTTGTTTTTGCAAGCCCTCTTGTCACAGAATTTGAAAGACTAAATGCAGTGTTCCAAGCTTCTGATGCTGATCAGCATTTATTGTTTGATGACTTAGAAAGGTTTTACAAAAGTTTAAAAAGTAGAATATGTCACTAAATTTATTGAGGAAATTATGGAAGCAAATGATAATCATTTGAAACCTATAAATAATATAGATTTTGGAATTAAATTTCTGTTTGAATTAGAAAAGTCATGTCTCAGCTTTGAATCTAAAGAAAATATAAAGCAAAGATGTCTTGCTTTTTTAACTGAATCGGTTAATCAGGTAACTAAAAGACTTCTGAAAAATTTATGTATCATAAATCTATTAAGCGGTTTTATCCAGACTTAGTTCTCAGCCAGACAAAATCTGCTCATTTTAGTGATCTTAATTTTTTTTTTTCTGTGATCCAGCAGATTATGATCTTAAACAAAAAATTGAAAATCAATACAGAGAAATTAGATTTGTTGATTGAAAAGAGAGAGGCATTAATTTAGAAAATATGAATGATTTTTGGTTCAATGTTCTTAACTTTAAAAATGCTTCAGGAGAGTGTCGCTATAAAGAGCTAGCCATAGAAGTTTTGAGATCATTGAGTCTACCATTTTCCAATGCTTTTGTTGAAAGGCTTTTCAGTCAGGTGTCTATTGTTAAGTCAAAAATAAGAAATAAAATGGGGCTAAAAATTTTGAATAGCATTCTACTCATAAGATCAAGATTAATGTTGAACAATAAGTGTTGTAAAGATTTTGTTGTAACAAATAATATGCTTAATAAATTCAACTCAAAATCAATGTAAGTAAATAATGAAGCGGAGGAAGGTGAAAAAATTGATAACCTTGATGAAATATTAGAATATAATTAAGAATTTTCTTTTTGCACTAAGCAGTCTATTTGTTGCCCTCATTATTCTCATGTCTTATTGTCATTGAAGAACTGGCCTAGCATGAATATTCTTACATTTGCTTTTCCTAATACATTTGCTCAGTTTATATATATATATATATATATATATGAATAAAACCACGAAGGAAAGGAAACAGAATGGTGCACAAGCGCTTTCGTCTAATGACATCCTCAGGAACACTGAAGTAAATAAAGAGTTCGAGACTATATATAGGTCACAAAATATATATATATGTATAATAAATATAGAAATAAAAATTGTGGGAGGAGCATACAAATTTGTAAGGAAAACTACCAATTTTAGCACTTTGCCCTTCTTGTCTAAATCCGTTCTGAACGAATTCAACACAAGATCAAATGCATTGTTTACAACCAATTTCATAGATAATGCCTGAATGATATATAGGTCACCAAAAAAAAAAATATATATAAAAATAAATTGAAAAATAAAAACTGTAAGAGGAGCGTACAAATTTATAAGGGAAAACTACCAAAGTTTTAGCACCCTGCCCTTCTTGTCTAAATCCGTTCTGCCTGCCTAAGACTTTTGCACAGTAGTGTATGTATAATGGGTGTGCCATAAAAAAAAGGTACATTTTAAAAAGGCTATAAAATCAACATTTGTCATTTAATTCTAATAAAACTTCTACACAATAAAACATACGTATTTATCTATATGCAAACAAGTTTTCAGACTAAAATATCAAATAATTCAAATTCTATCAACATTTAACGAAAGAGTATGATTTTTCTACTTAACATGCAAAAATAATTATTAAACCTTTTTAATATTTTTTTATAAAAATAATTTTTAACGTAAAATTTACCTGAAATTATTAAAAAAATTGTTCGAAATGCTTTCCTTCCATTTCAATAACTTTTTTAATTCTTGGCCGGAATATGGGAGAACTTAGCAAAGCGAGTCTACAGGACAAGGATAAAAGATGTCGCTCATTTACGCGAGATCATCATTCAAAAATGGGAAGAGCTTCCACAGGAACAAGTAAATCGAGCCATAGATGAATTCCGGCCAAGAATAAAAAAGTTATTGAAATGGAAGAAAAGCATTTCGAACAATTTTTTTAATAATGTCAGGTAAATTTTACGTTAAAAATTATTTTTATAAAAAAATATTAAAAAGGTTTAATAATTTTTACATGTTAAGTAGAAAAATCATACTCTTTCGTTAAATGTTGATAGAATTTGAATTATTTGATATTTTAGTCTGAAAACTTGTTTGCATATAGATAAATACATGTTTTATTGTGTAGAAGTTTTATTAAAATTAAATAACAAATGTTGATTTTATAGCCTTTTTAAAATGTACCCTTTTTATGGCACACCCGTTATATATATATATATATATATATATATATATATATATATATATATATATATATATATATATATATAATATATATATATATATCGTAAACGAACATTTTCATGTTTAATAATCCCCTTATGCCCAAATGGACAGCGTTGATATGAAGAACTTACTTATTTTTTCATCTCGAATGCGTTCTTTTGCTTCCATGAACCGAAGTGGTTAAATTATAATTATTGATCCCCAAAATTTAAACCAAAATAATATAAGAGAGTGGAGAAAACGTTTGATTTGACTGATTCCGTCGATTGAGGGAACGTTCTAATATTTAATTCACAATATGGAAATTTGAGACGAACGAAATACATAAGAATACAATTTCACCTGTGCACAGACTGCTCTTCGATCGCATCAGCTCGGATTAAATCGTCTCGTATTTTTTCACACAAATCTTGAGCACTCACAAAAGATTTGGGCCGATTTGTATTCCGTGACATAATTTTTCTGGACAGAATCGTTCCCCTTGGATCCCTTAATAAGTGAATAATCCCAATGTTCAGTGAATCCTCCTTCAAGAGCTCGATAACAGGTTTGAAGCCAAAAAAAAATTTCACTAGGTGAATTTTTGAGATAGAGCACAATGTTTCATGAACTTTGATTACATTTAAATCACAAATGGAAGGAAACATTTCAGGACGGCATAACTCGTGTGTATATGTATTTAAATAGTGAAAACTCAAAATATTAATTAGGTGGTAATCTTTTGGGTACCTTGATAGCTGACATAATGAAATTTCTCTCAAATAACTCTTATTTTCCGAGACTGTATGTCCTTTGAAAGCAAAGAATTGTTCAAACGTAAAATATACCCCAGGATTTTCAGCAATTAAATTTGCAGTAAATGTAGATCCAGTTCTTGGTTTAGACATAATGAACACATTCCGAAATTTAGGAATTATTCTTCTTATCCCAAAAGCTTTGTCTGTTGTTTTTGTTTTCGGTCGATTTTCATTCGTCTTGTAAAACACTGAATAAAAAATGAGTATCACGAGAAAAACAACTTCAACAATTAATTTCGTTTGCATTATCACTTCAAAAATTAATGATACAATAAGGAAAGAATATGGATCACAATTTGATTTTCAGACAAAGCAAATATTAATTTGACGTATGAGAAAAACGAGGATATCGTTAAATGTTTTCGATATTTTTACTGTACAAGGAAAAAAAAAGTATATATATAGCTATGCATTACGTTTTTTTTCCTCGTCCAGTAAAAATACCGGACCTAATGTTTTCGATATTTTTACTGTACGAGGAAAAAAAAAGTGTATATATATAGCTATGCATTACGTTTTTTTTCCTCGTCCAGTAAAAATATCGGACCTAGTATGTTTCATATAAAACGTTGACGTATAAGCAGAACAATGAAATCGGAGAATTAATTTTTCACGTTAAACGTTGATATTTTGGGACTAGTATGTTTCATGGACTGCTCTTGATTTTCCTACGAAATTGCAAACAAAGGCAGTCGATGACCCTGATTTTGTTTCTGCAATTGGTTTTCTTGAGAAACCTAACCTGACCGAACCTAACCTAACCTAACCTGACCTAATCGAGTTTCTTATACTATTTTTTTTTGCAAGATATCGCACTAATTCTTGTCATTTGTGAATTTGTATGGCGTAAGCGCCACACCAGCTCGGACTTATTCAAAAAGATGTTGGAGTGTATTGCGTCGTTTCAGTAAATAAATTTATTCAATATCCAATAACATTTTTCTTTATCATTTCTCAAGAAAACCGATTGCAGAAACAAAATCAGGGTCATCGACTGCCCTTGTTTGCAATTTCGTAGGAAAATCGAGAGCAGTCCATGAAACATATTAGTCCCAAAATATCAACGTTTAACGTGAAAAATTAATTCTCCGATTTCATTGTTCTGCTTATACGTCAACATATATATATATATATATATATATATATATATATATATATATATATATAATATATATAAGTCTTATATATATATATTATATATGTGTGATGTAGCCGTTGTCATTTTTTATAGCTCTGCGTTTGCGGTTGCAGAGCTTACAAATAGAGCTCCGCGCGGTTGCGGTTGCTGTTATGTACCCTATAACAGCGTTCCTCAACCTTTTTTGTACTGCGGACCCCTTATCAAAATCTAGATATTTTTGGGGCACCCTCCCCAAAAATTATCTTTTGCATTATGATTAAGTAGCATATAGACAAATTGAGGTATCCAGATTAGTATAGTTTTTTAGTCTTGATTTATACTTCAAAGTCGGAGTAAAAATGTAATAAAAATGAATAAAACGTACCGCTGTTCTTTTTACATAAAAAAAAAAACAGTAAAAACAGGGAAGGGGCTAATTTGTGCTAAAAACTCAGTTCATGAATTGGAAACATAAGATGGTCGTAAAAAACATTTATAGAAACTTTAAAAGTTTCAAGTAACCGAAAATGCTATCGGTTAGAGGTCAAAATTAGCCACCAAAAAAAAAAAAGGGGGAAAAAATACTAAACAAGAGTTAATGAGAGGCAAAAGAAATTTTAACAAGATACTGTCAATTTTATACATTCCCGCACTGTTATTGTGCATTCATCCATTTTGAAAACAATTTCAATAACAGTGCAGGAATGTATAAAATTGATAATATCTTGTTAAAATTCCTTTTGCCTCTCATTAACTCTTGTTAAGTATGTGCTAATTGTTTTGGTTTCCGCTACGTTGTATACACCGAGTGTCCCAAAAGTCAGTTTACCGAAGAAAATGTTCTCCTAAGGTGAGTTTACTACAAAGAAAAAAACTTGTTTCATAAATATATTTACAAAACATAAGAAAACCAAAAAAAAATTTCTGGAACATATTTACAAAACATGAGAATAGTTCTGGTTACAATAACTGTTCAAAATGTCGTCCATGTTGTTCGATGCACATCTTGTATCTGTCAACGGTTGACCAACAAATTGCTTTACATAGTTCCTTATCATTGCTTAAAAGCTGGAATTCTTCACAAATGTAGTCTTTAAGGTCCTGAAGACATGCTGGCTTTTTGCTGTAAAAAAAAATTGTCATATTGTTTAGAATAACCATCAGGAGAAAACATTTTCCTCGGTAAACTGACTTTTGGGACACCTTGTATTTATGGGCATCTTGCCTTCTCTCTTCATTCCCCGACGAGGTGTAGCTCTGAATACACGAAAGGCCTTGGAATCGTTTTCCTTTTTCCTTGTGGGTTTGCATCATTCATTCATTTCACGTGTTTGTGAAATTCATCCCATATATATATATATATATATATATATATATATATATATATATATATATATATACGTATAATTTTTTTTGTGTGTGCCCCCTCCTTTAAGAAATACTGTGTACGCCCCTGAGTCTCATGAAATCTAAGTCCTCAACGTGGCTGAATAGCAAGTCATCCATTATCATTATTTCGGCTCTGCGATAGTCCAATGATTTTCATTGGGAATGATTCGCATCCCAAACTTTGACTTTTTCGAAGCAACTTTCAATCGTCTGATTCTTTTCTTTCACTACACACTTCATTTCCTGTAGAGGTGTAAGAGACACTTTTGATTCCTTTTTCTTCTTTGACTGTTCATTAGTTTCATTTTCACTAGATATCACTTCATTATATTCCTTCTTGTGCATTGAACGCAGATGGTTTTTTTAAGTTAGTGGTACTCCTTCCCTTTCGTGAATAGTTCTTATTACATATGACACACTTCCCTACATCGTTTGACACTCTCGAGAAGTACTTCCACACAGCACTCGTAGATCGCTCCATGATGGTTACGCCACAGTCTAACACTTTACTAATGGGTTGAAGCTCGTAACGTTACAAAAGTAGCGACGGAGAGCTAGCGCAACACAACTATCCTCACTCGTGTCTGAACAAACACTGAAGCTGGTGCTTTAGTTCAGTTTGTAACTTGGTAGTGAAGGTTGCCTAATTTCTAATAAAAAAGAATCGAGTGGTTTTTATCTTTTTTTTTATCAACATTAATTATATATCATCATTGCTTTATTAAATATAATTAAAATAATGCTTTTCTAGCCACCTAGCGTTGATAAATGCAAGTTATTACATAATGCATCTATCCATCCAGTCCAAATAGCAATTCTAGACATGTCGCAATTAGATCGTAGCAAACTTTTACTTTTTGCACCCTTGAGTGAAGGCATGAAGCATGACAGGAACAGCATTTGGCCACGTTTATAGCATTTAAACCATTCCACAAGCATTTATAGCATTTGGTTGCCCTAGTAAGAAGATATCCTCAAATAACCACACTGATAAATGCGGTTGCGGAACTGAGAATATGTGCGGTTGCGGACAACCGCTACATCACTAATATATATATATATATATATATATATACACGGTGTACCTTACCTTACCTTATGAACCTTATGTTGTTTCGTGCGTTGGTCTCTCTTCACACGGAGGTCAAGCTGGTGGCCCCGCCTCTAGGTCTGGCCTGGTGGAGGAGCGAGTTGCTTTCTTGCGCTCTCCACCGTACATAGCCAGGCACGCCCGGCTCATCTGGTACTGTCCTGAGCCAGGCATCCAGTCTTTTCTTGAAGACTTCAACTTTGACCCCCGTTACGTTTCTGAGGTCCTTAGGAAGCTGGTTGAAAAGTCTTGGCCCCCTGACAACCAAGCTATTTTCCTTCAGGGTTGAGGAGGTCCCTTATCGTGCCTTTAATTTGGGAACATTACACATTCTGCCTTTCCTATTTTCCAGTGTTGTTTGAATGGTAATTGGGTTTAGTTTTAGGTTTGGTACCAGTTTTTCGATCATTTTCCATATGTAGATTATGATGTACCTCTCTCTTCTTCTTTCCAGTGAGTACAGATTTAGTTTACGTAGTCTTTCCCAGTAGTTGAGTTCTTTGCAGCCATCAATCTTGGCTGTGAAATGCCTTTGCGTTTCTTCTAGTTTATTAGTTTCTTCTTTTTTATATGGGGACGTCAAAACTGAGCAGTATTCAAGTTTTGGTATAATCAGTGTTTTTAGCAGGGGAATCATTACTGTCCTGTCCCTTCTCTTGAACGTTCTTAGAACCTGTCCGGCGACTCTTTTTGCTTTATTTATCGCTATCTGATTTTGTGTTTCGAATTTCGCATCATCTGTCATTATTATCCCAAGATCAATCGCTTTCATGCTTCTCTGAATTTCCTGTCTATCTGGAGCATAATATGCAGTCTGTTTAAGTTCTTCTTTTCTACCATATCTCAAGAGCTGAAATTTCTCGGCGTTGAATGACATGTTGTTGTCTTCTGACCATTTGTATATTTTGTTCGTGTCCCTCTGCAAGGCCTCCACGTCATGTCCATCGCTGATTTTTCTGCTGATCTTTGTATCGTCTGCAAAGGATGTTACTATACTATTGCTGTTTACTCCGCTGTCTATGTCTGTTAGCATGATAATGAACAGGAGTGGGGCCAGTACTGTCCCTTGTGGTACTGAGCTGCGTACTTCCGATTCTGATGATGATATACCTTGAATTTTGACGACCTGCAGACGATCACTAAGGAAGTTGTAGATCCATTTTCCCACTTTTGCCTATATAATATATATATATATAATATATTATATATATTATATATATATATATATAATATATATATATATATATATATATATATATATATATATATATATATATTATATATATATATATATATATATATATATATAATATATATATATATATATATATATATATATATATATATATATATATATATATATATATATATAATATATATATATATATATATATATATATATATATATATATATATATATATATATATATATATATATATATATATTATATATATATAAAAATGTTTAAATGATAATGATAAGTTTTATTGGCAGGATATAAATCCCATAAAATAATCCACTATTAATAGTTAAAGGAAATAATAAATTAAAAAAAATTATGACTAAAAAAGAGAAAAATATGACACGTACTTAAACAAGTAATAAGAAAAACTACCCACTGCTAAGATTACAAAAATGATAATAATAATAATAATAATAATGATAATAATAATAATAATAATAATGATAATAATAATAATAATATAATGATAATAATAATAATAATAATAATGATAATAATAATAATGACAATAATGTTTATTGGCAGTTGACGGATTCTCCACCCCCTAAAATAAAAAGGTACAGTATCCATCAAGGTAATGAACGATACAACTAATTAAACACTAACTTCAAAAAGGAAAGAAATAAAGAAATAAAAATAATACACGTAAGGAAGCGAAAAATAATAATAAAACATTAATAATAACTTAATAAAAATAAAAAGTACATGTAATGAGCTGACTAATGCAGGAGCTAAGTGGAGCACTAACATGGTGGCATCGAACCAGAGTGTAATGGAATTGCATGCAACATTGCAGGAAAATAGCATGAAAGGGGGTAGGGAGTGCCAAACCTCAAAAGTAACCGAATAGAGTCTATCCCATCCAGTACCACCCCACCTCAGACCTACAACTAACCTAACCTACCAGGGGGTAGGGGTGCCAAACCTTAAAAATACACGAATAGAATATAACCTAACATATATATATATATATATATACCAACTAATTTTTTTTTTAATTGTATGGAAGGATAAACAGGTGGGTTTTGCTGCGCCCGCCTGCCGTCATTGAGTCTCGATCCCGGGGCCGATGTATTCGTAGTCAGCGACGCTAACCATTACACACCCGAGGTGCATAATTGTTTATATATACAGTATATGTATTGTATGTATATATATATATTATGCGCCTCGGTGGGGTAGTGGTTAGCGTCGCTGACTACGAATCCATCGGCCCCAGGATCGAGACCAGGTGAGGGCAGGGGGCGAGCAGCAAAACCCAGCTGTTCATCCTTCCACACAATAAAGAAATAGGTTGGTAGATAAATGGGTACCTGGATAGCCTAGTAGTTAATACGCTGGGCTGCTGGTGGGGCGTGGTTCGGATTCTACGTTAAACTGTAAGCTAAGGTGGAGTGACAAGCTTGACCTTCGTCAGAATGAACAGTTCTGGCGGAAGCTAAACCAAGGTTAACCAAGGATTGACAAAAGTAAATAAACACCTGGGTTAAGTAAACTTAGGCCCCGTACAGCCTTAATCCGGCCCTGTGTATTGTAAGCCACTCTACTTCTCTGCTTAGTAATCATTGTCGTCAATTAATTGTTAATGTTCCTTGATTGTCTTTGTCAGTTAGTTTGTTATTCCTTATTGTACCTAATACCTTTATTTCCAGTTATTTAGAAGTTTGGTTGTGTATAGCCTGTATAGTTTCATTCATTACTTGAATATATACACAAAACACGGCCATACAGAGAGGGAAGAGGAAAAGGCGGTAGAAGCAATAAAAGAAACTCTAAAATCTTTCTACAGCTATGCAAAAAGGAAAACAAAAACGCGCGCTACTATCGAGCCTTTAAGGAAAGGAAAAACTGAACTAACAGACGATCTAAAAAAAATAATTGAAACATTGAGAGCCCAGTATGAATCGGTCTTCAGTACCCCAAAAAGTGACAAAGCGATACCTGACATAGATGCATTCTTTGAAGAGAAATTGCAAGGAGAATGTATAACCGACTTTGATTTTACCCCAGAAGAGGTAACGAGAGCTATAGGCCAAACGAAATCACATTCAGCTACAGGTCCGGACAAATGAAACGCACTATTAATTAAAAACTGTAAAAAAGAAATAGCTACACCCTTATACTGGATATGGAGAAGATCCCTGGACACCTGGGGAAATATCGAGCATCTTGAAAAGAGCAAACATTGTCCCTATATATAAAGGAGGGGATAGATCTCAAGCAAAGAACTATAGACCAGTGTCTTTGACGTCCCACCTCACCAAAATGTTTGAGAGAATAGTCAGAGAAAATCTATGACTTCTTGGAGACACTGGAAAGATTCAACGAAAATCAACACGGATTCCGATCAGGAAGATCATGCCTATCACAACTTATAGAGCATTATAACAATGTCCTAGATGCACTTGAAGGCAATGAAAACTATGATGTCATACACACGGATTTGCTGAAGCTTTCGGCAAATGCGATCATGGTATAATAGCACATAAAGTCCTCAGGTCCTCAGAACACGTCTACAGGTCGTCAAAATTCAAGATGTATCATCATCAGAATCAGAAGTACGCAGCTCAGTACCACAAGGTACAGTATTGGCCCCACTCCTGTTCATTATCATGCTAACAGACATAGACAGTGGATTAATCAGCAACAGTATAGTAACATCCTTTGCAGACAATACAAAGATCAGCAGAAAAATCAGCGATGCAAATGAAGTGGAGGCCTTGCAGAGGGACACGAACAAAATACACACATGGTCAGAAGACAACACTATGACATTTAACACCGAGAAATTTAAGCTCTTGAGATATGGTAGAAATGAAGAACTTAAACAGACTGCATATTATGCTCCAGATAGACAGGAAATTCAGAGAAACACGAAAGTGGCGACTTGGGGGTAATAATGACCGATGATGCCAAATTCGAGACAAACTTAGATAGCGATAAGCAAAGCAAAAAGTCGCGGGACAGGTACTAAGAACGTTCAAAAGGAGGGACAAGACAGTAATGATTCCCCTGCTGAGAACACTGATCATGCCAAAACTTGAATACTGCTCAGTTTTGACGTCCCCATATAAAAAGGGTGAAATTAATAAACTAGAATAAACGCAGAGACATTTCACAGCCAAGATTGATGGCTACAAAGGACTCAACTACTGGGAAAGACTACGTAAACTAAATCTGTACTCCCTGGAAAGAAGAGAGAAGTACACCATAATCTACATATGGAGAATGATCGAAACCCTGGTACTAAACCTAAAACTAAACCCAATTACCATTCAAACAACACTGGAAAATAGGAAAGACAGAATGTGTAGTGTTCCTAAGTTAAAGGCCCGACAAGGGACCTCTTCAACACTAAAGGAAAATAGCTGGTTGTCAGGGGGGGGGGGGCCAAGACTTTTTAACCATTTTCCCAAAGACCTCAGAAACGTTACAAGGGGTCAAAGTTGAAGTCTTCAAGAGAAGACTAGATGCCTGGCTCAGGGCGGTACCAGATGAGCCGGGTGTACCTGGCTATGTGCAGTGGAGAGTGCAAGAAAGCAACTCGCTCCTCCACTAAGCCATAACTAGAGGCGGAGCCACCAGCTTGACCTTCGTGTGAAGAGAGACCAAAACACGGAACATCAACGAGGTTAACGAGGTATATATTGTATGTATGTATGTATGTATGTATGTGTAATGAAACAAGCTATAAGAATACGGATTGCTCGCAGACTTGCAATGGACATGACGATGCGTCGTGATACAGGCCGTCGAACCCTTTTCCGGGGACAATAACACGCCTCATTTGTAGGAATTTAACCGAAAGTACGTTTCATTAAGATTAACTCTCCTCACGCTGTTAAGTAAAGCACGCGTAACATTGGGAGGGACAAGGGAAAATATTTTGATATCATTTTCTGAAGTAAAGAGGTTAATTAAAGAGTTAAAGACTGGTTCTGCGTCAGGGGTAGATGACTTATCGAATGAGCACTTAAAATATGCAAATGACGTAGTATGTCTGCATATATCATTGCTCCTATCAGCAGTGGCGGTCCTAGCTTACATGACGCCCTGGGCGAACCTCACCTTCAGCGCCCCCCCCCCCTGTTCGCCAACACACACACATTCGAATCCCCCCAAAATAAAGGACAGACATAACTCTTTCACAAAATAACTTTTTATTGGACTAATTGTTGGAACTTCAGAACCAAAACAAAGACTCAAATTTCTGAATTTTACAAATCCTTCATCACGTAAATAGAATAACTCACTTAAGAGAATGTAATTATGATACTATGAACAGGAAAAATACAAATTAAATTGCACAACTGCCATAAATAAACTAGAGAATCAAATTTCTAAATTGTACAAATGCTCTATCACATAAATAGAATAAGACACTTAAGAGAGGGTAATTATTATGCTACACTTTGACTCAGAAAGCTATATCACAAAATAGCAGTGCAATATAGCAGTGAAGAGTAGATGACATAGCTCTATACCTTTATCTTTTGCTCGTTTCTCCTCTTCTTCTTTCCTCTTTTTTCTAAACTGAGCACCTGATAGCTTTGACCTCTTCTTATCCATTTGCGGTTATTTGACAGACCTTAGTGGCTTAGTGTGAAGATTCGTTCTGTAATAAATAATATACATTTCACTATTTAACCAAACCCAGAAAAATAACATTACATATGTTAAAGTATGGGCCTTTATTCCCAATAATATTAATCTGGAAGCATTTTGCATTGTTTAGGTCTTTTATGGGAAGGTTTATGGAAAATGCAATAGATGGTTTTTTATTAATAAAAATATATTTATTGATCTTTTATTATTTATTTTATTTTATTTTTTATTTTTATTTATTTCTTTATTTATTTATTCTTATTTTTATTTTTATTTTTTTTGCAGGCGCTCATGCCGCCCCTCCACAAATGCCGCCCTGTGCGGCTGCCCATATTGCCCATATGAGGAACCGCCACTGCCTATCAGCCATGCTTGCTCATAGCTATATCCCTGCAGAGTTCATGAGGGTATATATCTTGCCCCTGGTCAAAAATAAGTATGGAGACATTCTGTCCAGCAATAATTACAGGCCTATTGCTGTCGCTTCCTGCTTCTCGAAACTACTAGAAAAACTCTTGTTACTCCGATTAAATGATTTCCTATGGACATCTCCTAATCAGTTTGGCTTTAAAAGGTCCCACTCAACTGACCTGTGTATCTATGTACTTAAAGAAACAATATCTAAATACATTGACAGTAATTCAACCATTTATAGCTGTTTCCTTGATATAAGTAAGGCATATGATAGGGTGAACCACAATATTTTATTTGCAAAACTAGAAGACAGGAAGGTTCCCATGTACATATTAAATTTATTGAAATTTTGGTATTCCCACCAATCTTTCACTGTTAGGTGGGGCAATGTACTATCCGAGTGTTTTGGCTCCTCTTGTGGGGTGAGACAAGGCTCCTTGCTCTCCCCTATGCTGTTTAATGTGTATATTGACGGATTAATTGCTTCACTTAATGAGGCAACAGTAGGATGTTGTATAGATAACACAAGGATAAATAACTTAGTTTATGCCGATGATATGGTGTTAATAAGTCCCTCTGTTAAAGGTCTGGATCGGCTACTAAAAGTCTGCGAAGTGTATTCGCAGAAACATGATATTCTTTTTAATGTGACAAAAACTAAGGTTATGCAATTTCATCCTAAAAGCTGTAATCAGCCAGCTGATATAAGGTTTAAAATGAATGGTGAAGTAATTGAGGAAGTACAAGAGTTTAAGTATTTGGGTCAAACTATTACCAGCTCCTTGAGTGATGACTCGGATATAAGAAAACAATCTTGAAGCCTGTGTGCTAAAGCGAATATGACCATAAGGAACTTTCATTTCTGTACAAGTGAAGCTAAAGACACACTCTTTCGTACTTTCTGCAGTAATATATACGGTCAGCAACTCTGGGTGAATTATAAAAAAGGTTCTGGCAGAACCCTAAATTTGCTGTACAACAGGTCGTTTAGACTCTTACATAAATTACCCCAGAGATGCTCAGCTTCGCAAATGTTTGCAACCCGCAATGTTCCGAGCTTCCCGGAGGTAACAAGACGTGCTGAACACAGTCTAATGCAAAGAATTAAAAAATCAACCAACCCGATCATCCAAGCTATCCATGAGTCCTGCCATTTATCCTCTAAGCTATGGACTTTTTGGTACGAAAATGTCTGTCTGTAGCTCCACTTAACTTCGACAGTGCAGTATTATTTCTAATCAATTGTATATATTTTTATCCTTAGTGTATGAACTGTCATTGTATTAATAATATTTGTCATATGGACTATAGTCTGCCAATAAACCTTTTCATTTTCATTTTCATTTTCATTGTATTTTTGGGTGGGCATGAGCAAGTGCGCTACACTGTATTTCCTCTTCGCCACATTTATGTACGTAAGTGCCATACGATAAGCGGTTTTAATGTACAACCAATAGGCCTAAGTGAATAAAAGTTAAATAAAATACATCTGTACACTTTTATTTGTTGATAATATTTTTAGTGAGCTCACAAACATTTATAAATTTAATTAAATTTTTCATAGTTTTATATAATACATTCAACATAACATTAGAAATAAGAATACATACATTCAGTATTTAGTAACATGTCAATACAAAACTTTTTGTCAGTATATTTACAAATAGTGCAGTAGCTTAGACCCTGATTTTTGAAGTAAGTGGACATTCTGGACAAAAGCACCAAACTTGGCTCAAATGTTGTTCAGGACCTTAGCTACCAATTTTTCCCCGGAACCAAGACGCACAACCCTATCTTGGCTGCCATTTTGGAAATCCAAGATGGCTGCCAGCTAGAAATCAACAAACTATTGTGAGGAGTAATTGTAAATAAATAGTCCCTAAACCTACATATTTCGATGCCAGGATTGCTATAAAATAATCAGAATTACCCTTAAATGTTTATTTAATGTAAAATATTTAATAATATAACTATATAATATGTACTTTTCTGTTTTGCAGGTGATTTGTGAACATGGATTGGAGCAAATGCATGGTTTGTCAAGAGAGCAAAGGTGAGACTCTTAAATGTCCACTCAATGCTGTGTGGTAAAAAAACTGAAGCATATGCAACATTTATGGAGAATGTCAACGCATTCAAGAATCTTGGAAGACTACCAGTTCCTCTTCTTTTCAATGAAGAGGTGACTGTTGAAGATCTGGTTCAGAATAAAGCTGTGTGGCACAAGTCATGCCATGTTAAATTTAGTAAAGAAAAGCTTGAAAGGGCTACAAAAAAGAGAGAAGGGCGGATGAAGGTGAAACCAGTTCATCTACGGGGAAGCGGGTTCAGCGGCATCCTATGGACAAAGCAACTTGTGTGTTTTGTCAACAAACACATGGGCATCTTCACGAATTCAGTACATTTGGCGCTGACGTCAATTTACGAATGATGGCTACAGAACTCAGTGACACAGAACTAATGTCTAGAATAGGAGGTGGTGATCTCATGGCCATTGAAGCCAAGTATCATCTGCAATGCTTGACATTTTATCGGAACCGTTACCGCTCACTTTTGAGACAAAAACAGAGCAAGGAAGAAGGCTATGAAGAAAACTTGATGAAAGCAAAGGCAATAGTTGAGGTCGTTAATCATGTAGAAAATTGCGTGGAAGAAGGAATCTTTCAAATTAAGTTTTCTGTGCTATTTGATCTGTATCAAAAAAGACTTCGGGACTTAGGTATTAATAAGGAAATGAACAGAGGACGATTCAGAGAGAAGATTCTGGAGTATTTCCCATATGCCCAGGAAGTGAGTGATGGCAAGAACAAATCTTAGTTTTTCAGCAGGGAATTCAGGAAATGCTCAGAGAGACAAATAGACAGAATTTTGAAGGAGATACTATGATTCTTGCAAAAGCTGCTAGAATCATACGCAAGGAAATCGTCAACTTTACTGGATTCAAGTTTGCAGGTGCCTTTCCATCTGGTTGTCAACAGGAATCGGTACCTACAACCTTGAAAACCCTTATATCTATGATCACAAATGGTGCTGACGTGAAGGACCAAACACCAGAAGACTCCCCTGCAACTCTCACTGTCTCGCAACTTATCCTTTTTAATTTTAGGAACAAGCATACATCATCATCTAAGGTTCGCCATTCTTTGGAAAGAGAACCACCATTGCCTCTGTATCTTGGTCTGAAAATTCATACTGAAATTCGGTCAAAATCATTAATTACACAACTATATGAATTGGGTCTCAGTGTGAGTTATGACCGAATTCTTCAAGTCGAAAGCCAACTTGCAACAGCAGTGTGCCAGAACTTCAAGACCAAAGGAGTAGTTGTACCAGCTCAGTTTGGGAAAAAGTCTGACCTACTGAAAATCATTACATTTGAAAACAAGGACAACCCTCCAGATCCTTTTGATGTGAAACTTCTCGATGGAGCTGCCATCGTCCATTTGCTGTCTACTGCAGGTGTTACCAACTTTGAAGAGTATGCAGATCGTGTATTCGTCCCTTATCTCACCAAACAGTTAGAAACTTGCCAACGAATTGACATCGTCTGGGATACCTACACTGCAAGCACCTTAAAAGAGACTACCAGAGAAAAACGGGGAAAAGGAATCAGAAGAAAGGTTGAAGGAAAAACCAAATTACCCCTAAATTGGCATGACTTCCTTCGAGACTCTAGAAAACAAGCAGAACTGTTCGCTTTCCTATCAGACAAGGTTGCTGCAATGGAAGTTCCTAACAACAAAGAAGTTGTTATTACATCAGGACCTGAAGTCATCATCAATGGGCCGACCGCACAATGCCAAGATGCGACCATGAGGAGGCAGACACTAGACTGTTCATTCATCTTCAAGATGCAATAAAGGAAGGGCACATTAACTGCATGATCAGAACTGTAGACACGGATGTTATTGTCATTCTAATAGGAAAATTCCATCACTTGACGTCCATAAGATCTGAAGTAAATATTTGGGTTGGTTTTGGCACTGGGAAAAACTTCACTTACCATCATATTAACACAATCTGTGCCTCTTTGGGTGAAGAGAGATGCACATCCCTACCACTGTTTCACTGCTTCACGGGATGTGATACAACCTCATCCTTTTACGGAAGGGGCAAGAATACGGCATGGGCAGCATGGCACCATTACCCTGAGGTAACACAAGCATTCACATTCATGGCACGAAATCCATTTGCAGATGTTGACGCCGAAACTCCCCACTTCAAGCTTCTTGAACGGTACACAGTTGTCCTCTATGACAACACCAGTGACATTGAACGTATAGATGAGGCAAGAAAGGTCATGTTCTGTCAGAAGGGAAAAGCTATGGAGACTATCCCACCAACTCAGGATGCTCTTCTCCAACACACCAGGAGGGTCACATACCAGGGAGGAATATGGTCGACCTGTGAGAGAAGTGAACAGAATCTTCCAACTCCTGAAGGATGGGGATGGACCTTTAGCGAAGAGTCCCAGTCATGGACACCAGTTTGGACCACAAGACCAGTAGCATCTAAAGCTTGCAGCGAATTGGTCAAATGCGGCTGCAAGAACAAGAGTGGATGTGGCACCAGGTGTGCTTGCAAGAAGGCCAGGTGGAAGTATACAGAACTGTGTAGCTGCAACTGTGCAGTTTAACATATAGCGTCGAGCGGGGTGAGTTGGGACAGTTTGGGACAGGGGGTGAGTTGGGACAGTAGGCATTGCAATGCTAAATGCCAAGATATTTCCATTTTATGGTGTCCATTTAATAGCCCTGCCCTTACTCTACAAATGTTGTTAATACAAGTTTTCTATAGAACCACGAATAATGCATGAAAATTGTGCAAATATGAAAGGGTAGCATTTTGACCTTTGTAGAATTTCATTTTTTAAAATGCACATATTTTGCCAATTTTCCTCTCCCACATTCAGTTATAGAGCTAAAGGTCTACTTTTTGGTGGGTGAAATCTTCAATTGTTATAGTTTCGTTGATTTTTTTTAAACATGGTTTTCTTGAACATGGTTTTTGTGTTAAAATATTCACGATTTTCACTGTATATGTTGTACGAAGTGTGATTTCTGCAGTAAACATACTTCTGATCAGCTTAAAAGTTGTTTTATTGATCTGATCATGCCAAAAAACATATAGTTTGATGCCAAACATGCCAAGGGAATTCTCTATTGAAACTTATATCAGAAATTCCATTTTGTCTATGGCGGCCATCTTGAAATCCAATATGGCGGCCAAGTAATGGTCTCTGAAGGTGGTTCCGGGGATATTTTTAATTGTTGGTCCAAAATATACAAGTAGGGAAAGTTTGGTGCTTTTGTCCGGATTGTCCACTTCAACTTGTTTAGCTGCCCTACTAAAATAGAGTATGAGCAGGACAGATAATCATATTTCAAAGAAAGAGAGAAAAGATAAGACAAAGTAACAAAGGAAAATAGACACTATACATAAGAAAAATTCATAAATAAATTGAAATAACGAATATAACCTTGGTTTTGCTTCCGCCCGAATTGTTCATTCTGACGAAGGTCAAGCTTGTTACCACCCCTTAGACCTACAGTTTGACGTGGAATCCTAACCACGCCCCACCAGCAGCCCAACGTCTTAACCACTAGGCTACCCAGGTACCCATTTATCTACCAACCAATTTTTTTTTTATTGTGTGGAAGGATAAACAGGTGGGTTTTGCTGCGCGCCGCTTGCCGTCATCGGGTCTCGATCCCGGGGCCGATGTATTCGTAGTCAGCGACGCTAACCACTACACCCCCGAGGTGCATAAAACGGGTGTGCCATAAAAAAGGGTACATTTTAAAAAGGCTATAAAATCAACATTTGTCATTTAATTTTAATAAAACTTTTACACAATAAAACATATGTATTTATCTATTTGCAAACAAGTTTTCAGACTAAAATATCAAATAATTCAAATTCTATTAACATTTAACGAAAGAGTATGAGTTTTCTACTTTACATGCAAAAATTATTAAACCTCGATTTACTTGTTCCTGTGGAAGCTCTTCCCATTTTAGAATGATGATTTCGTGTAAATGAGCGTCATCTTTTATTCTAGTCCTGTAGACTCGCTCTGCTAAGTTCTCCCATCTTCCGGCCAAGAATAAAGAAAGTTATTGAAATGGAAGGAAAGCATTTCGAACAATTTTTTTAATAATTTCAGGTAAATTTTACATTAAAAATTATTTTTATAAAAAAATATTAAAAGGTTTAATAATTTTTGCATGTTAAGTAGAAAAATCATACTCTTTCGTTAAATGTTGATGGAATTTTAATTATTTGATATTTTAGTCTGAAAACTTGTTTGCATATAGATAAATACATATGTTTTATTGTGTAGAAGTTTTATTAAAATGAAATAACAATGTTGATTTTATAGCCCTTTTAAAATGTACACTTTTTTATGGCACACCCGTTATATATTATGCGCCTCGGTGGTGTAGTGGCTAGCGTCGCTGACTACAAATCCATCGGCCCCGGGATCGAGAACCGGTGACGGCAGAGGGCGAGCAGCAAAACCCAGCTGTTCATCCTTCCACACAATAAAGAAATTGGTTGGTAGATAAATGGGTACCCTGGATAGCCTAGTAGTTAATACGCTGGGCTGCTGGTGGGGCGTGGTTTGGATTTTATGTTAAATTGTAAGTCTAAGGTGGAGTGACAAGCTTGACCTTCGTCAGAATGAACAGTTCTGGCGGAAGCCAAACCAAGGTTAACCAATGACAAAAGTAAATAGACACCCGGGTTAAGTAAACTTAGGCCCCTTACAGCCTTAATCCGGCCCTGCGTATTGTAAGCCTCTCTAATTCTCTGCTTAGTAATCATTGTC
Source organism: Bathynomus jamesi (assembly GCA_023014485.1). NCBI lineage: Eukaryota > Metazoa > Arthropoda > Malacostraca > Isopoda > Cirolanidae > Bathynomus > Bathynomus jamesi. The sequence goes on from JAJOZX010001293.1 coordinate 673,194, forward strand.
GTCAATTAATTGTTAATGTTCCTTGAAGATTGTCTTTGTCAGTTAGTTTGTTATTCCTTATTGTACCTAATACCTTTATTTCCAGTTATTTAGAAGTTTGGTTGTTTATAGCCTGTATAGTTTCATTCATTATTTGAATTTCATTTATCGTAGTTGAATATTCGCTAGTTTATTGTAGTTACTTATACTGAGTAATCATTATCGATTTACTGATATGAAATAAAATTATAAACAGTAATCGTTAATGAGTTCTTGAAATAGTTAATATTTGTTCATTATCATACTAGTAGAGTAGATATTGCTAATTCAGTCCTTACAGTGTAAGCTTCGACGGACGTTTCACATGCTGTGTTATCAACATTGGAGATTGCATGTAATTCGCGTGAAGCTGCAAGTAAGGATCGGCTGATTTAGCTAAATTTTCAATTTTACATTTTCCAACCATCGTGAACAAAATTATGTGAGAATTGAACGGTTATTTGAATTGCTTATAGTCCACTACTTGTAGTTGTTGAAAATTTCATCCATATATAGTGGCCTAAAAAGTAGGCTTACTATAATTAATGAATTAAATTGAAACGAATACTTAGGGTCACCAGCTTGGGCGATTAGCCCAAACAAACAGGGTGATTAAAAAAATGTTAACACTTACATGGGAAAGAATTACAGATGTCATCCGATCAATACCACCAGAGATGTGCCTTTGGGCTCTGGAAGCAACGTCTGACCGCTTTCATACATGCACGGATATCCGTGGATAGCAAGTACAGGCTGTATGAAACACTGTTTCCATCACAAAAAAATGTTTACAAATAAATTGGAAATAAAAAATAAAACCCCATATAAGCGTTAACTTTTTGAATCACCCTCTATAATCTATAATAAGGGAGATAGAAATGACTTTGTAGAGTTTTGTTTAATTAGAAGAATAAATGAATTATCTGTTCACAGTGATTAAAAATTATGTATATGGTAATTGTGCTACATTACAGTGACTGATTATATTTATTAGCAATAAGAAATGGGCTACACAATGTAAGCGTTGAACGCTGCGTTAATGACGAGGGTGTCCGCCGAATTTGTCTACAACAATTTGTCTAAAGATACAATTCATCTACAACAATTTGTCTACAACAATTTATCTACAACAATTAGTCTACAGATACAATTTAACTACAATAATTTGTCTACAGATACAATTTGTCTAGAGAAACTATTACTAATATTATTTAAAAAAATGACGACTGGTTAGGTTAAGTCGTGATATTTTCGTATGTTTTAACAGTTTTTAACAGTTTTTCGTATGTTTTTTTAAATAATATTAGTAATAGTTTCTCTAGACAAATTGTATCTGTAGACAAATTATTGTAGATAAATTGTATCTGTAGACTAATTGTTGTAGATAAATTGTTGTAGACAAATTGTATCTTTAGACAAATTGTTGTAGACAAATTCGCCTAAAAGCAATGACGAGCAACAATAATAAGGTAATGAGATATTCGGTATGGTACATTTCAATAATGAGTAAGTAGGAAAACAACTAGGTGATAAGGTACGATGTTGGATTCACAGCAATAAGTAATTATACAAATAAGTAAATTATATGAATGAACGTAATGACAAGGTGATACAAAATCACGGTATTGGTACAACACTTGAATAGGCCTACTGCGGTCTTAACGGGAGAGTTAATAGGAACAGTATTGAGAACACTTTAGGGCCTACTCGATTAGGCAGTTTGTGGACGTTTCAGCTTTGAATCCGGAATAGTCTATCACGACGTAACAAAACACGTAGGCCAAGTGGTGGTCTACTGGTTTACCAACCTACGATTTTGACGTAGATAACTCTGAAGACTGAAGGGGCCTACGTGAGGTTTACCGTCCTGCGTTTCGACGGAGATGTTGTGAAGACGTACAGGCCTACCAGCAGGAGGCTGTGTTGAAGACCCATTGAAAGAGACTTGTTTGAAGGATGAGTGAGGCGAGGGCCAGGAAGATGACGCCAGCAGAAATCTTGCAGAAGTGGTTTGCCTCTGGCGGAATAAAATTGTAGGTTGCTTGAGTGATGATTTACTTCGTGTATGCTTGACTGATGTTTGGAAGACTGAGGCCACCTGAGATCGAATGGCGCTACATGATTTTAAGCGATTTTAATTGAACTCGCACTTATATAGGCTCGGAAGACGCAGTTTACGCGGACCTTTTTGGAAACAAATTAAAATTGTCTCTTCTCTCTTTAGGCTGTCCTTGCCCACATGGGTTTTATTGCTCTGTTTTGTTTCCAAGATGTTTAAGAACGGCGAGAAAAAGAATTCCCGGTCGGCCTTTACACAGAGGACTCCTCCTTACCCTGAAAGTTCCAATGCCTGGATACGGTCCCTTCGTCCTTTCTCCAATTCCATAGACCAGGGGTGGCGAACCTTTTTAGTCTCGTGCCAAAAAACTCGTGTAAACCATAAAAAAAAATTCGCGTGCCCACCAAAGTTTATATATATTACACCAAATTATAAACATTAAATCTATTATTTTATACTCATTATTGCAACGTTATTGCATTTTACTTAGGTGTGCCAGGCAAATTTGATCGCGTACCCAAATGGGCAGGCGTGCCATAGGTTCGCCACTTCGCCACTACTGCCATAGACCTCTCCCCGTAGAATAGGATAGTGTGTGTGTGTGTGTGTGTGTGTGTGTGTGTGTGTGTGTGTATTCTTACATAACACCGTAAACGAACATTTATATTTAATAATCAACTTATGCCCAAACGGATAGCGTTGCTATGGGCAACCTACTTGAGTTTTTTCATCTCGAATGCGTTTCTTTGTTTCTATGAACTGAATTGGTTAAATGATTGACCCTCTAAGTTTAAACCAAAATAATATGAGACACGTGGAAAATACGTTTAATTTCACTGATTCTGTTCATTAAGGCTGAAAGTTTTTGACTCTTTTTATAGCAAACATTCTAATATAATAATATTAAATTCACAGTATGGAAATTTGAAACGAACGAAATACTGTACATAAGAATACAATTTCACCTGTGTACGGACTGCTCTTCGATTGCATCAGCTTGGATTAAGTCGTCGCGTATTTCTTCACACAAAACCTGGGCATTCGTAAAAGACTGGGAGGAATCTTCGATCTGCAACATAATTTTTCTGGACAGAATCGTTCCCCTTGGATCCCTCAATAAGTGAATAATCCCAATGTTCAGTGAATCCTCCTTCAGGAGTTCACGAACAGGTTTGAAGCTCAAGAAAGTTTTCACCAGGTGAATTTTTGAGATAGAGCACAATGTTTCATGAGCTTTGATTACATTTGTATCACAAAAGGAGGGAGAGATTTCAGGCTCGCACAACTCCTGTCTATATACATTTAGATAATGTAAACCGGAAATAATGCGGAGGTGGAAATCGTTTGGGTACCTTGAGAACTGACATAACGAAATTTCTCTCAGGTAATTCTTATTTTCTGAGATTGTATGTTCTTTGAAATAAAAGAAGGGTTCAAATGTATAAAATATCCCAGGACTTTCAGCAATTAAATTTGCAGTAAATGTAGATCCAGTTCTTGGTTTAGATATAATGAACACATTCCGAAATTTAGGAATTATTCTTCCTATCCCAAAAGATTTGTCTATTGTTTTCCTTTTCGGTCGATTTTCATTCGTCACACAAAACACTAAATAAAAGGTCATTATCACTAGAAAAGCAACTTTAACAATTAATTTCGTTTCCATTATCAATTCAAAAATGAATGATAAAATAAGGGAAGAATATGGATCACAATTTAATTTTCATGCAAAGCAAATATTAAGATGACGTATGAGGAGAATTAGGAAATGGGAAAAACGTTGCTTGTAATTTCTTCCGCGTTTTCCTTGTTTAGTTGTAAGGTTAAATGTTTTGCGTATATTTTCCTTAGTGATATATATATATATATATATATATATATATATATATATAGGCGAGGAGCGGTGTTATGTTGTCTATCAAAGATAATATTGCGAACGTTATACAGGGTGGGCCGTAAGTTTCCATACATAGGAAAAATAAACATTTTTTTATGGACAACCATTTTTATTTATATAATATGCTCTACATGGTTGCCATTGTTTTGAAAACACATTTCAATACGTGTTCCCCACTGTTGATGAACACGCATTAGCACAGTTGACGTTATGCTTGTAATGGCGTTGGTGATACGTTCCTTTAGATGATTTATGTCTCGTATCTTTTTCTGATACACCATGGCCTTCAAGTGCCCCCAAAGATAGAAATCAAGGGGGGTGAGATCTGGGGATCTGGGAGGCCACTCCACAGGACCACGCCGACCAATCCAAGCATCCGGAAACTGCTGCTGATCCAAATACCGACGCACGTGAAGACCATAATGAGGTGGAGCTCCATCTTGCTGGAAGTAAACTGGGAAGTTACCTTCCTCGTTTAGCAGGGATGGGAAAATCTCTTCTTGCAACATGTTAAGATACCTTTTGGCATTAAGATTTCCACTGACAAAAATTGGTCCAATAATTCTGTCACCCCATATCCCGGCCCACACCATCACTTTACCGGCACCTTGCATCTTCGTCGGACTCAGCCAGTTAGGGTTAGCATTACTCCAATAACGTATGTTTTGCCGATTAACCTCTCCATTGACGTAAAAATTTGCTTCATCAGTAAACAAGATCTTACAAACGCATATTCTTAGGGTATCTGAAACATAAAAACAAACGTTTAAATTTTCCTATGTATGGAAACTTACGGCCCACCCTGTAGAAGTAAAGCACAGAATTCTAGAATCGATAGATTCGACTCTAGCAGAACTTAAATTGAACGATTTCAAACTTCTTGTTGAGGTTATATATAGGCCCCCTAATCAAACAGCTGATACGGACGAAGCGTTATATCGTGAACTAAAGAGAATAATAGATAGTGAGCAGGCCTTAGTTATGGGTGACTTAAATTGCGCCAACGTGAATTACAATACAATGCAGGGTGACGCGGAAGGCAATCGTTTAGTTAATTTTCTCGAGGATAGCTTTCTTATTCAAAAGGTTGGGGAACCTACGAGGTTGGACTGTATTTTAGATTTAGTAATGACTACGGATGATAGGCTAATCACGGATCTTCAAGTAATAGAACCGTTAAGCAATAGCGATCACAATATGATAGATTTTGTCCTCTCAGTAAGTCGCTCGAAACCAGCTAACTTGACTAAAATTCCTAATTTCCAGCACGCAGACTTTTGTAAATTTCGAAATGAATTGTCACACGTCAAGTGGGAAAACGTAATGGGGATCTCCAACGCAAAAGTAATGTGGGAATCGTTTGAAACAGTATTTAGGACTATAAATGAAGAATGTGTACCGTACAAGATTAAGCCTGCGAAAGTAAACAAGAAGACATTGTGGTTTACTTCTAGAGTAGGAGATATTATAAAGAGTAGAGATGGGGCTTATAGGCTACATAAATGCGATAAAGACAATTTGTGGTTACGAAACAACATATCTCTAAGGCGTGAAGCGAAAAGTGTAATAAAAAGTCCAAGCTCGAATTTGAAATCTCCATAGCTCGTGACGGCAAAGAAAACCCCAAGCGATTCTTTCAATACATCAAAAATAGGAATCCAGTAAAAAGTGTCTTGGGGCCGTTGAAAAATTCCAAACGCTCGGTTTTTTTGTTTTTTTTTTAATTAATAGCATGGCACCCCCGTCAAGTACTTACAGTCGATGTGAAGGGAAATTTGCCGCTTACAAATTTACAATGGCTAATAATAATGAACAGTTAGTTTGCAGGTGGTGCTCAAGCATGGAAGTGCTGAGAAACGAGTTAGAACGTGAGAGGGAGGCCAGAGTGAGTCTTGAAGAAAGGGTGATGCTCCTGACGGCAAAATTAGAATCCCTTGAGACTCCAGTTACGCCCCTTCCTGCCTCAGTTTCTACTAATAATATAAATAGTACTAATAGCCCTCTCTCTTCCCCTAGTTCCCAACCCTTCGTTCAAGTGCGTAATGGAGCCCCATTGAGAAAACCTAAGACTTGTCTACCAGTAATAACAAACAATAAGTTTTCAGTTTTAGGTTTCGAAGATGCTGAGGAACCGGAAATACGACTCGTTGGTGATTCCATTGTTCGAAGGCAGCTCGAAGAATTTTGTGGGAGAAACCCTCGTCGTAGGCGCCGTTACTGCTACCTTGGCGCCAGGGTGGATGATATAACTAATAGTGTTGACCATTTTACAGACGGAACTTCTGAGGACACAACGTATGTTATTCATATCGGTACTAATAACGTTTTAAATTCTAGATCGGAAGAGCTGTTGGTGAGGTACAGGGACTTACTCGAGCGACTAAAGGAAAAAACTAATAAGATTGTTTTAATAGGTATACTTCCTCGAATTATCCAACGTAGCGATTTCTACAGCAAGGCGACATATAGCAACAACAACCTAAAGTCTCTTTGCCAACAGGAAGGAGTGCATTTTGCGAATTTTTGGAACAGTTTCTACGGCAGGAGGGACTTGTTCCTCGGAGATGGACTTCATCTTAATGACTTTGGAGCTGCGCATTTAGCAAGACTATTTCATAATACTGTCTTTTTTTTTCAGGCTGCCACAACTCGAACGGTCCCGGTGTAATTTCCTCAAATTTCCCCTGCGCTCACGAAAGTGTCGCAATTATAAACAATTTGAAGGTTCTATCCTTAAATGCTCGTAGCCTACGAAATAAAATAAACGAATTGTTTTCTTTAATTGCTTGTAAAGACTATGATTTAATTGCGATAAATGAATCGTGGCTTAGTACTGAAACACGTGACTTTGTAGGGGGGTATCAAATTAGAGGTTATAGACGTTTTGTTAAAAACAGAATAGGTAGGCGAGGAGGCGGTGTTATGTTGTATATCAAAGATAATATTGCGAACGTTATAGAAGTAAAGCACAGAATTCTAGAACCGATAGATTCTACTATAGCAGAACTTAAATTGAACGATTTCAAACTTGTTGTTGCGGTTATATATAGGCCCCCAAATCAAACAGCTGATACGGACGAAGCGTTATATCGTGAACTAAAGAGAATAATAGGTAGTGAGCAGGCCTTAGTTATGGGTGACTTTAATTGCGCCAACGTGAATTACGATACAATGGAGGGAGACGTGGAAGGTAATCGTTTAGTTAATTTTCTCGAGGATAGCTTTCTTATTCAAAAGGTTGGGGAACCTACGAGGTTGGACTGTATTTTAGATTTAGTGATAACTACGGATGATAGGCTAATCACGGATCTTCAAGTAATAGAACCGTTAAGCAATAGCGATCACAATATGGTAGAGTTTGTCCTCTCAGTAAGTCGCTCGAAATCAGCTAACTTCACTAAAATTCCTAACTTCCAGCACGCAGACTTTTGTAAATTTCGAAATGAATTGTCACACGTCAATTGGGAAAACGTAATGGGGATCTCCAACGCAAAAGTAATGTGGGAATTGTTTGAAACAGTATTTAGGACTATAAATGAAGAATGTGTACCGTACAAAATTAAGCGTGCGAAAGTAAACAACAAGCCCTTGTGGTTTACTTCTAGAGTAGGAGACATTATAAAGAGTAGAGATGGGGCTTATAGGCTACATAAGTGCGATAAAGACAATTTGTGGTTACGAAACAACTACATATCTCTAAGGCGTGAAGCGAAAAGTGTAATAAAAAAGTCCAAACGCGAATTTGAAATCTCCATAGCTCGTGACCGTGAAGAAAACCTCAAGCGATTCTTTTCAATACGTCAACAATAGAAACCCAGTAAAAAGTGTCTTGGGGCCGTTGAAAAATGTTAACGGAGAGCTAGTTTCTGAAAACAAGCAAATGGCTACCTTGCTAAACGAATTTTTTGCGTCAGTTTTTACTATAGAAGATGTAACGAATATCCCTACGGTCATAGACAATACCTTTTGATAATGGTAATATTTTGGATAATATTGTGGTTAGTGAAAGGGAGGTAATGCACTATATTGATAAAATGACAATGCGTAAATCACCGGGGCCGGACTCCATATATCCCATACAACTAAAAGAATTAAAAGAAAGCATTGTTGTGCCGCTAACAAAGATTTTTAATGCATTTATTTCTGAGGGGTGCGTACCAGATAATTTCAAGGTAGCAAATGTAACACCTATTTTTCAGAAAGGCGATAAAGGTGCGGCGGGAAATTATAGGCCAATCAGTTTAACGTCTGTTGTAGGTAAGCTACTGGAATCAATAATTAGGGATCGTATAGTCGAACACTTAGAATTACATAACTTGGTTAGAAATACGGGAGGTTGATGTAATGTATTTAGATTTTCAAAAAGCGTTTGACACCGTACCGCACAAAAGACTCATTGAAAAAACTAAGGCTCATGGAATCAGGGGTGCAGTAATAAATTGGATAGAAGAGTGGTTGCGAGGTAGGAAACAGAGGGTGGTCGTTGATGGAGTGGAGTCTTCATGGGCTAGTTAGACCCCATTTGGAATACGCAATCCAATTTCGGAATCCGTATATGCTAAATATATAGACAAAATCGAAAGAGTTCAAAGACGAGCAACTGAGATGATTCCGTTGCTTAGGTCAAAGTCGTACGAGGATAGGCTCTAGGAGTTAAAATTTACTACACTCGAGACGAGGAGGCTAAAGGGTGATCTAATCCAGGTTTTTAAAATTACGAATGGGTTCGGTAACGTAAATAGGGATAGCTTTTTCGAAATATCACAATATAGTAGAACTAGAAATAACGGGTGTAAACTGATAAGTAGAAGGTTTGAGACAGCAGTTGCCAAAAACTTTTTTACACATAGAATAGTAAATAGCTGGAATAGTTTGCCAGTAGAAGTAATTAGTAGAACATCTATAAACATGTTTAAAAACCGATTAGATGCATATGTTGATGGACTGGATATAGTTTGAAGTAGTAAAATTAAGGCTTTTGTGGTTTGGAACCCAAATAAAATTGTAGGTCCCCTCCGCCACCACGGAGGACATGCGTATACAAAATTACAAACACAGTTAGGTAGACCAGCCATGAGTGGATCCTAGGGTCTTTGTTGGTTTGCAGCATTATTATAACATTATAGTTTGTTCTGCCCATGGCAATTTCCCCATTGCCAGTAGACTTTATCGCAAATCCCGAGGCAATGTAGTTATTTAATACAGTAAATTAATATTTTGTATTTATTTAAATAAAAGTGTTTGCATTACGATAGTTGGAGGAAAGGTACAGGGAAGGACAGAAGGCATTGCACATGGTTTTCATAGACTTAGAGAAGGCGTATGATAGAACACCGAGACAAGAGGTTTGGAGGTGCCTGAGGGAGAAGATGGTCCCAGAGAAGTACGTCAGATTGATTCAGGAAGTGTATAGAGGGGTTACGACGAAAATGAGGTGTAGTGTTGGTGTGACGGAGAGTTTTGGAGTTGGGGTTGGTCTGCATCAGGGGTCAGCACTGAGTCCATTCCTATTCAACTTGGTGTTGGATGTGTTGACTGAGGAGGTTAGAGGGGTTGCTCCTTGGTGCATGATGTATGCCGATGATGTAGTGTTGTGCGCAGAGACAAGATAGGAGGTAGAACAACAGTTAGAAAATTGGAGGGAGGCAGTGGAAAGTAGAGGTATGAAAGTTAGACGGAAGAAGACTGAATATCTGAGATATAATGTACAACCGGATGAAGGAGGGGGAGTGATGTTAAACGGTGAACTGATCAAACGGGTAGATCGTTTTAAATACTTGGGATCAACAATCGAGGCAGAGGGGAGAGCAGAGGGAGAGGTGAATCGTAGGATACAGTCGGGATGGAGGAGCTGGAGAGAGGTGTCGGGAGTTCTCTGTGATCGTAGGATGCCGGTGAAGCTGAAAGGGAAGGTCTTCAAAACAGTGGTTAGGTCAACCATGTTGTACGGAATGGAGACGGTGCCAATGAAGAAGACGTGACAGAAAGATGGATGTGGCTGAAATGAAAATGTTGCGATGGATGTGCGGTGTAACTATCATAGAAGGGATCGAATCAGAAACGAACGCATTAGAGCAACGGTGAAAGTAGTAGAGGCGTCAAGAAAAGTCCAAGAAGCCAGACTGAGATGGTATGGGCACATGATGAGAAGAGAGGAGGATTACGTGGGACGTAGGGTGCTGGAAATGGAGATGCCGGGACGGAGAAGAAGAGGTAGACCGAAGACGAGGTGGAGGGATTGCGTGGCGGCAGACATCCGGGAGAAAAATTTGGATGAGGACATGGTGCGTGACAGAAGGGAATGGAGGAGACTCATCAACAACAGCGAACCCATATAGAGATGGGATTTAAGCTGCAGAAAAAGAAGATTTATTAAATAAAAGTACTGTATACCAGGGCCGTTTCTAGCCATTAGGGAGCCCTAAGCAGTATACCCATTTGAGGCCCCACCCCTCCATCCACCAACTCACGCCTTACTACATCACCTCAGCACACACATACAAAAAATGGCTGTGTTAATAAAAAACAATTATGAAACAATTTTAATGAAACATTTATGTCCAAAACAACAAATATGTACTTTCAGAAGACAAACAGAAAAAATACTCCATGAAATTCCTGAAAATTAGCTTATACATTATTTAGAATAAATGACACAGAACTATGTATAAAAAAATAATGCAATTATCAACTACCAAACAATTACTAACTCTACGATACAATCGTGTAATAGCTAACAGTTATACAGAACAGTTTGTATCTTCAAAATGTTTGCCTCCTAGATTTTTTCTGGGCGAAATCATCAATAACATCATCATATAAAATCTCCCTGCCAACATCCTGGTTGATGTTTATGATGCCAAGGCCACTGAGGCGATCCTGCCCCATTGATGATCTGAGGTAGTTCTTGATTAGCTTCATCTTAGAGAAGCTCCTCTCGGCTGACGCTACTGTCGCAGGTAGAGTGCGGGCAATTCTTAGTGCAACCCAGAGATTGGGTATAGTTCCTCCAGTTGCTTCTGATGAATGAAGGAGAGAAGCTCCAATGCAGTCATGTTGTGTGAAGGTAAAGTCGGCAAGTTCTTAATTTCGAGGGCCAGTTCTCTTACATCAATGTCAGAGTCAGCTCCAGAGCTCAGTATCTTAGAGAGCTTTTCACACTTGCAGGACAAGTCTTCCTTGTTCATTGTGGTGAAGTTTAGGAGAACCCCAAATATGTCCCTCACATCATCTAATGTTTTGAATATCTCATTTATTGACCCGATGGCACAATCCACCACCACATTGAAAAATATGACTTCCAGCCTCTTTAAGGCTTCTGTAAATGGTTCGTCAGGAGCTTCGTAAGCAAAGTGCTTTTTTGTGGATCTGAGCCTCTTCTCCTTCAGCACAGCCTCCACATTCATTTCCTCACATATGTCCCTAGCTACGACTTGTGCTGCAACAAAACCTGTGTTTCTGTAGCTGGTGAGTGAATCTTTTGTTTTTGTGAGGAGGTTGACTGCCACATCAAACTGCATTGTAGGAGACTGCAGAAGTTTGCTCACATGGTTAACTGCATGGAGAATGTCATACCATACTACTGTGCAAATCTGAAAGCGATAAGACCCTACCTCCTCTGCAAGTGCTTGTCCTTCAGTCCTGGCTATGGCATCTGTGGCATTGTTTCTGACTTCTAACAGGGCCTCTGATGTTGTGGCTCTGGTATCGCACAGCCTCAATGCTCTTAAGCCGGCTCTCCCACCTGGTTTCACTCCAAGACTTGAGTGTTATGTTCACGTGCTTCTTTAGGATTGTCCATCTCTGTGTAGCTGCTGCAAAAAGGTTGTACAATTTTTGTACGTTGCCAAAGAAGCTGCTGGCATCTGTGGAAGCTTTAGCTGCATCAGCCACTACAAGATTCAGAGTGTGAGTCCCACATGGAACATAGAGTGCACGACAGTTCTTCTCTAATAACCTTGCCTGAACACCTTTGTTCTTGCCCTTCATGTTCGCTCCGTTGTCATATGACTGTCCTCTGCAGTCATCAAAGTGAATATTCAGTTCATCTAGTCTCTTCAGAATCAGAACTGATAAACCCAGGCCTGTACTTTCTGAAGCCTCAAGAAAGCCCAAGAAGTAGTCTTTTATTTCTGGTACTTCACCCATTTTAACAGTTCTGATAATAATCGACATCTGTTCTTGGTGGCTTATGTCTGGAGTGCAGTCTAAAATGAGAGTAATATTTAGCTTGTTTTGTTTCTGCAACAATGGCATCCAAAATCTTCCCACTAATGGACCCAATGAGCTCATTTTGAATGATGTTTCCTAGGTAACTTTGAATATTGGCCACTTTCGACTCTGCTGATGTGTTGTTTCATCACTGGATCAAATTTGGCAAGCAACTCAACCTCCTTCAAGAAGTTGCCATTGTCTCGATTGTACAATGTAGAGGAAGACCCCCTGAAAGCAAGGTTTCTCTCCGCCAGTGATTGGATTATACTTACAAGACGTGTGAGAACCTCTCGCCAGCGTCTTCGCTCTATCTCCATTAATGACATTTCAGTTTGGTCAATGGTCCTCCCAGTTTTTAGCCGCAGTTCCAGATCCTTCCATGTTGCCATGTTATCTGCATATTCTGAACTATTTTCATGGCCTTTCAGAAGCGAACCAATAAAGAGCATCATTCCTTCTAGAGTACATCAGCCAGCTTCGCTTTATTTTTTCCCCATTAATTAATGTTCTGTACATGTAATGGTGATGAACGCTTCTACCGTCCTCTCTTTTAGGGAATGTGAAATCTGGACTGATTTGAAATGGTCCTCGAGACACCAGATCTGTCTTCAAGGCATCTGACAGGACAACTGGCCAGTCATACGGATCAAGCGGTGGAGCAGATCTTGGTTCTTGTTGCTCAGTAGAAATGCCTGTGTGTGCTGTTTGAAGCTGAACAGAAGATGGGCCACTTGTTGGTTCATGGCTCTACCTCTACTGGTATTTGAGGTTGCATAGAGGATGTCCTGCTGTTGGCTTATGATGCTCATCAGGCTTTACTGAGGATGGCTTTTCCAAATATTTCAGTAGTGCTCCTGAGAAGAACATAACATTACATATTCTCTTAATATTTGCTAAAATACTCTTTCTTATCTTGTTTGATAATTGATCTGTGTGAACAGAATTTGAGGTGATGTGATCCATTAAATTTCACATTTCGAAATATTATAAATATTACAGAGACTAGCTTACTCTACACGATTCCTGAGCACTTGCCTAGCTTGATGGTCTACCTAACCTAGTTGCCTGAACTGTAATCATAAGAATATACAAGTGGCACATCTCACCTGTGCTACTGGAAAGCTTCTCCTCTATTTTCTTCTTTTTCCGTTTTTCAGCTCCTGATGGATAATGTCGTTTCATTTTCCAAGATGCACGAAGTCACATCTAGTTAACCACAACTAATCTGCTAAATAATAATAATCATGATAATAATGATGATGATAATGATAATAATAATAATAATAATAATAATAATAATTGTTATAATTGTAACGTTAATCAAATACATTCAAATAATCAGATCATTTAGGTTTTAACCAACAAAATTCACATTATCTGAAAAAGATGAGAAAAGAATTAATAAACTTAAAAACATAACGAAAATAATCCTAAGTTTTAAAGTGTTACAAAATCTCTTAATAATTAGTAAATTAGTGAAATAATGTTTTACAATACTAGAAAAATTAAGCATTTAGGAAAGTATAAGCATATAGTAAGAATAAAGTTAAATAATATAGAAATGAGATCTCACAATAGTTATTTACACATAACGACCAAAATGTTTCGTTTGGCTCCGTTTTATCACATTTGTCTCATACAAAAACTTTAATTAATACGACAATAATAATAATAATAATGATAATAATAATAATAATAACAATAATAATAATAACAATAATATTAATAATAACTTCAGCTATATTCCTACTGTTGGTCACTGAGCTATGACCTGGGAGCCTGTCTAGGGGCCCCCTAGTAGCAGCGGGAACGGCCCTGCTGTATACAGTACCATATTGTAGGCACGTTTTTAGGCCAGAATTAAATTAGGCTTTGCTGTGGACTGTATTGTAAACTGTATGACAGGCATGTATAGTTTTTCCATACAGACCTTGTACATATGTGGTGTGGGTTGAGCGAACTCCTTATTTAGGGCCTGTACAAGAAATAGCCCCTAGACTGTATGAGGTGTTTAGAAAAACAAACTATGATTGAAAATTTTAGTATATATATATATATATATATATATATATATTAGTGGTGCACCTGATATCCGCATCATTTTTAACATCCGCATCCGCACTTCTGACTGCGGATGTTATGCGGATATTACCTCTAATAAATTATGCAATTTACAATTAAATTAGCTTATAAAGTAGCTTATAAGGCCCAGTCATGCACATTTCATGTAAAGTATTAATTATATTAATGAACAAACAAATATATAAACCTCAAAATATAAATACCTGGTAACACAGAAAATTGAATGAAACTTGTTTCATTGAATTTTCTGTGGCTGAAACTCTTGAGAAAGTTATTATTTTTATCATAATGAAAACATTAATATTAATTTTAATTCTTTTGCATTGCCTGCCATAATAGTAATATCACGAAATTTGAAAAATTATGCCATATATTCATAATTCTATATTATATTGATAGATTAGCTAAATATCCGCATCCGCGGATATTGAAATTAAAGATCCGCATCCGCAGATGTTGAAAACTGACATCCGGTCCACCACTAATATATATATATATATATATATATATATATATATATATATATATGAAAAATTATTTCACGAAAGTGACACGTGAAAAGTATTTATGATGAATAAAACCACGAAGGAAAAAGAAACACAAAGGGGTGCTCAAGCGCTTTCGTCTAATGACATCCTCAGGAACACTGGAGTGAAAGGACAGATCAAGGCAATATATAGGTTACAAAAATAAACATACATACATACACATTCACATATATATACATATATATATATATACATATATATATATATATATAAATATATACATATATATAGTAAGCATAGAAAAAAATTGTGGGAGGAGCCAACATTTATATGGTCACAGAAGAATAAAGAAATAAAAATAAATATAAATATAAATTGAGAAAAAATTAATTACAAAATAGTGCCTTAGTGATATATATGTCACAGCCTAAATAATCATAAAGAAATAAACAGGCAAATAAAAAAACCCATAAATACATATACATACATATATATATATATATACATATATATACACATAAATATATATATATATATATATATATATAAAGACACTTTTAGCACTTTGGCCGACCTTCCATATAAATTCAAATGGCTTTTTTATGGAACAGGTCACAAAAGAATAAAGAAATAAAAATAAATATAAATATTGTAAGTGGAGTCTACCAATTCAAGCTCAAGAGGGAGGTTTTACAATCGATTTAATAGATGCTGCCAAATTGATATATATGTCACATTATTAAAAAATAAAAATTGAAAGATAAATTTTAAGAGAGGCACACCAATTTATAAGGGAAAAATTACCACATATGCATATTATAGTCACAAACGAATACAAAAGTACAATAAATATAAATTGGAAAACAAAATGATCCCTAGATGATATATAAAGAACAATAAAATATATATACAACATATTTACGGTATATATACGAAATATAAACGCAATATATACAGAATATATATATATATATATATATATGCATAAGGGAAAAAAAAATTACCAAATTTGTTTTTATAATTATTGTCTGAGAAAACGGTAGGTCGCAAAAGAATAAAGAAATAAAAATAAATATAACTTGAAAAAATTACAAATAATACACGTACACATATATACCCGCATACCCAAATATATATATACATATACACACATATATACACACACACACACACACACACATATATATATATATTATATATACAAGCTTGACCTTCACGAAATGAGAAATCATCCCGCAGAACCTTTGTGAGGTTGTAAGGTAAGGTAAGGTACATACACATATACATATATATATATATATTTAACTGCATACATACATACATACATACATATACACACATACATACATACATATACACACATATACATACAAACACATTTAACTGCAATGACCACACACATACGCACATACACATACATACATACACATACACTCATACAGCAAAAAATTGAAAAATAAAATTGTAAGGGAAACAACAGACAAAAACAAATTTTTTACCAAAGATTTAACAACCTGCCCTTTTTGTTTAAATCCATTCTGAAGGAATTCAGAGCAACGGGATCAAGTTGAAACAGACCTTTACTCATGTTAAGGTTATTTGTAAGTTGAATTATAGCCGACTCAAGAATATTTCTATTAACAATGTTGCTAGAGTGAAACAAAACTGAAACATTATTCCAATCAATACAATGGGATAACTCTGACAAATGGACAAAAAGGGCACTGGACAACTGTCCCGTTCTAACGGAATATTGATGCTGTTTTACACGCGTTTGCAAATCCTTTCCCGTCTGACCTATGTAAAAGGAATCACATTGCTTACACCCAATTTTATAGATAATGCCTAAATTATTGGTAGGGCTATTTTTTACTATGATGTTTTTCACAATATTGTTATATGAAAAAACTACACTGATATCCAAAAGTTTAAGTACATTAGCAATGCCTAAGAAGCCCGGGAAAAATGGAAGTACTAAAATATTCTTTGACAAGGTGCGAGTGTTATTATTCACACGATAGAAGGTTCGTTTAGCCTTATTAAGACAAGATTCCATGAACGCAGATGGGTAACACAACTCACTTCCAATACCGTTGATATTTTCCAATTCGGCATCGATGTATTCAGGACTGGCGATCCTAAGAGCGCGGAGAAACATTGAGGAAAATATGGCCTTTTTAATAGGGGTGTCATGTCCAGAGTAAAAGTGTACGTAGGACAAATTGTTTGTTTTTTTCCGATATATACTAAACTTAAAACCCGGGCTATCCCTATGAACACGCACATCCAAAAACGGGATTGAGTTGTCTTGTTCCACTTCTAAAGTAAATTTAATGGAGGGGACTTGGTCATTTAACTGAAGGAGGAAGTCATCCAGGTCACGATTCATGGGCCAGATACACAAAATATCGTCGACGTACCGCAACCAAGGGATGCCAACCCCCAGGATTCTCGGAATGTAAGTAATTTCAAAAAACTCCATATAAATATTGGAGAGAAGGGGCGACAAAGGGTTGCCCATGGCCATCCCAAAAACTTGTTGATAATGCTCGCCATTGAAAGTGAATTTACAATCCTTGATACAAAGCTTAATAAGCTCCAAAACAGTGTGTGCAGGTAATGGTAAATCATAATTATGTAATTCTCTGGCGAGAAAGTCAAGCATATCATCAATCGGAACTTTTGTGAACAATGAACAAACGTCGAAACTGATCAATCTATCGTTGGTATTAATGCGAACATTATTCAATTTTTCAGTGAGATCCATGGAATTTTTTACGTGTGAATCAGAGACAGTTCCAAGAATGGGGGACAAAACATTAACAAGCCATTTGGAGAGTTTATAGGTAATAGAGCCCACCGAGCTAATAATAGGGCGCATAGGGTTACCCGGTTTGTGGGTTTTAATAAGACCATAAAGATAAGGCAAAGCAGGTGAAGTGGACAAAAAAAGGGGAATTAAATCCTTATGATCTTTGAGAATGCGTTTCAAGCCACTATTGAAAGATTTGATGACATCATCCTGTGGGTTCTTCCTAAGTTTCACGTATGTGGCGGGGTCCTGAAGCAGCTCATTCATCTTTCCAATGTAATCCACTTTGTCCATAATGACTAAGGTGTTAGCCTTGTCTGCTTTAGTAATATGGAGCTCACTATCTTTTTTTAATTGTGAAAGGCTATTGCGGAAACGTTTAGGAAAGTTATCTTCGTAAGAAATATTCGCAGCACCATAGACCAGGCCTTTAACTATGTTAACTAAAAACTGAGGAAGGTTACACTGTTTTTCAAAACGAGCAAGACTATGACAAATTTGTAAAGCAGTAGGTTTTTTAACAATATAAAAGGACATACCAAATCCAAGGGCACTTTTTGCATCGTCACTAATGTTTTTCGAAGAAAGGTTCAAAACACACTTTGAGCTTGCTTTTTTACTCCACTGACTATTTCGAATGAGACTTTTAATTTTGCGATCCAAAATGTTTCGAAGTGAAGAAGTTCTCCGACGCAACTCGTTGTAAATTTCATCAAACAAAGGTTGGATCCACGGTTGGGGAATAACAGTCAAAACATTACGTTTGGCAATGCCTAAATTTTTGAAGGTGGACCACTCATTTTGTCTGGTGACTTCAATATGTTTCTTTAAAATTACTCTGCTAAAGTTGTTGAACGGATGGTCGTCCATTTCTCTGAGGCGAATCGGAAGGAGGGACTTGGGAAGGACCTGCTCCTCCAGACAATTAGTAAGAAACTTCCGTCGGATCCGAATTGCATGCCCCTTCATTAATGTAGAAGCAAACACCGACACAAACGGGGACAATAGAGGGAACAGCAAGGCGAAGGAACGCGTGGTGTTCATTATATGAAAAATTATTTCACGAAAGTTGTTGTTTCCCTTACAATTTTATTTTTCAATTTTTTGCTGTATGAGTGTATGTGTATGTATGTATGTGTATGTGCGTATGTGTGTGGTCATTGCAGTTAAATGTGTTTGTATGTATATGTGTGTATATGTATGTATGTATGTGTGTATATGTATGTATGTATGTATGTATGCAGTTAAATATATATATATATATATGTATATGTGTATGTACCTTACCTTACCTTACAACCTCACAAAGGTTCTGCGGGATGATTTCTCATTTCGTGAAGGTCAAGCTTGTATATATATATATATATATATATGTGTGTGTGTGTGTTTGTATATATGTGTGTATATGTATATATATATTTGGGTATGCGGGTATATATGTGTACGTGTATTATTTGTAATTTTTTCAAGTTATATTTATTTTTATTTCTTTATTCTTTTGCGACCTACCGTTTTCTCAGACAATAATTATAAAAACAAATTTGGTAATTTTTTTTCCCTTATGCATATATATATAATATATATATATATTCTGTATATATTGCGTTTATATTTCGTATATATACCGTAAATATGTTGTATATATATTTATTGTTCTTTATATATCATCTAGGGATCATTTTGTTTTCCAATTTATATTTATTTGTACTTTTGTATTCGTTTGTGACTATAATATGCATATGTGGTAATTTTTCCCTTATAAATTGGTGTGCCTCTCTTAAAATTTATCTTTCAATTTTTATTTTTTAATAATGTGACATATATATCAATTTGGCAGCATCTATTAAATCGATTGTAAATCCTCCCTCTTGAGCTTGAATTGGTAGACTCCACTTACAATATTTATATTTATTTTTATTTCTTTATTCTTTTGTGACCTGTTCCATAAAAAAGCCATTTGAATTTATATGGAAGGTCGGCCAAAGTGCTAAAAGTGTCTTTATATATATATATATATATATATATATGTATGTGTATATATATGTATATATATATATATATGTATGTATATGTATTTATGGGTTTTTTTATTTGCCTGTTTATTTCTTTATGATTATTTAGGCTGTGACATATATATCACTAAGGCACTATTTTGTAATTAATTTTTTCTCAATTTAATTTATATTTATTTTTATTTCTTTATTCTTCTGTGACCATATAAATGTTGGCTCCTCCCACAATTTTTTTCTATGCTTACTATATATATGTATATATTTATATATATATATATATATGTATATATATATATATGTATATATATGTGAATGTGTATGTATGTATGTTTATTTTTGTAACCTATATATTGCCTTGATCTGTCCTTTCACTCCAGTGTTCCTGAGGATGTCATTAGACGAAAGCGCTTGAGCACCCCTTTGTGTTTCTTTTTCCTTCGTGGTTTTATTCATCATATATAATATATATATATATATATATGGTTTTGCATTTTGGAAAAAATGGTATAACATAGCACATGATTGCCATGAGCTTCAGCACCACTGCCGTAAACAAACTTTCTAATGTTTAAATAATAATTATCTCCTTATGCCCAAACGGCCAGCGTTGCTATGGACAGCCTACTTGATTTTTTTCATCTCGCATGCGTTCTTTTAAGAGACACGTGGAGAAAACGTTTAATCCGACTTTATTACGTCGATTAAGGCCGAAAGCTTTTAGGTTATCTTTATAGCACACGTTCTAATATTAAATTCACAATATGAAAATTTGAGACGAGCGAAATAAGAGTACATAAGAATACAATTTCACCTGTGCACGGACTGCTCTTCGATTGCATCAGCTTGGATCAAGTCGTTTCGGATTTGTTCACACAAAACCTGAGCATTCACAAAAGATTTGGGGTGATTCACTGATTTGTATTCCTCGACATAATTTTTCTGGACAGAATCGTTCCCCTTGGATCCCTTAATAAGTGAATAATCCCAATGTTCAGTGAATCATCCTTCAAGAGTTCGATAATAGGTTTAAAGCTATGAGGAAATTTCACCAGGTGAATTTTTGAGGTGGAGCACAATGTTTCATGAATTTTGATTACATTTCTATCACAAAAGGAGGGAAAAATTTCAGGACCGCATAACTCCTGTGTATATACATTTAGATAATATAAAGCAGAAATTTCACTTATGAGGTAATCCTTTGAGTACCTTGAGAACTGACATAACGAAATTTCTCTTAGATAATTCTTATTATCCGGAGCTGTATGTCCAGAGGCGTACCAATACTT
Source organism: Bathynomus jamesi (assembly GCA_023014485.1). Classification (NCBI taxonomy): domain Eukaryota; kingdom Metazoa; phylum Arthropoda; class Malacostraca; order Isopoda; family Cirolanidae; genus Bathynomus; species Bathynomus jamesi. The sequence continues at coordinate 694,062 of JAJOZX010001293.1, forward strand.
TTTGCAGCTCGGGGCGAAAATGCCAACGCCGCTGCCCCCCCCCCCCCGCAACAATTTTCAATTTTAAAAACAATTCCTTTACAAAAATACACTTCTAAACAAAACTTTTGTTGGAAGAAAAACTTAAATAAAGCAACTTCAATTTTAACAATACTACATAATGTACCCTACATAATACACTACATAATTTTAACAATAACTATATAATGTACAATGCCTAGTTAAATTTTCGGACTTTCATAACAGAAAATTCATGAATGATTTTTTCTATGTCCATTGTCTCTGCAACTTCGCGTTCAATTGAAATAATTGCCAAATTGCTCAGTCTAGATTGACTTATAGTTGACCTGAGGTAAGTTTTTATAAGTTTCAGTTTCGAGAAACTTCGTTCGCAACTTGCCACGGACATGCATGTAGTTAGACAGATCCGGAGGGTAGTTGTTATATGAGGCAAAGATTCCACTAGATCCCATTTAACGATCCACTGAAGTAGTTTTAACATATCCCAGTTCTTTGGATCATCGTCGACGCTTATGCTTTCGAAACTGAGCAAATGTCTGCGCAAACGCTTTATTTCTTCCATTGTAGATGGAAGAAAAATTATTGACCTTGGTATTAATTTCTTCATCTTTGGACTGATTCAAAAGGTACGAAGGAGACAGAAATTCAAAGCGATCATTCATGTTTTTAAGACAAACTGTGCGTTTTTCAATTTCTGCTAATAAACGATCCATGATTTCAAAAAATTCTCTGCGTACATCCTCTTGCACGGGTTGGAGGGTTGCATTTTAAAACATAAAAACCCAAAATTTTGCATACTGCGCCCGCCTGACAGTAACTTGCCGCCCCTCGGGAAGTGCCGCTCGGGGCGGTCGCCCCTCTCGCCCCTCCCTTGATACGCCACTGTGTATGTCCTTTGAAAGTAAAGAATTGTTCAAATGTAAAATGTACCCCAGGATTTTCAGCAATTAAATTTGCAGTAAATGTAGATCCAGTTCTTGGTTTAGACATAATGAAGACATTCCGAAATTTAGGAATTATTCTTCCTATCCCAAGAGATTTGTCTATTGTTTTCCTTTTCGGTCGATTTTCATTCGTCACACAAAACACTAAATAAAAAGTCATTATCACTAGAAAAGCAACTTTAACAATTAATTTCGTTTCCATTATCAATTCAAAAATGACACTTCAAAAATGACTGATAAATTAAGGGACGAATATGGATCACAATTTCATTTTCAGAAAAAGCAAATATTAAGTTGCCGTATGAGGAAACCGTTGCTTATAATTATAAACGGTTGCTTAAAATTTCCTCCGCTTTTTCCTTGTTTTAATTGTCGGGTTAAATGTTTTGGATATTATGCAGCTAAAGGGTGTCGCGGCTTTATAAACATACACTACCCTTTTCGACTTTAGAAATCTATGTACATCACACTACAATTAATTATATACTGGGGAAATATTATTTTATGGTGAAGTTTAAGGAAATTATGTTAAAAAAAGTTCGAATTTGCCGCTATCGCCGCCATGATCAACATGGCGGACGTCAACCAATCACCAAGTGACAAGCGCTCTCGTGACGTCATCCAGCCAATCAAATTTAAACCTGGCTGTATCCCAAGTTTAAAATCGCGCAGTTTCTCAGTGTAGATTCCAACATGGTGTGCGAAACTTGCAAACTTAATTATATCGAAGTTGATCGTTATTTTTTTAAAATTATTGTTGTAGTGTGAGCATGTGATATAATGCAGTGCTGCCCCCGGTCAATTGAATGCCCGGTTAGGTAAATTGAATGACCGGTTAAATCAATTGAATGCCCCGTTAGATCAATTGAATGCCCGGTTAGGTCAATTGAATGCCTGGTTAGGTCGATTGAATGCCCGGTTAGGTCAACTGTACGCCCTTGACGATTGGTTAGGTTAGGTTGTCATGATATTTTCCTTAGTTTTAACGAAAATATCACGACTTAACCTAACCACTCGTCAAGGGCGTACAGTTTGACCTAACCGGGCATTCAATTAACCTTAGTTATTTAAATGGTGATAATTATTGTTTTTTTTCTGCATTATTTGGTGATAATTCTTGTTTTTTTCTGCTACTTTCTCGTGCTTTGAGCAGTGGTCCTTGTCTATCCAAAATACCTTAAAATTGGTGTTTTTTCAAAATTCCACAACTATTGACAATATCTCCTGTAGAAAAAAACAAAATTTATCACCGAATTCGGCGACGCCCCTTAGCTGCATAATTACCAATGTTTTGCATATATTTTCCTTAGTGAGGATTTATATATATATATATATATATATATATAATGTGACGTTTTCGCACGAAAAATATACATACAGACCCTTACAATCACATATACTATTAAGTACGGAGCCCCGTAAGCCAGCGCATTTTAAGCTTATTTTGTGTAAAAACCATCTAAAAATGTCAGTGCAACTGCCATTTTTGAACAGCCACTATACAGCCATCCATATGAAATATGTACCCTTTCCAACAAAAGTTTGGATAAAACGGTCACATTGGTGCAATCTAAGCTCTATTATGATGTAATTACTTGTATTTTCTGAAATTTGAAATCAGGTATTGATCCTATAGTTTTCATATTTAACAAAGAAAGTAACTATTTTATTCACACATTTATTGATTTCATGCATACAGTTATTTAGTGTATACGCGTTTAACAGTATAACATATCTATGGATAACGAAATCATTAGCAGAGATCCAAATGAAACTTTCAAGTATAAGGCAAGTCAAACGGATGCAGAAACAACTAGATCAGTTGAGACAGAAGAAACGCACATCTGTTTAACATATGTAAAATTTTAAAACAGGATAATCGCATGGAAAAATAATTTAGGGGCTACTTGACAAAAAAATATGTACTTTATCAAATACACAATTACTTTACTAAATCAAAATCGAATACTTTAGTAAATACGCTATACGTGTTTAAACACGTCCAAACGTGTTTGGACGTGTTAAAAAACAACACGTCGAAATATCGTTTAAATAACATATATATATATATATATATATATATATATATATATATATATATATATATATATTATATATACATATATACCTTAGTTGTAATTACCGCAGATTTTTTTCCTTGGATTTCCAAGGGGGGACGAGCCTCCGTCGCCCGCCTTTTGGCTACGTCCCTGACTGTATATATAAATAATGTATTATATATTATATTTTTAATATGATTTGTTCATTAAATGAAATTTAATGATTTCTTAATTAATATTATTGTTGATTAAAAGGTTATAAAATTATTATTGTGGTGGATAATGATTATTTCAAAACAGACAAGAGAATTTGGGGTTTTAAAAGGTAACCAATCACGTGAAAGCTTACATGTTTAACCAACAGCAGAAAGCATTACAGTTTGTAGCAGTGTTTGTTAAGTGCCCTTTTCTCGAGGCATTTTCATTTAAGAAAACGGATTACTTCCTTTCGTGATAGATTTCAGTCCAAACTTCTATAACTTAGATACCGGATAACATAGTACCAGTCAAGTTAATACAGTGGCGCTCATAAGTATTCGTACAGAGAAATATTTCAGTTATATTCACCCTTATCTTTTGTCTTTTTCATTTGGAAAAATTTAAGAAATAAAAAAATTAATTTAACTCGAACATATAAGGTAAAACATTAAAGAATTTGAGGAAATAAAAAATGTCAAAATACAAAAGTTTTCGTACAGTTATTCACAAAATAACTTAATACTTTGTGTGTCCACCTTGGGCTTGAAGAATTTAAAATTTTTATCAGTAGTTGGTTGTTTATTGATTGGAGACTGTTGGCATTTCTGAATTGTAGAGCTTTCTCTTTGAATCTTCATGGAAGACGGATGACCTTAGAAACCATTAGTAAGCAATGGGTCGTGGTGGTAGAGAATTGTCTACAGATCTTAAGAAATCTGTTATTCGGAGGATTCAAGTGTGGAATACGAGAACAAGTAAGGTCGTTGCGTACATATACGCAACATCCACCTTGGAATGAAAATGAGTATAGAGGAAGTAGGGGGTTGCTGTCAGTCGTTCCAGATACCCGAGTTTCAGTGAGGAAGAGAAGGTGAGGTTTAGAGGAGGAGAGGTGGTGTTCAACAGATCTAAAATTTGAGGAGAGGCCACGAATGTTGCAGAAGTTTATGAAAAGTGAATGAGGCAGAGGCCCAGAACATCTCGAATAGGCAGTATCAGAATCAGGACCGAATTAACAACGGTGCCTTCGGAATACAGGCCGGGGGCCCGACATCTTGGAGTTCTTCAAGTTCCCTTGAACTTTGCCTTTATTCGCCATTACTTTTATTCATCATTTATCAGCTAACTGCTACGCAGGAAGAACATTGAAAAAATAGTATCCATCATTCAACATTAAGAGAGTTATAATTGCAAATATTAGGGATGTGATTTTTCCACTTTTTTCCTGATTTCTGTTTTTTCTGAGCGTTCAGATTGAAACATCAGTTGCACAACGCCGAGAAGCTTATCGAGAGCTATGAAAAGACTGTATTTCTGAAGTACTTTCCTGCCCAAGACGAAGAGCATTTGCGACTGAGAACCATTCGTCTGACCTCAAAATACAAGGATTTTTATTCAGATTCTGTTGATAAATTTGAACATTTCTATGATTTCATGACCCGGCTGAAAGAGAGGATGGATTCACCGGCTTCAGTGCTTAAGTTCATCAAACGGCAGAGTTTGGATGCAACATTTCCCAGTGTCACCATTGCCCTGAGAATTTTCCTGTCACTGCATGTGACAGTATGTGAGGGTGAGCGTAGCTTTTCGAAAATGAAATTAGTGAAGAATATGCTACGTGCGATCATGGACTAAGATAAGTTGCCGTCATATCCATTGAAAGCGATCTGACACGCATGATTGACTTTGATGATGTGGTTTCTCAGTTTGCTGTCATGAAATCTCGAGAGGCAATTTTTAACTATGAATGTCACATTGTGGTTTCTCAGTTTGTTTTCATGAAATCTCGGAGGGACAATTTTTAACTATGAATGTCACATTTGTATTATACCTGTATTATAAATTATTACATGAATGTTATTTCAATAAAATTTACCTTTATTTGAAATTAGGATTTTTTTTACAGTAAAGAGGGGGCCCTAGGCTGTCTTAATTCAGTCCTGATCAGAACCAGTTCCGCTGCCGGTTAATATGTTTCTGGTCACATGACCTGAACTTTTGGTCAAAAATATATTTTTCTGGGTTAATATTACCCGCTCTTTTCAAATCTGTTAGTTATTTTTTGTGCAAACTATTGAAGAAAATATTATGACCGGTTAGGTCAAATAAATGCCCGGTTAGGTCAATTGAATGCCAGGTTAGGTCAACTGTACGCCCTTGACGATTGGTTAGGTTAAGTCATGATATTTTCCTTAGTTTTAACGAAAATATCGGATAAACTTTAAATAGCTGTAACTTTCTTAATATTCATTGTATTTGTAGTTGGGGGTGGTATAATGTCACTTTCTTAATATTCATTTGGATTTGTAGTCGGGGGTGGTATGACGTTATGCTACACTAGCGTAGTAAGTCATTTGCTCATCCAATCAGCAGAAGTTTAAACTTACCGGCAGTTTTCTACAATGTCTGACTGTGAAGGTTGTTCTCTGACTTACCTCCAGTGTAGCGAACGTTTTGGTCATAACAATAGTGCATCTATAGATTTTTTAATTGTATAAAATTAAAGGTTATGCCTTATTTTATAAAATGTAGTCAAAAATACATTTTTCAAGTGTATTTTGGTGTGCTTTTTTTCGAATATGACCTTCATTTCTTGTGCAAATGAACAGAAATTCAGTTGTCATTGCATGGACCAAACACGTATTTCTGTTCATTTGCACAAGAAATGAAGGTCATATTTGAACAGAGCACACCAAAATACACTTGAAAAATGTATTTTTGACCAAAAGTTTAGGTCATGTGGTCAGCAACATAATTACCCCGCTGCCTGGGTCTGCGTTCCTGGTATCGGCGGCCGGGTAGCCAGAAGTGGGAACATTTATGGTCCCCTCCCAGGGGACTCCGATGCCATTTTCTTTTTTAATTTTGAAAAGATTGTGTCGTATGTAAGATGCATGTATATGTAGTGAGGAATAGTGAGAGAAATGTGTGTTTGAGAGCATGCTGGACTGCTCACAGGTTAGATGAGGCAGGGAAAACGATCAGCTAAGGAAGGCAGTAACAGGAGAAACGGGAGTTCCAGCACTCCCTGTCCTCTGCTTAACGTTGTCCCCGGAGTACTTCCCTGGTCAATTGGCTTCTACAATCTTCTCCTCTTGGCGACAATCAAATACCGCATTCGAGGAAAAAAACCATCCTTCCTACGGTTAAACATGATGGTAGTAGTTTGATCGTTTGGGGATGCGTCAGTGCTTCTGGTTCAGGAAAGCTTGTTGTCATCAATGGAATCTTTAATTCGAAGAAATATGAAGAAATTTGAGAAAATGTATTGCCTTCAGTTCAGGAGTTGCAAATGTGTCGTAATTGGGTACTGCAACAAGATAATGATCCAAAACATAAAAGTGAGAGCACCATGAAATGGCTTTAACAAAAGCATTTCAAGCTTCTCGAGTGTCCCAGTCAAAGCCCAATTTAATCGAGAATTTATGGTTTGAGTTGAAAAAAAGGTGTCCGCAAGAGAAAGCTTTCGAATCTGAATGAATTGAAACAATTTTCTTTTGAAGAATGGGTTAAAATTTCTACTGAGAGATGTCGAAACGTTGTAGAAAAAAATACCCAAAATGAATCATTGAAGTCATTCAAGCAAAAGGTCAACACACGAAGTATTAAATAGTTTTGGAAGTAAATGTACGAAAACTTTTGTATTTCAAGTTTTTTTTTAATTTCCTCAAATTCTTTGATGTTTTACATTATATGTTAGAGTTAAACAATTTTTTTTTATTTGTTACTCTTTCCAAACGGACGGTAGACTTTTCATAACTATCCTGCGCATGGTACAAAGGATGAGGACGAATATAACCGAGATATCTCTCTGTACAAATACTTATGAACGCCACTGTACATTCCTGATTTGTTCTATCTCTCTCCTAGGCCAAATTAATAATTAATTATTTAAAATTTAAAAAGTCTTAGTAAAATAAGCTTTTTCTTAGGAAAACAACTGTATTTTCATTGTTTCCTCGGCCACGCTGTGTTTTGGGCCGGAAATGGCGTTGTTTTCTTACAGAAAAATGCTCATCAATAAGTACAGTAGAACAGTGATTTTAATTAACACGTAAAAAGAAAATATGACGCAAGTGATGTTTTTTTCATAATTTTTTGCAAACGTTTGAAAATTTCTTGTGGTGCTCAGAATTTTTGTATAAATTTCAATATTATTTATATTAAGCTACGCTCCTTTATCTTGTATGTGGAGATTCAGCTGAAGATTTAACACTTTTTCATGAAAGAATACATGTCAGCTAAGTTACCGCAGCAAAAACAGACATATACGTTCATGTATATGAACACTTTACGATTCAGCTGAGATGATTCATCGTACAGATGATAGAAGAGAACACATTACAGGCTTTACAGCACATCTTCACCTACGTTTAACCCAAACAGGCAATTTGCCTAGTTTCATTGCGGTTTAGAGAGACATCCAGCGGCAGATCTAGGATTTTTGCTTTGGCGAGGGGAGGGAGGGGCTGGTTGGATTCGGATGAAATTCTAAACGAAGTTTAAATATTATGCAACCATTCCCATAGAAGTACTTGGTAATAAGATTAATGTGTAATGATTACCAATTTATTAGGAACGCTCAGTCCAAACCAGAAACATTTCACAATAGAAATAATGTACAGCCACTTTCCAGACGACTATCCAACCTATCACAGGACACAGAAAATTCATTGAAAAATACATCCACAAATACAAATATTTATATAAATATAAATCTCTGAATATTTCATAAATCAAAAAGAAAATTACCGTAAATTATATCATTCTGGTTTGAAACATACATTCTAAAGAAATGTTTGGATATGTCAATTGATCTTTACTAAAACCGACAAAGGTCTTCTTTTCACTTAGGAAGATCGGACGATCTTTCTTATTAGCAAAGATCTTAAAAACTTTTTGTGGTATTATATCCATGAGCTGAAGCCTCACTTGGCGGATATATGAATGTTTTTCCACTTACTCTTGGTTGCGATTTGCGAAACATCTCTATCAATGGGTGGGGGTGGGGGGGGGGGAGTGAGAGCCCCTTCAGTCGCTCTCTGCAGGGGCGGATCTAGAGGTATATTTTAGGGGAGGCCATAGTATGAGAGGGGGTATCTTGACTCTGATGGGGGCATCATGACGATATGAAATGATCATGGCAATGTGAAATATATAAATGATTTTAGCCAATCGGTATAATTTTCACAAATTGGCCTATATTATCCATACATTTCTATACTAATTTTCCAGTCCAATCTAGCCATTGAAATTTGAGATCAGTCAAATGTATGAAGAATCTATATCAAATGAAGTTGCACAGTTATCCATGGAAACTGTTCTGTGGATATGCATAAAAATGGACAGCATATTTTTTTTATGTGAATAATACCATGTGAATATAACAAATGCCATATGAATTAGCCTGGTTTTAAAGTCCCCTATCATATAAATATGTGAACTGAAAACATATAATGTTGTGTGTAGTATTTTACCACAGTAGTTATTTACCAAAGCATCACACTAAAATTACATGTTTTACCTCTAGTTTTCATAGTAAATATGATGCTTTTCAGTATTTTTGGGAAAGGGAGCATTTTTTTTGTATCTATGGGACATCATTAGAGGTTTTAGGGGGGACCACATGCCCCTTATAGATCCGCCCCTCCCCCTCTGGATCTGCTACTGGATACATCCTTTATAAAACACACTCCCAGTTATCTAATTCTAACCAACCAAAATAACCACGCACAACACAAGTGACTCGTACAAATATTCTGCATTCAAACAAACCCTTGTGGTTTACTGCTAGAGTAGGGGATATTATAAAGAGTAGAGATAGGGCTTATAGGCTTCATAAGTGCGATAAAGACAATTTGGTTACGAAACAACTTCATATCTCTCAGGTGTGAAGCGAAAGGCGTAATATAAAAAAGTCCAAGCGCGAATTTAAAATTTCCGTAGCTCGTGACGGTAAAGAAAACCTCAAGCAATTTTTCCAATAGGTCATAATAGGAATCCAGTAAAGAGCGAGTTGGGGCTGTTGAAAAATTCTGACGGTGAGCTAGTTTCTGTAAACAAGCAAATGACTACTCTGCTAAACGAACTTTTTACGTCAGTTTCTACAATAGAAGATATAACGAATATCCCTACGGTCATGGACATAATACCTTTTGATAATGGTAATACGTTAAATAATATCGTGGTGAGTGAAAGGGAGGTACTGCACTATATTTGCAAAATGAAAATGCTTAACTCACCGGGGCCGAATTCCATATATCCCATACAACTAAAAAAAAATTAAAAGAAGGCATTGTTGTGCTGTCAACAAAGATTTTTAATGCGTCTATTTCTGAGGGGGGTGTACCAGATAATTTCGAGTTAGCAAATGTGAGAACAATTTTTAAGAAAGGTGATAAAGGTACGGCGAGAAATTATAGGCCAATCAGTTTAACGTCTGTTGTAGGTAAGCTACTGGAATCAATAATTAGGGATCGTATAGTCGAACACTTAGAATTGCATAAGTTGATTAGAAATACGCAGCACGGTTTTAGGCGAAACAATCTTGCTTAACTAATCTTTCTGAAATTTTCTAAAGCGTGGTTGAAGTTTACGATAGTCATCGGGCGGTAGATGGAGTGTATTTAGATTTTCAAAAAGCGTTTGACACCGTACCGCACAAAAGACTCGTTGAAAAAATTAAGGCTCATGGGATCAGGGGTGTAGTAATAAATTGGATAGAAGAGTGGTTGCAAGGTAGGAAACGAAGGGTGGTCGTTGATGGAGCGGTCTTCTTGGGCTAATGTAGCGAGCGGCGTTCCTCAGGGTTCTGTAATGGGCCCCTTGCTTTTTCTTATAGATATTAACGATTTAAATGTCGGTCTAGTCTACAGTTTTAAAGTTTGCGGATGACACGAAGTTGGTTGGTAGGGCGATTAATGACGAAGATAGAGGTAAAATCCAGGAAGATCTGAATAAAATCGTTGATTGGTCAGTCACATGGCAAATGAGATTTAACGTCGATAAGTGCAAAATTTTACATATAGGTTCGCGTAACGGTAATTTTGCGTATAGTATGTCAGGGAAAGAGTTAAGAAGCGTAGAGCAGGAAAAAGATTTGAGAGTTATAGTCACTGGTGACTTAAAAGGAGCGAAACAAAGTACAGCAGCGGTCAATAAAGCGAACAAAGTGTTAGGTTTTATAACTCGGAATTTTGAGTACAAATCGCGCGATATTATTGTTCCTCTTTATAAATCATTAGTTAGCCCCTATTTGGAGTACGCGATCCAATTTTGGAATCAACATATGCGAAAAGATATAGACAAAATCGAAAGAGTTCAAAGACGAGCAACTAAGATGATTCCGTCGCTTAGGTCGAAGTCGTACGAGGATAGGCTTAAGGAGTTAAAATTGACTACACTCGAGACTAGGAGGCTAAGGGTTGATCTAATCCAGGTTTTCAAAATTATGAATGGGTTCGATAACGTAGATAGAGATAGCTTTTTCGAAATATCTGAATTGGACTAGAAATAACGGGTGTAAGTTGATAAGTAGAAGGTTCGAGACAGCAGTTGCCAAAAACTTTTTTACGCATAGAATAGTAAATAGCTGGAATAGTTTGCCGGTAGAAGTAATTAATAACACGTCTATAAACATGTTTAAAAATCGATTAGACGCATATGTTGATAGATTGGGTATAGTTTAAGGTAGTAAAATTAAGGCTTTGTGGTTCGGAACCCACGTAAAATTGTAGGACCTCTCCGCCACCACAGAGGACATGCACAATACACAATTATGAACACAGTTAGGTAGACCAGCCATGAGTGGATCCTAGGGTCTTTGTTGGTCTGAAACATTATATATATATATATATATATATATATATATATATATATATATATATATATATATATATATATACAGGGTGGGCCGAAAGTCTGGATCCATAGGATAATATTTATTTTAATACATAAATTACAACAAATGGTAAATACTTAAAATGAATATCAACTTTAACTCGTAAATGCGTATCCGTGATACTGTACAGTAGTTCGTACTCTAGTATAAATACTCAAATACTTTTTTTATTTCAGCCCAGAAATGGCTTCGAATCTAACAATAGAAGACCGGGTAGAACTTGTGCTCATGTACGCAAGACAGGGCGCTACACACAGAGAAGTTGCTACCGAATTCAATAGAAATCATCCTGATAAACATCCAGTAACACATGCGACTGTTGGCAAGTTGTTTAAACGTTTCAAAGAAACAGGAAGTGTACATGATCGACGGCGTTCTGGTCGTCCAAAAACTGCAACTGATGAAAATACCTCTGCAATGGTATGTGAAACTTTAACGAATAGTCCAGTAAAGTCAACAAGAAGATTATCAAATGAAACACGCATCTCGAGAACGTCAATTCGAAGAATTATTAAAAATCATAAATTCCATCCCTAAGTGTCTCGATGTCAGAGGCCGCCAATTTGAGCATTTGTTATAATTTGTTGTTTATACTGGAGTACGAACCACTGTACAGTATCACGGATACGCATTTACGAGTTAAAGTTAATATTCATTTTAAGTATTTACCATTTGTTGTAATTTACTTATTAAAATAAATATTTTCCTATGGATCCAGACTTTCGGCCCACCCTGTATATAGTTAACCTTGTTTGGGTTCCGTCCATCGATCTTTCTTCACAAGAAAGTCAAGCTGGTGGCCTCGCCTCTAGTCCTGGCTTGGTGGAGGAGCGAGTTGCTCTTTTGCGCTCTCCACCGTACATACCCAGGTACACCCGGCTCATCTGGTACCGTCCTGAGCCAGGCATCTAGTCTTCTCTTGAAGACTTCAACTTTGACCCCTGTAATGTTTCTGAGGTCCTTTGGAAGCTGGTTGAAAATTCTTGGCCCCCTGACAACCAAGCTATTTTCCTTCAGAGTTGAGGAGGTCCCTTGTCGGCCCTTTAATTTGGGAACACTACACATTCTGCCTTTCCTATTTTCCAGCGTTGCCTGGATGGTAATTGAGGTTTGACACCAGTTTTTCGATCATTTTCCATATGTAGAGTACAGATTTAGTTTACGTTGTCTTCCCCAGTGGTTGAGTTCTTTGCAGCCATCAATCTTGGCTGTGAAATGTCTCTGCGTTTCTTCTAGTTTATTAATTTCTTCCTTTTTATATGGGGACGTCAAAACTGAGCAGTATTCAAGTTTTGGTATGATCAGTGTTCTCAGCAGGGGAACCATTACTGTCTTGTCCTTCCTTTTGAACGTTCTTAGTACCTGTCCCGGACTCCTTTTGCTTTGTTTATTGCTATCTGATTTTGTGTCAAGAATTTGGCATCATCGGTCATTATCATCCCCACGTCGACCGCTTTCGTGCTTCTCTGAATTTCTTGTCTATCTGGAGCATAATATATAGTCGTTTTTAAGTTCCTCATTTCTACCATATCTCGAGAGCTGAAATTTCTCGGTGTTGAATGTCATATTGTTGTCTTCTGACCATTTGTATATTTTGTGTGTGTCCCTCTGCAATTGACATACTTTGCCTGTTATTCCCATGTTTCATTTTATGTGCTATTATACCATCATCGCATTTGTCGAAAGCTTTAGCAAAATCTGTGTATGACATCATAGTTTCCATTGCCTTCAAGTGCATCTAGGACATTGCTATAATGCTCTATAAGTTGTGATAGGCATGATCTTCCTGATCGGAATCCGTGTTGATTTTCATTGAATCTCTTCAATGTCTCCAAGAAGTCAGATTTTCTCTCTGACTATTCTTTCAAAAATTTTGGTGAGGTGGGATGTCAAGGACACTGGTCTATAGTTCTTTGCTTGAGACCTATCTCCTCCTTTATATATAGGGACGATGTTTGCTCTTTTCAAGATGCTCGGTATTTCGCCAGTGTCTAGGGATCTTCTCCATATCCATTGTAAGGGTGTAGCTATTTCATTTTTACAGTTTTTAATTAATAGTGCGTTCCATTTGTCCGGACCTGCAGCTGAATGTGATTTCATTTGTCGTATAGCTCTCGCTACATCTTCGGGGATAAAATCAAAGTCGGTTATACATTCCCCTTGCAATTTCTCTTTGAAGAATGCATCAATGTCAGGTGTCGCTTTGTCACCTTTTGGGATACTGAAGACCGATTCATACTGGGTTGTCAATGTTTCAGATATTTTTTTCAGATCGTCTGTTAGTTCATTATTTCCTTTCCTTAAGGGCCCGATAGTAGCACGCGTTTTTGTTTTCCTTTTCGCATAGCTGTAGAAGTATTTTGGATTTTCCTTTATTGCTTCTACCGCCTTTTCCTCTTCCCTCTCTGTATGGCCCTTTATCAGAGTTTATATTTCCCAATCGATTCTCTCCAGTTTTTCTTGTATTACTTTCATAGTATTGTTATCTCTGCAATTAGCTAACTTCGTTGCTACTCTCTTTCTTTTGCGGAATATTCTTCTCTTTTGCCTCTCTAGCCAGTTCCTCTTTCCTTTCGGCTGTGCTTTCGGAGCATATTTTTCCAAAATTCTCAGCGTCTTTTCTTCCAAGGTTGTTAGCATTTCCTCAGTTTTATTGTCGAAAACTGTTCTCCACTCTATTTCGGCCATGTGTGATCTGATTTCTTCCCAATTTATGTTCTTGGAGTTTAAGTTAAAAGCCCCAAATTTGCTTCTTCCGTATGTGTATTGTCTTTTAAAGTTATTGCCATATTTGTTGACAACTCGATTATATTGTGGTCTAAGATAATAGTTGGAGTTATTTTTATATCCGCAATCAAGTTCGTGTTATTTGTGAATACCAGATCTAGGCAGTTATTTTTCCTGGTATTTTCTGTTATCTCCTGTGTCAGCATAAACTGGTTTATGAGAGCCATCAGCATTTTTGCTTGCTTCTGGTCCTCTCTTGTGGCTCCCTTATCTTGCTGTATAAATATATTTCTACCCACCTTTTTGTATTTTATAAAGGAAAATTAAAATCGCCATAGAGTATTATATTAGGGGATGAAGAGTTTACGGACTTTATTAGGGTTCTGATATCATCAATAGCATCCGAAAATTTTTCATTTGGAGAGTTTGGAGGTCTAGAGATGACTATCAGTACCACGTTTAGTTTCCCTATTTTCACTGCAAGGGTTTCCACGAAACTGTTGGATTTACTTATCACCGTCTCTGTCATATGCCTCTCATATATATAAATGCACAACCACCTTTACGTCTCGCTGTTCTATCCGCTTTTAGTAAGTTGAATCCATCGATATGCAATTCTTTCTTATCGATACAGTGTTCGCAGTTATCGCAGTTTCCTTGGCAGTCTTTAAGATGTGTTTCTATGAAGCATGCGATGTCCGCCCTTGTTTCGTCCATAAAACCTTTCAGGTACGAAACTTTGTTTAGTGAATTGTTTGGTTTTATTCCTTGAATATTTGCCAGGACAATGTTTGTTCTTTGTTTTACATTGTCCCTTGTGCATTTTAAGTTCGTTGTCCTTTGATATCGCGTGTTTTGTAGCCTTGTGGTCCTCCGAGATGGATCCGTTCCCGCCTACCTGTTCTGGTAGCTTCTTGCCATAGAGCGGTCCGGCTCGAAGGTTCCCAGCTGTGTCAGCTGCATGTGCTATATAAGACTTAGCAGCCGTATTGTGTCCAAGATGTTGAAAAATTTTTGTATGCCGTGTGTTTTGTTTGCTATTTGGGTACATTTTTTTTTTTCACATTCCTTCTATTGTCATTTGAGACTTGTCCTTTGTCCTTTGAACTTGTCGGGAGATGATGGTAGTAGCATTTTCTCGCGTAGGTCTTGCAAATGTCCGGATGGTAGAATTTGCATTTTCCACCAAATTTGCAGTGACCATTATTGTAGAAGAAGTTGCACACAGGAGGGTGTTTGTAAGTACATTCTCCTCCCTTACATCTATATATTCCTTTCACATAGTATTTACATATATTTTCTTCCCCATTTTTACTTGGGGCCTTTGTTTTTGGTAGTTTCCATATATCCCATACAACTAAAAAAAATTAAAAGAAGGCATTGTTGTGCTGTCAACAAAGATTTTTAATGCGTCTATTTCTGATGGGTGCGTACCAGATAATTTCAAGTTAGCAAATGTAACACCTATATTTAAGAAAGGCGATAAAGGTGCGGCGGGAAATTATAGGCCAATCAGTTTAACGTCTGTTGTAGGTAAGCTACTGGAATCAATAATTAGGGATCGTATAGTCAACACTTAGAATTGCATAACTTGGTTAGAAATACGCAGCACGGTTTTAGGCAAAACAAATCTTGCTTAACTAATCTTTTAGAAATGTTTCAAAACGTGGTTGAAGTTTACGATAGTCATCGGGCGGTAGAAGGAGTATATTTAGATTTTCAAAAACCGTTTGACACTGTACCGCACAAAATACTCGTTGAAAACGGGTGCGGCAAAAGTAACGCCCTTTTAATAATTGTATCTTTATAGTTTTATACAGTATAATTTTGTTTTATATTGTATCATTTTGTTATTTTTTAGTTTTTACTGAGAAAGTACTTATTATTTTTCTTAAAATGCTGTATTTTTCTTAAAAACCTTATTATTTCTCTTAAAATGCTGTAAGTGACTTATTTCCATCAATAAAAGAGAATAAATTAAAAAGGGCGTTATTTTTGCCGCACCCGTTATATTAACGATATAGATGTCGGCCTAGTCAGTACAGTTTCATAGTTTGCGAATGACACGAAGTTGGGTGGTAGGGCGATTAATGACGAAGATAGAGGTAAAACCTAGGAAGATCTGAATAAAATTGTAGACTGGTCGGTCACATGGCAAATGATATTTAACGTCGATAAGTGCAAAATTTTACATATAGGTTCGCGTAACGGTAATTTTGCGTATAGTATGTTAGGGAAGTAGTCGGCAAGCGTAGATCGGGAAAAAGATTTAGGAGTTATAGTCACTGGTGATTTAAAAGTGGCGGAACAAAGTACAGCAGCGATTAATAAGGCGAAGAAAGTGTTAGGTTTTATAGCTAGGAATTTTGAGTACAAATCGCGCGATATTATTTTTCCTCTTTATAAATCATTAGTTAAACCCCATTTGGAGTGCGCGATCCAATTTGTAATCCGTATATGCGAAAAGATATAGAAAAATCGAAAGAGTTCAAAGACGAGCAACTAAGATGATTCCGTCGCTTAGGTCAAAGTCGTACGAGGATAGGCTTAAGGAGTTAAAATTGATTACACTCGATACGAGGAGGTTAAGGGGTGAACTAATCCAGGTTTTTAAGATTAATAATGGGTTTGGTAACGTAAATAGGGATAGCTTTTTCGAAATAGTAGAACAATATAGTAGAACTAGAAATAACGGGTGTAAACTGATAAGTAGAAGGTTCGAGATAGCAGTTGCCAAAAACTTTTTTACGTATAGAATAGTAAATAGCTGGAATACTTTGCCTGTAGAAGTAATTAGTAGGTAGCACATCTGTAAACATGTTTAAAAATCGATTAGACGCATATATTGATAGATTGGATATAGTTTAAGGTAGTAAAATTAAGGCTTTGGTTCGGAACCCACATGAAATTGTAGGTCTCCTCCGACACCACAGAGGACATGCGCAATAGAAAATTATAAGCATAGTTAGGTTGACCAGCCATGAGTGGATCCTAGGGTCTTTGTTTGTCTGAAATATTATTATATTATATTTTGTTCTGCCTATGTCAATTTCCCCATTCCCAATAGGCTTTATCGCAAATCCCGAGGCAATGTAGTTATTTAATACAGTAAATTAATATTTTGTATTTATTTATGAAATAAAAGTACTGTATACAGTATCATATTGTAGGCGCGGTTTTAGGCTAGAATTAAATTAGGCTTTGCTGTGGACTATTGTAAACTGTATGACAGGCGTGTATAGTTTTTCCATGCAGACCCCTTACATATGTGGTGTGGGTTGAGCGAACTCCTTAGGTGGGGCCCGTACAAGAAAAAGCTCCTAGACTGTATGATGTGTTTAGAAAAACAAACTGTGATCGAAAATTTTAGTACATGTAATATATATACACATATATATGTGCGTGTGTGTGTATTTTTACATAATAACACCGTAAACCAGGGGTGCTGAAACCCTGGCACATGTACCTGCACATTGCTACTCTGACGATGGCACATGGACACTCATCAAGGCAAATAAAAAATGAATGGTTATAATGCTGCACCAGCCTGAATTCAGAATGTCCTCGGGTAAGCAAGAAATTTGAGAATTTTCGGAGTGGTAATTGGCAACTCTTCTAAGACTGCCTGGAGCGCTTGCGCAATAAAATTTGAAAATCAATTAATGAATAAATAATCATTCATGTGTTAAGTGCGTCAGTTGACAAATTGGCTGGAAGGAAGCAAGTACACAAGGCTTTGTAATGCAGGTACTGCATAGAAAACGTAAAATATTGTTATAAAATACACACGATATTTATTGCTTTACTAATAATGTAATTTATTTGTACAATATATAAAAGTATATTAATTTAGGCCTATTCGACATAGTCACAGTGGCTCATTACGTTTTCCATTTTGGAAAAATGGCATAAAATAGCATATGATTGCCATACGTTTGAGCACCGCTGCCGTAAACGAACATTTTTATGTTTAAATAATAATTATCTCCTTATGCACAAACGGGCAGCGTTGCTATGGGCAGCCTATTTGATTTTTTCATCTCGAATGCGTTTTTTTAAGAGACACGTGGAGAAAACGTTTAATCTGACTTTATTACATCGATTAAGGCCGAAAGCTTTTAGACTATCTTTGTAGCAAACGTTCTAATATTAAATTCACAATATGAAAATTTGAGACGAACGAAATACGAGTACATAAGAATACAATTTCACCTGTGCACGGCCTGCTCTTCGATTGCATCAGCTTGGATCAAGTCGTTTCGGATTTGTTCACACAAAACCTGAGCATTCACAAAAGATTTGGGGATTTGTATTCCTCGACATAATTTTTCTGGACAGAATCGTTCCCCTTGGATCCCTTAATAAGTGAATAATCCCAATGTTCAGTGAATCGTCCTTCAAGAGTTCGATAATAGGTTTAAAGCTATGAGGAAATTTCACCAGGTGAATTTTTGAGGTGGAGCACAATGTTTCATGAATTTTGATTACATTTCTATCACAAAAAGAGGGAAAAATTTCAGGACCGCATAACTCCTGTGTATATACATTTAGATAATATAAAGCAGAAATTTCACGTATGAGGTAATCCTTTGAGTACCTTGAGAACTGACATAACGAAATTTCTCTTAGATAATTCTTATTTTCCAGAGCTGTATGTCCTTCGAAAGTAAAGAATTGTTCAAATGTAAAATGTACCCCAGGATTTTCAGCAATTAAATTTGCAGTAAATGTAGATCCAGTTCTTGGTTTAGACATAATGAACACATTCCGAAATTTAGGAATTATTCTTCCTATCCCAAAAGATTTGTCTATTGTTTTCCTTTTCAGTCGATTTTCATTCGTCACACAAAACACTAAATAAAAAATCATTATCACTAGAAAAGCAACTTTAACAATTAATTTCGTTTCCATTATCAATTCAAAAATGACACTTCAAAACTGACTGATAAATTAAGGGACGAATATGGATCACAATTTAATTTTTAGACAAAGCAAATATTAAGTTGACGTATGAGGAGAACCAGGAAATGAAAAAAACCGTTGTTTATCATTTTCTCCGAGTTTTCCTCGTTTTCTTGTCGGGTTAAATGTTCTATTTTATTTTTTTGTCATGTGAAATGTTTTGGCTATTATGCAGCTAAGGGGCGTCGCGGCTTTATAAACATACACTACCTTTTTCGACTTTAGAAATATATGTACATTACACTACAATTAATTATATACTGGGGAAATATTGGTTTATGGTGAAGTTTAAGGAAAATATGTTAGAAAAAGTTTGAATTTGCCGCTATCGCCGCCATGATCAATATGGCAGAGGTCAACCAATCATCAAGGGAGAAGCGCTCTCCTGACGTCATCCAGCCAATCAAATTTAAACCTGGCTCTATCCCAGGTTTAAAATCGCGCCATTTCTCAGTGTAGATTCCAACATGGTGTGCGAAACTTGCAATCTTAATTATATAGAAGTTGATCGTTATTTTTTAAAATTATTGTTGTAGTGTGAGCATGTGATAATGCAGTGCTGTGATCTATCTACTTGTGAGTTGTCCCCGATCAATTGAATGCCCGGTTAGGTAAATTGAATGCCCCGTTAGATCACTTGAATGCCAGGTTAGGTCAATTGAATGCCCGGTTAGGTCAACTGTACGCCCTTGACGTTTGGCTAGGTTAAGTCATGATATTTTCGTTAGCTTTAACGAAAATATCACGACTTAACCAATCGTCAAGGGCGTACAGTTGACCTAACCGGCCATTCACTTGACCTAACCGCGTATTCAATTAACCTTAGTTATTTAATTGGTGATAATTGTTTTTTCTGCATTATTTGGTGATAATTCTTGTTTTTTTTCTGCTACTTTTCCGTGCTTTTGTGCAATGGTACTTGTCTATCCAAAACACCTTAAAACTGGTGTTTTTTTCAAAATTCCACAACTATTGACAATATCTACTACACAAGCATGAGAAAACATGCAGAAAAAAACAAAAATTATCACCGAATTCCGCGACGCCCCTTAGCTGCATAATTACCAATGTTTTGTATATATTTTCCTTATATATATATATATATATATATATATATGACGTTTTTGCACTAAAAATAGACATATAAACCCTCACAATCATATACGTTCCCAATTCCATCAGTTAGACCACCCAATTAGATCTAATCATTTTTGATAATAGCAAACGCTACTAAATACGATTTACCCCTCTTGGAAACAATACACATTTTCAAACATAAACCAGATATAAATCATCATACTCCATTGCATACTCTCAATATCCTTTAATAAAAAGTTTCACCAACCAGCTAAATTAACATGTTCTTAAACAAACTGTATTCCTCCTTCCCATTCCTCATTCTGTGCTGCGTCTGTGATAAATGAACTTGTACCTGACTATTTTCCTTAAAGATTTATAGATTTTAATATTTTATATTTTAACTTGTCATTAATTTTCTCGATTCCCCTAAATTATTTTATAATGTTATTTATTTTAATTTACTCTCCTCGCAAAGGTAAACCCCTTTTATGGGTTTATTTTACATATTTATCTATTTAATTGTATTACTTAACTTTATAATATAATTTCATGGCTCTTTTAATATTTAATTTTTAGTGTTTGTGATTTGTCAATATTTAAAATTGTTTTAACTTCATACGTGATTCTTAATTATACTCGTATATATTTCTCCTTTTAGTTCTGAAGATGACATTAGAATATGACGAAAAGTTTCAATATGAAATGTTTGCATGCGGACTAGTCTTGTTCCTTATGCATGATATGTACTGTATATAAAGTGTGTAGTAGAAATTAACATAAAAAATTATGCCGGGAGGGTAAGTGCTGGCCAGCTGGAGGTGCCTATGGATCAGTGTTATGTCATAATGTTATAATGTTTTAGACCAACAAAGACCCTGGATCCACTCATTCCTGATCGACCTAATCGTGTTTGTAATTGTGTATTGCGCATGTCCTCCGTGGTGGCGGAGGGGTCCTACAATTTTACGTGGGTTCCGAACTACAAAAACCTTAATTTTACTACCTTAAACTATACCCAATCTATCAGCATATGCATCTAATCGGTTTTTAAACATATTTATTGACGTGCTACTAATTACTTCTACCGGCAAACTATTCCAGCTATTTACTATTCTATGCGTAAAAATGTTTTTGGCAACTGCTGTCTCGAACCTTCTACAAGTCAGCCTAGACCCGTTATTTTTAGTTCTACTATATTGTGTTATTTCGACAAAGCTCTCTCTATTTACGTTATCGAGCCCATTCATAATTTTAAAAACCTGGATTAGATCACCCCTTAGCCTCCTAGTCCTTAAGCCTATCCTCGTACGATTTTGACCTAAGCGACGGAATCATCTTAGTTGCTCGTCTTTGAACTGTTCGATTTTGTCTATATCCTTGCGCATGTATGGATTCCGAAATTGGTTCCTGTACTCCAAATGTAGTCTAACTAATGATTTATAAAGAGGAACAACAATATCGCGCGATTTGTACTCAAAATTCCTAGCTATAAAACCTAGCACTTTGTTCGCCTTATTAACTGCTGCTGTACTTTGTTTCGCTACTTTCAAATCACCAGTGACTATAACTCCTAAATCTTTTTCCTGATCTACGCTTGCCAACACCTTTCCTGACGTACTATGCGCAAAATTACCATTACGCGAACCTATATGTAAAATTTTGCACTTATCGACATTAATTTCATTTACCATGTACAGTGCTGTACGGTGTCAAACGCTTTTTGAAAATCTAAATACGCTACATCTACCGCCCGATGACTATCGTAAACTTCAACCACGCTTTGGAAAAATTCTAAAAGATTAGTTAAGCAAGATTATTTCGCCGAAAACCGTGCTGCGTATTTCTAATCAAGTCATACAATTGTAAGTGTTCGACTATACGATCCCTAATTATCGATTCCAGTAGCTTACCTACAACAGACGTTAAACTGATTGGCCTATAATTTCCCGCCGCACCTTTATCGTCTTTCTGAAAAATAGGTGTTACTTTTGCTAAATTGAAATTATCTGGTACGCACCCCTCAGAAATAGACGCATTAATCTTTGTTAGCAGAACGACAATGCCTTCTTTTAATTCATTTAGTTGTATGGGATATGTGGAATCCGGACCCGGTGATTTAAGCATTTTTATTTTGCAAATATAGTGCATTACCTCCCTTTCACTCACCACAATATTATTTAAAGTATTGCCATTATCGAAAGTTATTATGTCTATGACCGTAGGGATATTCGTTACACCTTCTATTGTAAAAATTGACGTAAAAAATTCGTTTAGCAGAGTAGCCATTTGCTTGTTCTCGGAAACAAGCTCACCGTCAGAATTTTTTAACGGTCCCAACACGCTCTTTACCGGGTTCCTGTTATTAACGTATTGAAAAAATCGCTAGGGGTTTTCTTTGCCGTCACAAGCTATGGAAATTTCAAATCGCGCTTGGACTTTTTTATTACGCTTTTCGCTTCACGCCTAAAAGATATATAGTTGTTTCGTAACCACAAATTATCTTTATCGCACTTATGTAGCCTATAGTTCCTATCTCTACTCTTTGTAATATCCCCTACACTAGAAGTAAACCACAAGGGCTTGTTATTTACTTTCGCACGCTTAATCTTGTACGGTACACATTCCTCATTTATAGTCCTAAACAGTTTCAAACGATTCCCACATTATTTTTTGCGTTAGCCGGTTTCGAATGACTTACCGAGAGGACAAACTCTACCATATTGTGATCGCTATTGCTTAATGATTCTCTTTCTTGAAAATCAGTGATAAGCCTATGATCCGTAGTTATTACTAAATCTAAAATACTGTCCAACCTCGTAGGTTCCCTAACCTTTTGAATAAGAAAGCTATCCTCAAGAAAATTAACTAAACGGTTACCTTCCGCGTCTCCCTCCATTGTATCGTAATTCATGTCAGCGCAATTAAAGTCACCCATAATTAAGGCCTGTTCACTACCTATTATTCTCTTTAGTTCACAATATAACGCTTCGTCCGCATCAGCTGTTTGATTAGGGGTCTATATATCATATAACGGCAACAACAAGTTTGAACTCGTTAAATTTAAGTCCTGTTATTATATAGAGTTGCACCGATGTATCGGTATCGGCCACTTTTCACAAAGTATCGGTATCGGCCGATACTGTTCTGAAAACCGATACCGATACCGATACTTTGAATTACTGTTTTTTGAAGAAATTATCTTATTTTATATAAAATTAAATTTTTTTATTATTATACAGTAATATGTTATTTAGTTGTTTAATATATATTTTATCAACATTAGCAATGTTTACATTTACTAACAAAACAAAAAATCATAAAATGTAACTATAGGCCCCTATACAAGATTACAAATATTCAATACAGTAATACAGTATCCAAAGGTGGGCAGGACCGAGTTCCAAAAGGACCGAACTCCAGGAACTCGGTCCTTTTTAAGGACCGTGAGCGGGATGTCGGTCCTTTTCTCAGTGAGGACCGAAATGAGGAGCGACGGTCCATTTTTAAGCAATTCCGGACGGTCTTTTTTAGTGTGTTTAGTGATTATTTGAAGTTCTAAAGAAGATGGATCGTTTCCTCCAGAAGACTCAGAAAGAGACTGAGACTGAACTGAAACTTGTTTCAACACCTGGAGGAGACGAAGAATCTACTGATGTTAGTGCTTCAACTTCAAGTCAAGCAACTGGAGCTCCTAGCGGAAGAACTGAACCCGGCAATTCCTGGCCGTACCTGGACAAATACTTTGAATACCTGGGCCCCAAGGGTGAGCAGAACCTGGAGTACAAGTGCTTGCTGTGTTCATCAAGTTTAACACGCCTATCCCATCCAGTGCCGCCGTGGAGAGGCTCTTCTCTTTGGGGAAGGACGTCCTCAAGCCGAAAAGGTCAGGGCTCAGTGACAGCCATTTTGAAATGCTAGTCTTCTTGAAGGGAAACTCAAGCATTTAACTTAACTTTTTTTCATCATTTATGTATTGTATTAATTATAATTTACGTTAATAAAATTAAAGATTTCCGGTGTCTTTAATTTCATTTTTTTAATCAAATTTTTCACTTATATTATATATAAGGACCGAGGACCGAGTCGTTCCTAGGTCCTATCTTCAGAAAGGACCGTGACCGGGACCGTCGGTCCAGTTTGAGGCAAGGACCGGGACCGTCGGTCCTTTTTGAGGACCGGGTGCCCATCTTTGACAGTATCATATAAATATACAATTTCAAATTACAGTAATAGTTTTCATTAAAAATGAAAGTTTTGTAAAGTTGTTCATAGATGGCACCACGCGGCATGCATAATCATAATAAACCATTCAGTTGCTTGAATGCTTGAATCTCGTGTGTAAAGTTATTGATAATACACTACCATTATATGCATTCATTGGTTTAGAACTTTATATAATAAGATATATATATATATTTTCTTTTTCTTAATTTAATTTCAGATAGATATATTGATAAAATAAAAATATTTCTGGTAAATAAATTTACAATTCTTATGTATTATAATGGCTATAGGGCCCAAGTAAGCTAGACCAGCCTGCAGTGATAGCAGTACTTTTACTGTATATACCCCAATATATACCAGTGTATGATAATATAGTTTACAGTAATAAGTTATAAAATTATCATCTTTGTATTAATTTAATTTAAAATATTTTATACAACATTAAATTTACATCTAACTTTATTAGTAATGGCTTTAGGGCCAAGGCCCTAAGTAAGCTACACGAGCCCATTGTGATCTTAGTCTCATTACTGTAGGCTATATATGATAGCTAATAGTTTACAGCAATAAGATATATATTGTCTTTTTATTAATTGATTTCAAATATATATATCTTAATTGTAAAAGTAATGGCTAAGCTAGACTAATAGCATGTAGTCATTGCTCCACTATATTATTATAATGAAAACTATTCTATAATTAAAATGAATAAATTTCTTTATTAATTTATTTAATTAACTCTTAGTTTAATGAATTTAATATTATTTTGAGCTGCCTTGGAATGAAAGCCCTTAAATAATATGCAAACATCTTCTAGCCTACCTTTTAAGGAATGAAATCCATATGTAAAAGGCATAGCTATACCCTATATAGTTATTAGTTATAGGAATTAATGGCTTTTATTTAATACAGTAGGTATCGTTGATTCCATTGATAGTTTTGATTTTTCTCAATGTTGTGAACAACTAATCTCAAAGCCTCCTAAAGTTAAACAATCGACTGTTGAAATATCAAAGAGTGTTCAACTTTTAGCTTCTGTGCGTTTTGAAGTTGAAAAATATATTGCAGCTGAAATGATCCATAGTGAGAGAAACCCATTGCTGTGGTGGAAAGAATATCAGAATGATTACAAATATCTAAATATATTCTAGCAAAAGTATTTCTTTCCTCTCCTCCATCTTCAGTAGAAAGTGAGAGACTTTTTAGTTTTGGAGGATTAGTTTATACACCAAAAAGAAATAGGTTATCTCCCAATAATGGAGAGCAGTTGATGTTCTTAAATTATAATTTGAGACTGCTCAATATGAAATATTAGTTATTAGGAATTGAATTCTTGAACAAAAGGGTCCAATAGGAATTATAGGATTATATTGTTTAGAGACAGATGGACTCCCTATTCTTGATTCTAATAAATTACAGCTTTAAAAGGAACATTAAGAAGTCAAAGTATTGCAATGGAACACTAAATGACTCTATAGAAACTAGTTATTAGGAATTGAATAGGCTTAATAATTAATAAAAGGAGTACAAATTTTCAATAAGAATATATATATATTTTTTTTACAATGCAATTATTTGGCAGTACTATTGTAGAAACTTTTTTAATTTTCATGTTTTATTAATAAGATTTTCATTTTGTGCAAGTAACCACAAATTGTTATTTTTTCAATATACGGTACTGAATAATAAGGATTTATCAATGTATTATAGATACTATATTGAATTTTGTATTTTTTACACTACAATTGTTGCAGTGGCCCAGTACAGTAGAAAGTTTTTTTGTTTTTTTTAATAATATTTTATAGGATTTTATTAATGTACTACATTTATTTGAATTTTGTAATTTTTATTAATAAAAACTTTGAAAATACAAACTATTACTTTAATTACACTAGAGCTACTTTATTGAAATGAAAAAAACTTTATAATGCTTAACAAACCTCATTAAACTACCGGTATAATTATTGTATTTGAAGAGCTGTATATTAAAAATTTATACATTTTATTGTAGACATAATTTTATAAGTTGTTTGTTTGCAATGTTTTTTACTTTTTTAGTACATTCAATTTTGAACATAATTAAATTACAGGCTCTAGCTATATATTATAATATATTATATTTATTATGAAATTAAATGGAACTAAAGTTGGGATTGGGAAAGGCATTTTAAGTTAATTGAGATATTATATCATTTACTTGAACTTTATTAATAATCAATTTTAAAACTATTACCGTAATTAATTAAAAAGTATCGGTATCGGCACTTTTTTGTAGTATCGGTATCGGCCAAAATATTGGTATCGGTGCAACTCTACTGTTATAGTCGAATCTATCGGTTCTGGAATTCTGTTTTAATTCTTTTAATTTTGTAGCATTCGCAATATTATCTTTGATATACAAGATAACACCTCCTCGCCTACTTATTTTGTTTTTAACAAAAAGTCTCCTTTATGTAAGTAATTCCAGTGCGAAAGATGACAGTATAAATTGTATATTTTTAAAAGCAAGTGTCTCCGCACAGTAGCTTCGACACTCAACAACGAAATGATGCAACGATGAAATGACAACTTTTTGTACATTATAAATAAATAAAAATAAAAATGTGTGGTGTATGTTAGATTAAGTAGTTTAATGTTACATGGTATCCCTTATTTTCCACTTTCCTCCAATACGTAATTGGGTACACGATATAAACGTACACATGGTGTGAATGAACTCTGAAGCTGTTTTCTTTTTATACTTTCCCTAATTTATTAATCTTTTTTCACAACTATATTCTTTTTTTTATGCAGGAAAGGGGGCAAGGGCAAATGCCCGCAAAAGAAGAAGAGAGCCAAAATCATGGTTCAGGGTTTTCGAGATGCCTAGACACTCTGCGTTTGAAAGATGGGAGGCCATAGACAGGAGGAAAGATTGTTTGAGAGTTGACCGGTTGAGTAGATGAAAGAGTGAAAATACCGATTAACCCTTGCATTAGATAGTTGGAAAGAATAGGAATGAGAAAGTGTAGAAAGTCTGCTACTGCGTGCTCTCCTTAAAGGAGAAGGGTTGCCGTTAGAGAGTTCAGAAGAGCAATGTCCGTTATGGTAGCGATAGTAAAGAGAGAGTGAAGCAACATTGCTGCGAAGAGAGAGAGATTGAAGAGAATCAGAAAGAGGCGGGGAATTGATGAGACGGAAAGCCTTTGATTCCGCTCGATCGAGTAGGCTGTGTGGGTTCAGCCACCCTACACATGAAAAGCATACTCCATACAGGGGCGAAGAAGACCCCTGTACAGATAGCAACTCGATGGGGGTGAAAAAACCGCGGAGGCGGTACAGCACACCTAACCTCTTAGAAGCTGTTTTGGAAAGAGAGTATGTGATCTTTCCAGGAAAGATCACGAGAAAAGGAAACGCCAAGAATGTTAAGAGAGAAGAGGAAGGATTCAGTTGTGTACTGTTGAAGGGATAATCGTGTAGACAGATGGAGGAACTGAATTTCTGAGGCATTCAAAGCCACAAGGTTTTCTCTGCCCCAATCAGATATAGCAGAAAGATCAGAGGTCAGGTGTCCCATAGTCGTCCTACGCGAATCATGAGGTGACTGCTGTGAGGGACGCTTTGCGAAGCGGGTGGAGAAGTGAAGAGTGGAATCATCGGCATAGGAGTGAATAGGACAGGAAGTGCAAATTAAAAGATCATTAATAAATAAAGGGAAAAGAATGGGTGGCAGGACAAAACCCTGAGGAACACCACTGTTAATAGCTGTTACTAGCTTTAGGAGAAGAACAGTGACCATTTACAATTGCAGCTATAGATCGTCCAGAAAGGAAATTAGAGATGAAGGATAGAAACCGAAGGAGGGCAGTTTGGAAATTAAAGATTTGTGCCAGACTCTATCGAAAGCTTTCGCTATGTCTAGCGCGATGGCAAAAGTTTCACCAAAATCCCGAAAGGAGGATGACCAAGAGTCAGAGAGATATGCAAGAAGATCACCAGTAGAGCGTCCCTTGCGGAATCTATACTGACAATCTGAAAGAAGATTGTGAGAAGAAAGGTGTTTAAGAATCTTCCTATTGAGGATAGATTCAAAACCTTTGGAAAGGCAAGAACTCAAAGCAATTGGACGATAGTTGGAGGGTTGAGAGCGGTCACCCTTATTTGGGAGAGGCTGAATGAAAGCGAACTTCAGCAGGAACGAAAAGTACCAGATAAAAGACAAAGACGAAAGAGTTTGCTTAGGTAGGGTGTCAGCACAGAAGCACAGTTCTTAAGAACAACAGGAGGAACACCATCAGGACCATACGCCTTCCTAGAGTTGAGGCCAGATAGGGCAGAAAAAACATCTTTATTATATCTGAAATTAGAATCTCTTCTAAAGTCAGACGGGGGAGGAGATGGAGGAACAGCACTGGAATCGTCCAGGGTTGAATTGTAAGCAAAAGTTTGAGCGAAGAGTTCAGCTTTGTCAGGAGAAAAGACGGCAACTGTGCCGTCGGAATGGAAAAGAGGAGGGAAAGAAGAGGAAGTAAGGTTGTTGAAGAGGTTCTTAGCTAGATGCCAGAAAGAGCGAGAACAATTAGAATTGGATAGATTTTCACATTTTTGTCGGATGAAGGAATTTTTGGCGAGTCGAAGAACAGATTTTGCACGATTCCGGACAAAAATATAAGCTGAGTGAGAGTCAGGAGTTGGCTGACGTCTGTACCTTCTGAAAGCCGCCTCTCTGTTGTGGATAGCATTAGAACAAGTAAAGTTAAACCAAGGTTTTTTGGCATTAGTAGTAGGAATAGAATGTACGCCTCCATGCCCGAGAGAATCACCTCTGTGATGCGCTCTGCCCATTCAGAAGGGCCCCCGGCCACGGAAGCAGTAAGAATTCCATGGGGGAGTCACAGAAGTACTGCTTAAGGACCTCCCAATCAGCGGCGCCGAAGTGCCAAAGGCGTCTCCTCTTGGGAGGATCGAAAGGCCGAATTAGAGCGATAGAACAGGAAACAGCAGTGGGTGGCGGAGGAGGAAGAGCCTTGTCTGTTCTATATTTTACTATTACTACTATTCCTCTGTAAAACCTTTACACGTCTATAAATGTTCATGTACCCTTTTTTTCCCCCCTATCACTTTCTTGGGCTAGCGTTGAGTGGATCTTAGGCTCGAATTTTTCCCTGGCACCATTTGCCATTGGTACCTCCTCAGTATGGGCCGCAAGGCCTTTTGAGGTACTTCTTGTCCTTGTAACTCCTTGTAACTCACTCTCTCTCTCTAGGTATACATTATACTGTATATATATATATATATATATATATATATATATATATATATATAAATAAAATGCATTATATATTATATTTTAATATGATTTGTTCATTAAATGGAATTTAATGATTTCTTAACTTGATTGTTGATTAAAAGGTTATAAAATTATCATTGTGGATAATGATTATTTACTTCAAAACAGAGAAAAGAATTTGGGGCGTTTTAAAAGGTAACCAATCATGTGAAAACTTACTAGTCCGGTAGCACAGACCCTGATTTTACTGGAACCCTGCATTGTTTGTTATAAAGCAAATCTTGACATATTTTGAAAGCTTATACCACCCCATTCAAGAATCCATCGGGTGTACACCTGATCCCCGCTTGGCTTTTTCAATATGGCCGCCATTTTTCAAGATGGCCGGCGAAACTGAGAAATCCCATATCCTGGTCAATACTTGATGGATTTTGATGAGCTTGGTGTCATTTCTAGGGTTTTTTAGGATGATGAGTCGATCTGGAGGGGTTGCAGATACTTTGGGAGTCGTTTTGACTCACATTCGTCAATACTCAAGGTCATTGGAGGTCAAACGCCCCCCGAAATAAGGAATATCCCATATCCCGGGCAGTCGTGGAGATATTTTGGTGATCTTTCTGTCGTTTTTATGGTTTTGAGCGAGACTGAGCAGTTCTATAGGGTTTAAAATGAAATCAGGGATTATTTTCCCCATGGTAAGGTGAATTCCAATATGTCTAATTATTCCTCTTATTTTTTCAGGTTGTTGATATTATTGCTGATGGTGCTGCCCACCTGGTGGTTTGATGACGTCTTGGTTGTGCTGATTCCAAAATTGTTTTTTGACTGCTGAATATGGAGAATATACCAGATGAGCATTGTTTAGTTTTCATTTGCTGAGGATAAATTATTTCAGTGCGATTTGTACTCTGAAGAATGGGTAAACAGAATTCTTATTTTTCAGGTTCTACAAAAGCTGCAGACGAATGTTTCTTCAAGGATTTCCTGCGTAGCTGTCCTGGAGGTCAGAAAGGTCTTTCAAATTGTGGGAGGATTCAGAAAATCATAGCGAGCAGCGACATCAGAGGGCAGCCAGATGTTCGAGCGAGACTAGAGCCTCTCTTGGAAGATGGCGCAAAAATTCTTTGTTGTCACAAGAACTGTGTTTCCACTTATGTGTCCAAGCGGAATTTATCAGCATTCATGAAGTTATGGACCAAGAAGCGATTTATGCACGCGTCATCGGTTTGCTGATGAGCGAACGCGAACTTGACTTGACCCATGTATTCTCAACAGAGCTTGCGGCATACCCACCCGCACTGTTCCAACCAGATGGCTTAATGAGAACTGCAGCTAAGTCTGCATTGAAGCAGAACTTGGGAGTGGAAACATCCTCTCGAACATGGGGTCGACCAACAGTTGTTATCATGGATGTATCAGCTGTTTTGTGGACAGTCGACTGGCCTGCTAGTGGCACAGTTGCTACATTTATTCAAACCTTCAAAGTATGGCTACCGAAACATCTTTCTCATGCATCTGTAGTACTAGCTTTTGATCGCTACTATGATTTCTCTCCGAAATCAGGCACTCGGGCAATGAGAAGCAAGAGCAGCAGAGTTCACAAGCTGGACCTCAACACCCCATTGCCTACAAGAGACGCTGTTCTCACGTGCACCACGAACAAGGAGCAACTAAACAGGCTGCTCTGTGAGCAAATCCTTGCTGACAATGAGTATCTTGCAACTGTAACCCAAGACCATGAGCTAGTGCTTGCAGGATGGCAGACCATACCGACTTCCATTGTGCGAGGCAGGAGTCGAGCAGCATTGGAGCTCTCATCATCTCATGAAGAGGCTGACGTGATAACACAACACGCTATCGCACAAGCTGAGAAAGATTCTGATGCCCGCATCTCCATCATTTGTGATGACACAGACGTGTTGCCATGCTGACTCACTTCTATGAATTTAAGAAACTAGGCTCTCCCAGTGTCCCATGATTATGGAGTCTCCAGTGCGTGGCAGAAAATCAGTGGACATCCGAGCAACTGTAACCCAGTACAAAGACATCATCCCACAAATCCTCAAACTACACGCTTTGAGTGGTTGTGACACAGTTGCAGCAATACATGGCATTGGCAAAGCCACTGTCATTGCCACAGCCAAGAATGGTCGGAAGCTAGACAAGCTGGGGTCCCTTGATGCATACTTTGACCATATCGAGAAAGAGGTAACAGCGTTCATTGTTGCATGCTATGGGGATAAGAAATCCTCATCTC
The DNA here is from genome assembly GCA_023014485.1 of Bathynomus jamesi. Lineage (NCBI taxonomy): Eukaryota > Metazoa > Arthropoda > Malacostraca > Isopoda > Cirolanidae > Bathynomus > Bathynomus jamesi. The sequence goes on from JAJOZX010001293.1 coordinate 725,707, forward strand.
TTACTGAGTGTCGTCAGCGAGTATGGGCTCAGAAGACAGGGAAGTCGGGAACTGCTGCACCCAAACTATGTTCTCTACTACCAACAACTGAAGCTTTCCATCAAAATGTGCTCAGAGCCCACTACACTCTGTGTGGCGAACTGGCTTGATGCACTAAAGTGTGACCCATCACCACTTGATCCTGTGCATTATGGGTGGGACACCGTGGGAGAGAGACGAAACAGAGTTCTCATCCCGAAAACAGTTGGTGAAGGAGTGTGCTTAGCACCAGATGAAGTTCTGAAGCTAATCAGATGTGGGTGTGAATCACAATCAGCATGCAGGGGGAGTCGCTGCGGCTGCATGGGACGCGGAATCCCTTGCACAATGTTCTGTGCATGTGGCAGCGGCTTGGATTGCAACAATCCATTGACCCAAAACGCAAACGAAGAACAGACTGATGATCCTGACGATCCTGACACAACCATGTCTTTTTATATTTGCCCCTAATAAATGGTTACCTAATGTGAATAACTGCATCAAAGTTGTCAATGCCAATCCCCTAGCTAGGTGCGAGCTTTGTTTTGCTTACGAGGTCATATCTTGTAGCTTTGCAACCTTCCATAGAATGCATGTGCCCTGCACTTCAGCATAAATTGTGGGTTATGTCATTTAAGCATTATGATCTGGTTTTATCTGCAGAAAAGATGTTAATTGCTCAGCAGTTAGCTAGATTGTAGAAATTGTCACTGAAATAAAGCAAATACAGTGATGTCAGCTGTGGCATTATCATATTTCAAAGCCAAACTTTAACCACAAATGACCTTGACTTGACCCATGGAGTTGAAAAATGATATCCTATTGTTATCATGTGCCTATAGAACTACTCAGTCTCGCCCAAAACCATAAAAACGACAGTAAGATCACCAAAATATCTCCACGACTGCCCGGGATATGGGATATTCTTTATTTCGGGGGGCGTTTGACCTCCAATGACCTTGAGTATTGACGAATGTGGGTCAAAACGACTCCCAAAGTATCTGCAACCCCTCCAGATCGACTCATCATCCTAAAAACCCCTAGAAATGACACCAAGATCATCAAAATCCATCAAGTATTGACCAGGATATGGGATTTTTCAGTTTCGCCGGCCATATTGAAAAGGCCAAGCGGGGATCAGGTGTACACCGGATGGATTCTTGAATGGGGTGGTATAAGCTTTCAAAATATGTCAAGATTTACTTTATAACAAACAACGCAGTGTTCCCACCCCGTGCAACCGGACTATACATGTTAATCAACAGCAGAAAGCATTACAGTTTGTAGCAGTGTTTGTTAAGTGTCTTTCTCGAGGCATTTTCATATAAGAAAACGGATTACTTCCTTTCATGATTGGCATAAAATGCGATAGATTTCAGTCCAAAATTCTATAACTTAGAGACCGGATAGCATAGTAACAGTCAAGTTAGTACAGTGGCGCTCATAAATATTTGTACAGAGAAATATTTCAGTTATATCCGTCCTTATCTTTTATCTTTTTCATTTGGAAAAATTTAAGAAATAAAAAAAAATAATTTAACTCGAACATATAATGTAAAACATTAAAGAATTTGAGGAAATTAAAAAAAAGTTAAAATACAAAAGTTTTCGTACATTTATTCACAAAATTACTTAATACTTTGTGTGTCCACCTTGGGCTTGAAGAATTTAAAATTTTTATCAGTAGTTGGTTATAGAGAGCTATGAAAAGTCTTTGTATTTCTGAAGTATTTTCCTGCCCAAGACGAGGAGCATTTGCGACTGAGAACCATTTGTCTGACCTCAAAATACAAGGATTTTGATTCAGATTCTGTTGATGAATTTGAACATTTCTATGATTTCATGACCCGGCTGAAAGAGAGGATGGATTCACCGGCTTTAGTGCTTAAGTTCATTAAACGGCAGAGTTTGGATGCAACATTTCACCGTGTCACCATTGCCCTGAGAATTTTCCTGTCACTGAATGTGACAGTATGTGAGCCTGAGTGTAGCTTTTCGAAAATGAAATTAGTGAAGAATGTGCTGCGTGCGACCATGGACCAAAATAAGTTGCCGTCATATCCATTGAAAGCGATCTGACACGCATGATTGACTTTGATGATGTGGTTTCTCAGTTTGCTGTCATGAAATCTCGAGAGACAGTTTTTAACTATGAATGTCACATTTGTATTATACCTGTATTATATTACATGAATGTTATTTCAATAAAATTTACCTTTATTTGAAATTATGATTTTTTTTTTAGAGTAAAAGAGGGGGTGGAAAAGGTGGGCCCCTTACAGATTCTTGGTCCAGGGCCCTAGGCTGTCTTAATCCAGCCTTGATCAGAACCAGTTTCGCTGCCCGGGTCTGCGTTCCTAGTATCGGCGGTCGGGTAGCCAGAAGTGGGAACATTTATGGTCCCCTCCCAAGGGACTCTGATGCCATTTTTTTTTTAATTTTGAAAAGATTGTGTAGTATGTAATGCATGTATATGTAGTGAGGAATAGAGAGAAATGCGTGTTCGAGAGCATGCTGGACTGCTCACGGTAGATGAGACAGAAAAAACGATCAGCTAAGGAAGGCAGTAACAGGAGAAACAGGAGTTCCAGCACTCCCTGTCCTCTGCCTAACGTTGCTCCCGGAGTACTTCCCTGGTCAATTGGTTTCTACAATCATCTCTTGGCGACAATCAAATACTGCATTCGAGGAAAAAAAACCATCCTTCCTACGGTTAAACATGATGATAGTAGTTTGCTTGTTTGGGGATGCTTCCCTACTTCTGGTTCAGGAAAGCTTGTCATCAATGGAATCTTTAATTCGAAGAAATATGAAGAAATTTGAGAAAATGTATTGCCTTCTGTTCAGGAGCTGCGAATATTTCGCAATTGGGTACTGCAACAAGATAATGATCCAAAACAAAAGAGCACTATGAAATGGCTTTAACAAAAGCATTAAGCTTCTCGAGTGTCCCAGTCAAAGCCCAATTTAATCGAGAATTTATTGTTTGAGTTGGGGTGGGGGGAGTGTCCGCAAGAGAAAGCTTTCGAATCTGAATGAATTGAAACAATTTTCTTTTGAAGAATGTGTTAAAATTTCTAATGAGAGATGTCGAAACGTTGTAGAAAAAAAATACCCAAAATGAATCATTGAAGTCATTCAAGCAAAAGGTCAACACACGAAGTATTAAATAGTTTTGGAAGTAAATGTACGAAAACTTTTGTATTTTAGTTTTTCTTAATTTCCTCAAATTCTTTGATGTTTTACATTATATGTTGGAGTTAAACAATTTTTTTTTATTTGTTACTCTTTCCAAACGAACGGTAAACTTTTCATAACTATCCTGTGCATGGTACATCTCTATCAATGGGGGAGGAGTTAGAGCCCCAACAGTCCCCATCTGCAGGGGCGGATCTAGAGGCATATTTTAGGGGAGGCCATGGCATGAGAGGGGGCATCTTGACTCTGATGGGGGCATCATGACGATATGAAACTATTTTCATTGTTTCCTCGGCCACGCTGTGTTTTGGGCCGGAAATGGCGTTTTCTTACATAAAAATGCTCATCAATAAGTACAGAAGAACAGTGATTTTAATTAACACGTAAAAAGAAACTATGACACAAGTGATGTGTTTTCATATGTCAGGGGATGTTTGCTTGACAGGTTTTTAGAGTTAAATAAGTTGTTATATAAATCTTAAATATGCTTAAATACTCAAGATTGTTTTGATTAAACAGCTAATTTGCGGTGACCCCGGCTATCCAATAGGATGATGACACTTGGTCGCAGGGTTGCCAAGATGTAGTAAGGCTTCTGTTGCTCAAGGTGGCGATTGTCAATTCTGACCCTCTACGTTTAGAGTTGAGTCTCAGTTCAAGACTCGGAACCCCCTTGCGTGAGAAAGAAATAAGCACAATGATTAACCTAACCAAAATTGTTACATACTCTAATAAAGATACATAATATAAGTGGTTACACAATTGGACATATGGGAATAAGTAGTTATAATTGTTACACAATAACATTTACATTTAATAAAAATTAATACAGAAAAAGGGTACCTACCTTGCATGTTTCCGGAACCTTCTACCTTTAGAAGGCACCGAAGCCAGCAAAATAAGCTCAGTCAGCCCCAAAACGAGCATAACCATAAGATAACTATAGTTATAATTATGGCCCTGCAGTGGGCATAAACAGGGCCGGATTTAGGAGTGGGCAAAGTGGGCAGCTGACCATGGGCCTCCACATATTGACAAGCCATTATCAAAATAGAAAAAACCCGAAACTAGAAAAACCCGATAGATGATCAACAAAAAAACACGCGCATCCAATACCACTGTAGTACATAAACTTTTACCAATTACTATTTGTTGTGTACTGATTATTATTTTGTTTTTATTACTCTTTTAGGCCTACTCTCACTATAATGGAATACCCGAGTAACCCGAGGCTTTCATTTTTTGCAGAAATGAGTGGAATGGACAGACACAAGAGTGCACGATGTTTTGAAAGTGTATGTATGTTAATTATATTATGAATCTTATGGATGACTTCAATTATGTCTTCCCCTAAGGTAGGGGGGCCTCCACATGGAGGCTGCCCAGGGCCTCCACACGTCTAAATCCGGCTCTGGGCATAAACATGCACAATGACCCTACATGATATTATGAAGAGGGAAAATGAGTCATGCTTCATGTCATTTACATCATAATTTTTTGCAAACGTTTGAAAATTTCTTGTAGTGCTCAGAATTTTTGTATAAATTTCAATATTATTTATATTAAGCTACGCTCCTTTATCTTGTGTGCGGAAATTCAACTGAAGATTTAACACTTTTTCATGAAAGAATACATGTCAGCTAAGTTACCGCAAGCAAAAACAGACATGTACGTTCATTTATATGAACACTTTACGATTCATCTGGGATGATTCGTCGTATAGATGATAACCCAAACATGCAATTTGCCTAGTTTCATTACTGTTTAGAGAGACATCCAGTGGCGGATCTAGGATTTTTGCTTTGGCGTGGGTGGCTGGTTGGATTCGGATGAAATTCTAAACGAAGTTTAAATATTATGCAGCCGTTCCCATAGAAGTACTTGGTAATAAGGTTAATGTGTAATGATTACCAATTTATTAGGAACGCTCAGTCCAAACCAGAAACACTTCACAATAAAAATAATGTACAGCCACTTTCCAGACGACTGTCCAACCTATCACAGGACATAGAAAATTCATTGAAAAATACATCCACAAATACAAATATTTAGCTTAAATCTGTTACTATAAATCTCTGAATATTTCATAAATCAAAAAGAAAATTACTGTAAATTATATCATTCTGGTTTGAAACATACATTCTAAAGAAATGTTTGGATATGCCAATGGATCTTTACTAAAGCCGACAAAGGTCTTCTTTTCACTTTCGGAGGATCCGACGATCTTGCTTATTAGCAAAGATCTTAATAACTTTTTGTGGTATTATATCGATGAGCTGGAGCCTTACTTGGCGGATATATGAATGTTTTTCCACTTACTATAGGTTGCGATTTGCGAAACATCTCTATCAATGGGGGAGGAGTTAGAGCCCCAACAGTCCCCATCTGCAGGGGCGGATCTAGAGGCATATTTTAGGGGAGGCCATGGCATGAGAGGGGGCATCTTGACTCTGATGGGGGCATCATGACGATATGAAATGATCATGGCAATGTGAAATATATAAATGGTTTTAGCCAATCGGTATAATTTTCACAAATTGGCCTATATTATCCTACATTTCTATGCTAATTTTCCAGTCCAATCTAGCCAATGAAATTTGAGATCAGTCAAATGTATGAAGAATCAATATCAAATGAAGTTGCACAGTTATCTATGGAAATTGTTCTGTGGATATGAGCATATTTTATTTTACGTGAATAATACCATGTGAATATAACAAATGCCATATGAATTAGCCTGGTTTTAAAGTCCCCTATCATATAAATATGTGAACTGAAAACATATAATGTCGTGTGTAGTATTTTACCACAGTAGTTATTTACCACAGTATCACACTAAAATTACATGTTTCACCTCTAGTTTTCATAGTAAATATGATGCTTTTCAGTATTTTTGGGAAAGGGAGCATTTTTTGTATCTATGGGGCATCATTAGAAGTTTTAGGGGGGGGGGCCATGTGCCCCTTACAGATCCGCCCCTGCCCCACTGGATCCGCTACTGGATACATCCTTTATAAAACACACTCCCAGTTATCTAATTCTAACCAACCAAAATAACCACGCACAACACAAGTGACTCGTACAAATATTATGCATTCACGTAACTTTTCAATTAGTTACATCGTTCCCATATTAACTTTATACTTTTCATTTACTATTTTGTTTTCTCTATATTTAGTCCACTAGTGACTTTTATTTGTCAGCTTCTTACAATCCCTTGAAATTTTTTTTGAGTGACGCATAGAATTCGTTACGAACTTCAGTATTATTCATCTGTAACTCAGATTTTTGACTCCTGTTTGGACATTTCATAAATTATAATTCGGTTTTCGGGTTTCTATTTGATCATTTCATAGGCTGTGCTCATCTTTTTAGGGCTTCACTGCTCAAAACAAGCTGTAACTCGGTTTATTGGGCACTGATTAGGCAGTCCTTAATCTGTAGCTATTTTCTGACAGCAAACGGATTATGGGCTGAACCTTGGTAAGGGTAACATGTAATGTTGTAGGTTCCCTGCTTGGAAGCATAACCTTTGTTGTTACGAAAGAGGTTTCTTTGACACACACACACACACACACACACACACACACCAAATGCCGTACCTCGTAAGATCAGCGATGTTAGGCGACTGTGTTCATCCTCAATAACTGGATGGTATGATCAGGCGCTACGACCAGATGTAGTAGTAACGTGATTGAAAACCTCTAACAATTACGTGTTAATTGTTTTAAATAAGTATGATAATTCATTCAGTGTTTTTTTTTTGGTAACTAATTACAGTCACTAGCTACTACTCCCTCAAATAAGTAACCAATTACTAGATGTTGTTTCAAAAAATAGCTAGTTACTTCAAAAGTTACTTTCGACAGTTTTCCTAGTTTTAACGAGCATTTGATCCTGATAAAAGCACTTTCCTGACAAATGATACTTGTCAATATTGTTAATTTGTTTCAAAATTATTGTGATTTAACAAATAAACAAGACGATTCTATCATATTAGCATTTGATATATGTTATCAATGAACTTGCACCGTCCTTGAAGCAAAGCTTGTGAGAAAAGTAGCTACTAACTTTTTGCCCTCATAGAAAAAGTAATTGATAGAAGTTACAAATATTAATGATTTTTTTTTAACTAGTTACAGTTACAATTACTCGACAGGAAAAGTAACTAGTTAATCACTCAAAAAAGTAACGATCACTGAGTCACTAGTTACGCCACAGCACTACTCTAATTAATGACGTGCATAAACCAATTAACAGTGGGAGTCGGCAAACACAAAGCCTTTTTATTTAAACTTTGCGCTAAAATAAAACAAATTTGTCTTCCTCCAATCAAACAATTAATTCTTACGCCCTTCATTAACAATCAAAATTACGGATGAAAATTTCTGAAAAATGCACTTCTATCATTTTCCCTTCAAATATACATTATAATATATTATTATATTATGATGTATATTTGAAGGGTAAGTGATGGAAGTGCATTTTTCAGAAATTTTATACACATTTATATAGGAAATATACACACTTGTGTAAATTACTTTTCTCAAACAAAACAGATCTTAAGAATGGTTTCTCTCCCCAGAACCATTAATTAAATAAAAGTCAACACAAATAGGAAAAAAAATAACGCGCAGACATTGAAATTGGGCTGTTTTTCTACAAACCAAATAAAAGAATGAAAAGAAAGGAAGAGAGAGCGGAAGAAAATGAAGTAGGGAAATGAAACTATATGGTACCGTTTCCTTCTTCAGAAGCACTCCTAGTTTCGTATTGTATATCATGCAAAATAAATAAATAATAATATTATAGTGAAGAAACAATGTAGACAATTTCTTTTTGGCATAATTGACGTTAAAAAAAATTAAGCAATTGCAGTACATGTATAAAAGTCAGTCGTATAAAATTTGTTAATAAAAAGAAACCTATATAATTAATTTATTGCTTTCTTGCGTTTTCATTAATTGTACTTGAACAAACTTCATAACTTCGAGTATAGTAGATTATTAAGATTAACTGAATGCCATAATTTTGTGTCATTTATTTATGTATTTTATTTATTCGTCATCGAAATTGAATTTTAAAATATTTGCCACAATATTTTCTTAAATTCTAATAAATTCAGAATGTCTCTTCACAAACATGTTCCGCTTTCAATTTTTTAGTCATTTTCACGTTTTCTGCAATTTGAAAAGTTCAGTCTTGTATTTACGAGTGGAGAAGTATGCAATTTAAAACTCGATACTTTAGTATCGATACTCTTTTAAAAGTTTCCCCTGCAAAATAGCAAAAGAAAACAGAATTGATGAAATTGGAAACAAGATAACGACAATCAGCAATCTTTTATTCCTCAACAATAAGAATTAAAGGTATTACAGTAGGCCTATGAAATTACCCATGATCAGTGGCGGCGGAACGTGAGCGCGCAAGGGCGGCCCAAATAGGACTGATAAGCATACTTCTCCACTAGATTGCATGAACATGCTGAAGTGCTACAGTAACAAACTTACAATTTACAAAAAATGTTAAAGCCCAAACACAGAGTAAATGTTTACTTAGTTTTTACTTTGAAAAACTTTTTTCAAAGTTTAAAATGTCAAAATATCTTAGCTGGCAAGGGGGTCCTGGTTCCCCGCTGTCAATTTAAGACGGGGCCGCCGGCCCCCCTCCCCGTTCCGCCGCCTATGCTCATGACATGTTCATAAAAGAATTAAACATAAATTGATAAGTTCATAAAAGAATACAATATGAAGGTCAGTTAATCTGCATAAATATTGCATGAAAATGTTTTGGAATTTATAGGGAAACATTAGGTAATATCAATCTTTAAGTAAAACTTACTCATTTGCATATGGCACTCTATACCCTGTCTAATGTGTATCCACTAACAAATACTGTACATACATACAAAAGGTAACAGCCAGGAAGCTCCTTTCCGAACGACGTAGGGGTGAATGTGACCCTTTAGCTTAAGCATTAATAGAGTAAGCGGCCAACTCAGATGAACCAAGGAACCAGTAGGCGGGAGCGAACCACAGCCTCACCACTCAGAGTCCGCCACCGTCACCACTGAGATACCGGGCGCCCTCTGTACATACATATACAAATACATATGATATGCACATATACTGTACACACATACAAACGTTTTAATATTATAACCTAGCACAGGTGGTTACGCGATAGACATCTTCGCCTCTGGAAGGTTGCACCATTACGATTTTAGAACTCAGGAATGTCTGTACGAGATACGGTGCTGAGATAACCAAAATAGCTTTTTACCTCTTTCCTGCCCGGAGGTCTTTCTGAGAGTGAGTAAAATCGTCTGGCGTTAGCCAGAACAAAATCAGTAAAGTGACACTGGGCGCTATAGTGTTAAACGATATTTGAAACCGAAATGGGGTGCTTGTTTGATTAGAACAGGAAAGTTATTCCATAGTGAGAGAGCGGCTTGTGACACTAGCTTTTCATTATTTCTGAGATCCATGTCAGGATGACGTTGATGGTTTGAAGAAAACTATATAACGCCCAGTGAAGCCGGCTTATGAGCACCTTCGACAAGACCCTTGACAGAAGGGGCCTGGTACTGTTGGAAAGTATGAAAACACACACACACACACACACACACACACACAGAAAAGAATGAATGAAGTAAGGAAGAACTGGAATAAAAGTATATAGTACAGTTTCCTTCAGAAGCACTCCTAGTGACACGAAAAATAAATAAATGTTAATATTATTGTGAAGAAACAAAGTAGACAATTTATTCGTGTTGAGACAATTACGCCAATTCAAACTGTTTTTTCTCTAGCAATAATTTAGATCATCAAATTATTGTTTTAGCAAGTTTTAAAAGTAACTCGTTTAAAATTTGTTAAGAATCCTCGTAAATTATTTATAATTTACATATTATGTATTTAGAGTAATTATACTGGAACATAATTTATAATTGTTAGTATAGTAGATCATTAAAATAAATTAACGACACAAAAATATGACATTCAACAAATGCATTTTATTTATTCAGTATCGAAGGTGAATTTTGAAATATTTGACAATATTTTTCTTAAATTTTAATAAATTTTGAATATCGCTTCATTGACGTTTTTTCCTCTCAGTTTTTCAGTTATTTTCAATTTGTCTGCAACTTGAAAAGAGTTTAATTTTTGTATTTACGAGCTGAGAAATGTACAGTTTAAAATTGAAAGGCTTCAGAATGAAAATTCTTATAAAAGTCTTCTCTGCAAAATTGATAAAATCGGAGGCAAAGAAATAATAATGGGGAAGCAAGCACATATAGCGTTATAGTGTAGTGATTCCGAAACTTTTTATCCCTACGGACAACCAGAATTGCTTTTTACAGGTCACGGCGGACACCTTTAATAAATACACTATGTACATAATCTACCATACTATACCACATTCCTAACATTTTCGAGGAGCTCCTAGTGAGAGCCTATGATGTCATAGGCGTCTGCGGATCACAGTTTGGGAACCCTTACTGGGAAAATGGGACATCAGAATAAAATAAATGAGGATGAAAAGATAATACATAAATGACATCAGATTACGTTGTTTTATTTTAATTTTTAATGAGAAAGTCAAGATTTATGGAATAAATTTTTGAAATGTGACAAAACGTGACAAGGTCTGGGGAGAAATATGGTTATAAATCAGTTCTGTCAAAGAGGAAAATTAAAATTACAGTATTTGTAACAACTTTTTAAACTTTTAGGGGAGTCCTTGTTTGTTTTTAAACTAGAACTGTTATTGAATGGTTTAAGTACTCCTCTTCAGAGTTGAAGATTCTATAGTTCAATTTCTTCAAAATATCACGACAGGAACTTTGAATCTGTTCAATTTCAACAAAAGATGTTCGATTTCTCCATAAAAACGGTCTTGAAACCGAAATTCTGTTCGTCGAAAACAGGTCGAAGATTTCGTCATTTGTATTTGTTTTACGATTAATGTAATTTTCATTATTTGCTGTAAATTTGAGGCCAATGTATTTAAAGATTCTTTTCGTCTCTCTGACTGGTTGTAACGCCAAGTCTTCATATCTGATTCGAAGGTATCTGTTGGAAGAAATACAATAAAAATTTCAGTTGCTAAATGAAGTAGCGACTGTAAATTCTCGTATACTCGTTGGAAGATAGAAATAAACAAGCAAATGAATCTTTATTGGGTTTCGGTTTCAACCTTAATTCAAACTGCAACGAATCTACTTAAGATTTAAAAAAAAAAAAAAAATTGTAAGTAAAGTTTTTACATTACATTATGTTCATAATTCGGAGAGTCTGGAATACGTTTTGGATTTTAAAAAGAGCTAAATTTCGTGACATGAAACTCCAACTTTCAACCCATATTTGGGTTACACTAGAGAAATAGCCCACCTTATAAGGCAACGTAACAACCTCAAATATAACACACAAACCCCACACACAGAAGCCATAAAACAGCAGATACAACAGCTCAACACAGAAATAAACAACAAACTCAAAGAAAAACAAACAGAAACATTCAGGGAATTCATAACATTAAACCACTCCACAGATACATCCAGGCTATACAAAACTATAAACGGCATTACCCACTCTAACAGCGGCATTCACACCTCACACGCGGCTATCTGTCGCAGCCAAAATAATATCCCAACATACACACAACAAGCTAACATTCTAGTTAATCACTACGCAAAGATAAGTCACTTAAACAGAGACAACAACCAGAAGCATGCAGACAGACAAACAGCCAGACACAAGAAAACCTACATACTCGACACGACCATTACACCCTTCAATACAGACCAGACCACCAAGATCATCAAAAACATTAAGAATTCGAAGGCTACTGGACCAGACAACATATCTAACATACACCTTAAACACTTGGTCCCACAAGGAATACTAGCTCTCACAAATATCAGCACATATTCATACCAACACTGTATTATTCCTGACATATGGAAACAAGGTAAAATTATTACACTACTCAAACCAAACAAAAATCCAACAGAACCAGCTTCCTATAGACCCATTATACTATGCACACCTTCCAAAGTAACAGAAAGACTAATCTTACAAATCACCAACCCACACATTCCACTATCGCCTACTCAACATGGATTCAGACCTCACCACTCAACCACGACATTACTCACTAACCTCACGCAGCACATCATGGATGGCATCAACTCCAGACGACCAGCTCAACGTACACTATTAGCAACAATAGACATTAGTAAAGCATTTGATGCTATCCCACGCTTCCCTCTCATAAACAAAATACTCAACACAACCCTGCACAATAACACCAAAAGGTGGCTGAGCAACTATCTTTCAGGAAGATACTCACATGTCACATTTAATGGCAAGTCATCCAAAAACAAGCTTTTTCCGAACGGGGTCCCTCAAGGCTCTGTTCTCTCACCAACACTCTTCAACTTATACATGCATGACATTCCAACACCCATAGATAACAAGCTTACATTATCATCATATGCAGATGACATCACTCTAACATCCACCCACAACAACATCGACACCGCTACAAATAACCTACAAACATACATAAACAGTATACAAGACTGGCTCACACACAATAGACTCAAAGTAGTGCCCACAAAATCAACCATCACCTTGCTTACAAGCAACACAAAAGAACACCAGGTAATTCCACAGCTTACACTAAACAACATCAACATTCCACACACTCACAGGACCAAAATACTTGGGGTCACATACAACACATCATTATCTTTTGCAAACCACATTCAGGATATTAAAAACAAATGTACGTCAAGACTTAACACGCTTAGGGTGCTAACAGGGGATCTTTTCCGTTTGACACACATGGTTCGATTTTATTTTAAATTTCTACACAGACGTAGTTTTGCATGCCGATTACGAAAATCAGAACCATTTTTTGGAGAAATTAATAATAAAAAAGTTACAACTAGCCTAAGACCCGCCCTTCGTGCGGGTCGCGGGTAGCAAAAATTAACCAAACTATCACGACTTAACCTAACCAATCGTCAAAGGCGTACAATTAACCTAAAAAAATAAATAAAAAACAATACTTTTTTTTATTTATTTAATTTTATATATTAAGAGAAGAGGATTCTTTATACTGTACGGCATTGACGATTGGTTAGGTTAAGTCGTGCTAGTTTGGTTAAATAAAAATATATTTTTATTTTTATTTTTTTTTTTAGGGTAATTGTACGCCCTTGACGATTGGTTAGGTTAAGTCGTGATATTTTGGTTAAAGCTAACGAAAATATCACGACTTAACCTAAACGTTCCTGAGCGTGACCGACAAACGTTCCTCAGCGTGGCCGACTGACAAACTGAGCGTGACGGACTGACTGACAGACATTCCTGGGTGTTTATAGTATACACGAAAACTGCGACCAGTTCCAAAAAATGCTACAGTGCATCGCAACATTTAATCGAAAATATTAATTGGTGTTGATTTTTGTCACTAATATTAATAAAATACTTTAAAGGGTTGTAACTTTTTTATTATTAATTTCTCCAAACAATAGTTCTGATTTTCGTAATCGGCAAGCAAAACTACGTCTGTGTAGAAATTTAAAATAAAATCGAACCATGTGTGTCAAACGGAAAAGATCCCTAACAGGCACAAACTTTGGACACCAGCAGGAAACAACATCACTCATATACAACCAATATATTCGCTCAGTTATGGACTATGCTAGCCCATGCTGGGCACCCATTATCTCAAACACACACATAAACACCTTACAGACAATACAAAACAACGCACTTCGTATCATTACAGGATGCACTCAAACAACACCAATAGAACACCTGCACACAGAAACAAAAATACTGAAAGTTAGGGAACATTTAGACATGAGGGGAACACAATTCATGGCAGCAGCGACAACTAACCCACAACACCCTTGCCACTACATGTACAATCACGCACCGACACCTCGCACCATTAAGGTAACACCAGAGAGACATTATAACCAAATACTCCATTCCATACCACGCCCCACAGACATCACACAGTACAGAAAACACATACACACACACCTAACCCACAAAGCATTGACACGACTCGGTCCGAATGCGGTCCTAGGTGCGAAGCGGCCACCCATTAACAGGTCAGAGATCAGCCTGAGCAGATCGGATCGAGTTAACTTAGCACGATTCCGATGTGGACATCACCCCAACTTACTAACATATAAACACAGACTAGACAACTCCATAGACGACACCTGCCACCTGTGCCACGACACACCACAAACAATTGAACACATTATGACAGACTGTACCGCTCTAGCACAACAACGAACACAACACAACATCACTAGTGCGCTGAGCGCTGGCTTGCTCGATCAGGGCGGGCTGATCGGCTAAACAACAACCCATATTTGGGATGAGGCTCTATAGCGCGATGATATTAATGGCACATGGACTTCTTTCTGTAATTATTTTAAAAGTTTAGAATCAAGTAATATCTCATTACGTAAAAACAAACTGGCGAAGTCTCTATAAACCAATATGGTGGAATGGTGAAATTAAAAGTACTTAACGTTAAAAAGGAACGCGTATTTTAAATTTAAAGAAACAAATAATTTGTCCGATGAAAATGCTTACAATCTATTGAGAAGGCGAAGCCAAAAAACTTATAAGAAAAAGTAAACACAACTATAAGCTGTATACAGTGAACGAAATTAAATCGAATCCGAAGGAATTCTATAAGTGTATTTGGAATAAAATAGTCACTTCGCAGACTGTTGGTTCACTAGTAGGCGAAATCAACGAGCAAATTTACGATGACTTACAAATGACGGAAGTTTTATATAAATTCTTCTCTTTCGTGTTTACTCAGGAAAATTTGAACAACATTCCCGTTACTGTAATTATGCTCAGTGATAATCATTTGAAGCTTCACGATTTTACCATTAGTAAAACTGAAGTACTCTCGGCCATAGGTAAAATTAATCCTAATAAAACTTCATGTTTAGCTAAGCTCTACCCTAGGTAATTAAAGAAATGAACTGCGCAATAGTCTCTCCCCTCACACACACACACACACACACACACACACACACACACATATATATATATATATATATATATATATTATATATATATATATATATATATATATATATTTAATTATAATAATAATGATAATAATAATAAATCGCTACAATGTGAGGAAGTCCCGTTCGATTGGAAACATGCAAACATTACGCCAATATTTAAAAAAGGGGACAAATCGCTTCCGGGAAATTAATTATCGTCCCATTAGTCCGAGTTCAGTAGTTGGTAAGCTCATGGAGACGATCGCTCGGGACAAAATAGTTAATCACTTAGGAATAAATAAATTAATCAAAGATTCTTAACATGGCTTTCGACGTAATCGTTCTTGTCTTACTAATCTGCTCGATTTCTTTAATGATACTGTAAACAGTGATGGGCAGTATCTAGATACATGTATCGCCGATGCGTATCGATCGATACTTTTGTATCGGTATCGGTATCGCTTTAGCTACTTGACAAAAGTATCGATTTATCGGTATCGCTAAGGTCAATTTTCTTAAATGTATCGAAAAAAATCGATACTTCGATACATCGATACGTTAATAAGAATTTTTAAATATTTAAATAGATGTTATAATATGACACTACTGAGTTATATTTATGATGCTGCATCTGACGGAAGTGCAGATGATTTCTTCTGTTATGAGTCTGCTTCCACTAATGTCTCTGCAACCCAAGATTCCACTGAGATGGAAGTTTTACAGTATCTGGGTGACGGAAGTCATTCTCTCCAATCTCTGAGGCAGTACCCAGGAATTCTACGGGTCTTCCTGAAGTATAACACACCACTATAGTAATTACTTTTAATTGTTAGTGTAATATTTTCAGTCATTCATGTATCCTACAAAATTAAAACATACTTTCATTAAATAAAGCAATTGTTTTTATTTACATCTATAAAACCCATTAAAATGTCGTTGATTTTACTTACAGTGCGTACAAATTACTAGTATAAACAATAATATCTAATACCTACATATTAAATGAATAATTATAAAAATGTACCGGCGATGCATGTATCGGCGATGCATGTATCGGTATCGGTATCGCTTAAGACATCTAGAAAGTATCGGCGTATCGGTATCGCCTAAGACGTTCTTCATGTATCGATGTATCGGTATCGCTTTAGCGATTTTCATGTATCGATGCCCATCACTGACTGTAAATATATATGATGAGAGTAAGCCAGTAGATATTATATATTTCGATTTTCAAAAAGCTATTAATAAAGTGCCATATAGAAGATTATTAGCAAACGTTATTCTCACGGAATTGATGGTAATGTTCTAAAATGGCTGGAAAATTGGCTTAGTGGACGTAAACAAAGAGTGGTCATCAATGGCAAAGCGTCTAACTGGAAAAGTGTAACTAGCGGGGTGCCTCAGGGATCAGTTCTGGCAAGGCCGGATTAACCATTAGGCTAATAAGGCTGTAGTCCAGGGGTGGGGAAACCCTCGCCCGCGGGCGAAATTTCGCCCACGAGCTAATTTCAATTCGCCCGCTTAGGTATTTGTTATTTACAAAAAATTATTTATTTACAGCCCAACAAATAGCTTTTTAAAATACATCTTATATACAGCGTGTCCCAAAGAAATGTATACCCACTTTGTTCGATAATACCAGCTATGAGGATAATAAATATATTACTTTTTATATGTTTTTTAATAAAGAATTTTCTCATGAATCTAAATATGTAATTATTTTTATTAAAAATTGAAAACCAAAAAAGTTACAGATGTTTAAATTATAATTATTATTTTCGAGACTTCATGTGCGATATTTTCTAATATTTTTGCACGTATACAAGATAAGTTTGAAACCGACGGCACTGTGCAAAACTTACAAAAACAACGTTCTGGAAGACGTCGAACATCTTAGATAAAGTGTCATTTAACCATGGAATTTGTAAATTTTTTGAATTAACTAATAATTACAACACTTATGCTTCAATATCAACACTAAACATAAGGATCTCAAAACAGTCGGTTAAAATATTAGAAAATATCGCACATGAAGTCTCGAAAATAATAATTATAATTTAAACATCTGTAACGTTTTTGTTCTTCAATTTTTAATAAAAATAATTACATATTTAGATTCAGGAGAAAATTCTTTATTAAAAAACATATAAAAAGTAATATATTTATTATCCTCATAGCTGGTATTATCGAACAAAGTGGGTATACATTTCTTTGGGACACGCTGTATATAAGCTTAAAATTTGCCAGATGCCCGCGGAGGTGTTTATGTTATCGATTTTCGCCCTTGGTACTGAAAAGTTTCCCCACCCCTGCTGTAGTCTAAGGCCCTCCTATTTTTTAGGCCCTCTAGTTTAGGCCCTAATTTTTATATCGTAAACCCTAAATCTTTTTCACAAGGTTGGTTAAGTAATAATATCATATATAACTGCATAATTATATCTTCAAAGGTAGAAAATAAGAGGTTTTTAGTTTTCGTTAAGATTTTTTTTTTTAATGTCATCATATATTACGGTGTATTATTGTCGATATGTATTATAATTTCATCCATTTTCGTATGATTGGCTTCAAAGGGTTAAGCTGTGTCCAAAATTGTTTTCCAGACGTTGGGAATTTGGGGGTAGTAAATTGTTTAAAAGCAGTCTCTGGACACAATGGCTTTGGCACGCAATGGAGAAATTATGCAACCCTGAAATGATGATGACGTACATAATAAATGAAAAAAATAAAATAAAAAATGCATTGTGTAGATTAGATTAACCTCTTAACGACCGAGGTTTTGGTAGGGTTAATTTATGAATGCGTGTATTGGAAACGGTACAAATTTGACCCAGTGGTCCAAAAGAGGTTAAGTAGTTTAGTATTCATGGTATCTTTTATTTTGCTTGTCCTCTGATGCCTAAATGGATACACGAGATAAGTGCACGCATGGTGTGAATGAAGTTTGAAGCTATTCTCTTCATTATACTTTTTCTTACTTTCCTATAAATCTTCTTTCACAACTATTTTCAATCAACAGTGGCTGGCGTAAGAGGGAGAGAGTCTTGTCTGTTCTATGCTTTACTGTTACTACTGCTTACACGCTTATAAATGTAAGCATGGTATTAGTGTTCAGTGTTGTTCATTTTCATTTGGTTTTTCTATTTTTCCTTATTTTATCTACTTCCTTTGGTTAACCTAGTAGTCCGGTTCACTATGTCAATAAAAACACTTTCGTTCAAAATTTATGGAGATTAGCAAACCAGTGCATTTTTGGAAAGCTTATGGCATCAGGAATCTGAAAATCAATGTTTACATTTGCGCAGATGCCTGCATAGCCGCCATTTTGGATTTTCAAAATGGCCGCCATAAAATAAGAATTTCCGAATATCTCAGCTTGTAATTGACATAGAAACTCCATTCTAAATGCTGATCCTATGTTTCCAGGCCCAAGGAATCCAAAGCTTATGTCAAATTAGTTATTATGAACACCAAAAACCAAGAAAAGAAGAAGTTTGTGAAATTATGTTTGTATTTTCATGAAAAAATGCACACTCAAATTGTTGGTAGTGACAACAGCATACGTATAGACGTATTTTCTATCTCAGTTTGACACATCATCATCACTCTCAGTGTCATATTCAACATTACAGTTTGCATCGTTTTCGCATTCTGTGCCGCACAAGCATAGTTCTGTGCAAGGCAAGTTATTCCTTCTGCATGAACATCTCTGTGTAGAACAGTTGGTTTTGCAGTGGCATCTGACCAACTCGATGATGGCTTGCGGGGCAGGAGGAACCTTTGTGGTGACTGGCAGTATTTGGACACTTTTGTCCTGATAGTAACCAAATTTCAGGGAGTCAAAAGGCTGTTGCTGCATAACATTGGCTTGGCACCATACTCGGCTTTGTAACCGCACACGCTGGATGTGTTCCTCAAGTGCACCGAGTGTAGGAGGTAAGTTGTTGCTTTCAGCTAGGTGTTTACAAAACAGATACCATCTTGGATCAGGGATACTTGCAATGTGAATACCCTTGGGACAGCAGCTTGAGCACACAAATTTGGCCAATACGTCTTTCACCTCCTGTGTTAGGTCACCTTTCTCCGTTAGTTTCATCAGTGCTCTGACTAAATGCATGTCAGCTTTCATATACTGCTGAAACCATTTTGTTTTGCCTATTCCTGAGAATTTTCCAACATTGTCTGCTCCAGTGAATGCTTGGAATACAGGTAAAGCTTGCGCCTTTTCTTTGCCCAAAGCTCTCCAGATTGGTTCTATTTCGACTGTATCTGATACCATCAAAATAGATGTCTTTTTGCAGAGCTTGTCATGGTGTGCCACAGCCAGAACCAAGACGTCAGTATCAGGAGTGAAGAATACTAACTGTGCATCAGGACACCGCTGTGATGCCTCCGCTGCCAGGCAGATCATCAATGTGTCAGCCTCCTCGTGATTGTTGTCTTCAAAGTGCATGTTTCTGTTGCTTCTGGTGTGACCTGATGCTGATGTGATGACTAACTGAGGTGAGTTTTTGTTGTTGTAATCTGCTTTCGTTTTTTTCGTGCGATAGAAACCGTGCCAGTAAGATGTGTTTGATGTTCGTATCATCTGCAACCTGATACTGTATAGGAGCTTTTCCTCGTCGTCGTCTCTCTTTAGTTTCCTCCTTTAGTGAGTCAGGTTTGTATGTATCGAAGACCAGGATGACCTCACTGAACCCTGCTGTCAAGTTCACGAGCTGATTGGCCCTGATTTCTTTGTCATCTTCTGGACAAGCACCATTCCATCAACAATGGCGATCTTTTGATTTGATGACGACTGTGAAAAATGCTCTGTACGAATTGGTCCACAATTAACCCACCCCTTATATCTCCAGTCTAACTATAGACTAGATTAAGTCTAGCCCTGTAGGGGTCAGCCTAGAGATTCCGGAAATGGTCCAGAGCGGGCAGATAAATTGAGGTCCACAGTAGGATTCCTCACCAAACTAGGTTAGGGCAATCTACCTTCACCTTTGTTAAGCTATGAGTTGATGCTGGGTCTTAGGCCACAATGTAGGCCTAAGTTGTCTGACCCAGCTTAATTTAATGAGTCTTCTAAGTTAGAAGTTAGAAGATCTAACTGGGCTAAAAACACAATTAGTCACTTACTGCTAGTTATTAGAGAGTCTCTTTTCTCCTTCCTGTATAATTGTCGAGAGCGTACTTGCTGGTGGGGATCTTTCTTCGGTGTCCGTTCTTGTCCCTTCTCCAGTTGCGTCCTTTCGCCCCCGTTCCTCGTTTTCGTTCTCCTTTTCGTTCTCCTTTGTTCTCCTTTTAGCGGGGCTTTTTCCACCAGCGTCGTCTTGGTTTTTCCCTAGGTTGGTTGATCGGTAATGTATATCTATTACCGAGCACGCTCTTGTCACACAGTATATAAATACTAGTGTGGAGAATAACTCTGGTGAGCAACCAATTGGTTTCATCCACCCAGTTATTGACATAAAAGGAATTTAATAATTGTTAGATTAACTACCTACCTACTCAGTGAACCATTTTCGTTACCTCCCAACTACCCACTCATCAGTTTTCCATATACTGGGGGCCCCGGGAGATAAAAATTTTGGTGTCATTGTCACCAATTTTTATGTCTGAGTGTAGACTAGCTAACTATTTGACTGTAAATGCCTGTTAATCTGATTAACAGTGCCTATCCTCACCTTCTCATGGAGAAGGTGTAGCATTTAATTAGAAGAGAAAATATACATCCATAGGATGAAACTGTCTATGGTCTTTACCATAAGAAAAGAAAAAGTGAAAGTTAGAAGATAAAATTACAATTCCCCAGCATCTATTTTTTGTTGTAAAAATAGTCGCGCCTTTAATGCTGTTTGTCGCTGAGGTCTTGTGTCTGTCAATGTTGTAGTAGGATGCGTTACCACTCCTACTGTCAAAGGAATAGTTACTGGAAGTTCAGTGTTCCAGTTGTTACTGTCAGTGGAGAAGGTTCTCCAAAGTCCATTGTTTTGGGTCCAGACTCTAAAGGGTACAAAAGAGAAATGTCTCTTGTTGTGTCACCCGTTGAAGTCCTTAATTTGACCACTCTTGTTACCCCGTCTGCCCCTGGTCTGAGTTCTGAAACTCTAGCCAGAGGCCAGTATTGTCTTGGAGTACTGTCATGTATGAGAACAAGGTCCCCTACCTTAATTGTGTCAGACCAATCCTTCTTAGTCATTTGTTTATGTCTCTCCCTTAGACCCATCAAGTACTCAGTTTTCCACTGTTTAATGAAATGAGCTTTAACTCTAGTTAAATGTTGTAACTTAGTCTGGAGCTCATCATGTCGTTGAGTCCAGTTTGGGTCTTCTGAAGAGTCTATATTGTAGTCCGGCAGGAGACTAACTTGTTCTCCCCGAATCAAATGATTTGGAGTTAATGGTTCCGGGTCATTAATGTTGTCACTCACATAAGTGAGTGGTCTATTGTTGATGATGTTCTCAATCTCAGCCAGGAGAGTGAGCAACTCAAATAAGTGTATCTGTTTTTTACCAATTGCTTT